>JAHZTW010000002.1:92619491-92685260 GCA_020283515.1 Alliaria petiolata
ATTTCCTGGTTGCTACTGCAGTGGCTTTGGACTAGTTGAGTTAGCAGGTTCTTAATGTCTGAATCCTGTGGTTGTGGTGGATAGTAACCATAATGTCCATATGGAGGTTGAGCATATGGTGGAGGATAGGGCTGTTGTTGATGGTAGTATTGAGGAGGAGGAGTGAATGCTTTCTGAGTATAAGCATTTGCATTGTACGGCGGGGCTGGCTGAGGATGTGTAACCGAATTTGTAGAGTCCCCATATTGTCTTTGTTCGTTGGTGGTTGTCGCTTCCCCATATCGGCCAATTTCTGTCGGGATGACCCCGATACTTGTTGTCTTAGCAGCTGGGATGTGATGTCCTTTTAGCAAAGCATCCAATCGGGCTTGTAATTGCATTACCTCACTTTCCCTCTGCTTGTTCAGCTCTGTTGTTTCGTTGTCAATGTCATCCTCATAATTACTATCACTTGTGGCCATATTCTCGACTAGCTTCATCCCGGCATCCACGTCTTGGCCGAGGAATATTCTGTTGCTTGTAGTATCCAGCTGATCTCTGTATTTCTTTGACACACCTCTATATAGGATACTGAGTAGTGAAGAACTTGAGTAGCCGTGATGAGGGCATTTGAGTGTATACCCTTTCAAACGGTCCTAAGCTTCACTGAATCTCTCATCTTCGAGTTGGGTGAAAGTGGAGATTTCAAGTTGTAGTTTTGATGTCCTTGACGGTGAGAAGAATTTCTTGAGGAAGGCTCGTTTGCATTCATCCCAAGTTGTTATAGATCCCGGTTTGAGTGTCTTTTTCCATTGGTGAGCTCTTCCTCCAAGTGATAATGGGAAAAGTCTTAACTTGAATCCATCGTCCGAAATTCCTTCTTGTTTTGTCAAATAACAAATCTTCTCAAAATCATCAAGGTGGTCCAGGGGGTCTTCCACGGCATCACCCTGATATTTGTTGTTCCGGACCATTGCAAGCATACTACTCTTTATCTCGTAGCCAGCATCACTCGAGGGTGGGGTAATACCGATTCTTGGTCTGTAGTTGCTTGGTGAGTCACATTCTGCAATGAGACGGTGCTGATGCTATGTATCGACTTGATCCTGTTGTACCTCGTTCGGCTCGGTTTGAGCTTGTTGCACGTTGTCCATTTGATCTTGTTGGTATAGGTACCTGCGAAAAAGTCTCAACAAATATAATTAGAGTCTGAAAATAAAGTAAAGTCTTAGTCTTGCTAAGAATCGGAAACGCAATACTCAAAATCAACCCAAATCGGCAACAGCGCCAATTGACAAGCAGTTTCTTGGGTATTTCTACTTAATCAATGACCCACTACTTATAACTGAATGTAGTATAGGTTATGGGTCTTATCAATCCGATGGAAAGATTCAAGCTACTGCATTTATGAGATTCTTTTACAAGCTAAGACATATTTAACGGTTTAAGTGGAAGGAAACTATCACCTTATTTGTCACAATGATAGAAAGCTAAGAATAAAACTATATATAGTTAAGGAAAGAAAGAAACAGAAAATAAAGAATCAAACTTTGCAAGATGAAATGATGATCGGTTCAAGGGACAAGAGATCTAGAGGTAAACAAGAAAAAGACCTTTCTTTGATGCAAATGTTAACTACCTATAAGGCTAATCCTTCAGCATAGAGTTCAAGATCAAGATAAATCCACCGTCGTGGTATAAATCACTTTGCCAACTCATAACCCAACCTCGCTGTCGCGTAGTGATCCATGAGACTAGCAAGCAAGATTAAACAACTCTAGTATTGCCAAAACTCTCCCTAGGCATTTAATCCCTTAGGCTAGGATGAGCGGATCTCTTATGAGATAGGTCCTTGCAAACATTCAAACATGGCATTTGTTTGAAGAAGCTAAATGGCAGAAATCAAATAGCGAAAATGACTAAGCATTAAAAGCGTCAAATAAGAAAGGATTAAGTTGGTTTAAGCATAGACATGCATCAAAGATCGGACCTTTAACTCGTTTACCCTAACCTCATCCTCTAAACCGATATAAACTACTCACACACCATTAGAGGGCTCTCAAGATCCACGAGGATAGGAAAGTCACTCATGGTTTGTGAGATAGCCAAAAACAAGAAAAGAAAGGAACTTTACAAGAAAATGCTATGAAACAATACTTGTAAACTCCAAAATAACATAAAAATCAAAGCTTTGAAATAAGCTTCAATGGTAGAATATACTAGAAGTTCTCGGTTTACAAAGAAGACAGAAGAAAAACTAAAATCTGGAATCTGAGATTGATAGATAAGCGTGGGGGACAAAGTATTTATACATGAAAGAGGAAAAACCTAAAACGTTGGGACCACTTTCCCGAAATGGTACTCTTTTGGACTGTAGCGTTTCGAGCTCAAGTCGTGGTGAGCAAGCCGATATACAATTTCCTCATGATTCTTCGAGCAGTCTTCATTTTGGGCAAGTGCTTCGGGATCATGTCCTGATGGCTCGTCCTCCTTTTTACTCGGATCGGGGACTTCTCGTTGCCTTGCTCCGATATCCAACCTCATTGAATCCTTTTGCTGGATCTTCGCTCCGGGGTGCTTCTTTCGGGATCAAGTCGCTGCTATGTAGTTGACAATGTAGTTGCAGATGCATTGTCTCGCAGGTATGTTTTAATCTCTACTCTTGATGCCAAAATGTTGGGTTTTGAACAGATTAAGCATTTATATGAGACTGATTCTGATTTTAAAGAAGTTTATAAGTCTTGTGAAAAGTGTGCTTCAGGATATTACTTTAGGCAAGATGGTTTTCTTTTCTTTGATAATCGCTTGTGTGTGCCTAAATGTTCTGTTAGAGACTTGTTCATAACGGAAGCTCACGGTGGAGGCCTGATGGGGCACTTTGGTATTGCTAAAACACTGAAAGTAATGCAGGATCATTTCCATTGGCCTCACATGAAAAGAGATGTGGAAAGAGTCTGTGGCAGATGCGCAACATGTAAACAAGTTAAGTCTAAGGTTCAGCCTCACGGTTTGTATACTCCTCTGCCTATTCCTTCTCATCCCTGGACTGATATATCAATGGATTTTGTCCTTAGATTTCCTAGAACTAGGACTGGAAAAGACTATATTTTCGTGGTAGTTGATAGGTTTTCTAAGATGTCACATTTTATTGCTTGTCATAAAACTGATGATGCATCTCATGTAGCAGACTTGTTCTTTAAAGAAATCATTTGTTTGCATGGCATGCCTAGAACTATTGTTTCTGATAGAGATACCAAGTTTCTTAGCTATTTCTGGAAAACATTGTGGTCTAAGCTAGGGACTAAACTGTTGTTTTCAACTACATATCATCCCCAAACTGATGGGCACACAGAAGTTGTTAATAGAACTTTGGGAACTCTATTTCGTGCTTTGATTAAAAAGAACCTGAAAACTTGGAAAGATTGCTTGCCTCACACCGAATTCGCATATAATCATGCTATGCATTCTGCTTCTAAGTTTTCACCATTTCAGATTGTTTATGGCTTTAACCCATTATCACCTTTGGATCTAATGCATTTACTTTTGAGTGAAAGAGCTAGCATAGATGGGAAAAAGAAAGCTGACTTGGTGAAACAGATTCATGAGAAAGCCAAGAAGAACATAGAAGAGAAGACAAAGCAGTATGTCAAACAGGCTAACAAAGGGAGGCGTGGTATGATCTTTGAAGTTGGGGACCAAGTATGGGTTCAATTAAGGAAGGAACGGTTTCCTCCTGAGAGGAAGTCTAAGCTAATGCCAAGGATTGAAGGTCCTTTCACAGTCACAAGGAGAATAAGCGACAATGCTTATCAGCTGGATCTCCAAGGTAAGTATAATGTAAGCTCTAGTTTTAATGTTTATAAACTTGTTCCTTATATTGCAGATGAAACGGATTTGAGGTCAAATCCTTTTCAAGTGGGAGAGGATGATATGATAATGGATACATCTGGGAGCTGGGGGCATGGAGCAGCTTGAACCTGAGCTAGGAGGAGAAGAAGCTATGATCGTGCCTACTGGTCCAATGACTAGATCAAAGACTAAGCTATTCAACCAAGCTATTGGAGAACTTCTCAATCAAATCAACAAGCTAGAAGATCAAGACCTCAAGAAAGCTTGTCAAAACGTTTCTGTTTTGATTAAAGCCATATGATTTTAACAATGGGTAAGTGTTGGGTTTATACTCTTTTTCCCTTGTCAAGTTTTGTCACAATGGGTTTTCTTGACAAAGTTTTTAATGAGCTCAATGCTTTACAAAGGCCCATTTGTTAAATCAGAAGCTCAAGCCCAATGAAGATTTCAAACAGGCCCAAAAGATGTAGAAGTGGGTGTCCCCTTTTGTTGCTTTTAGGGTTTCTAGTATTTCCTATATATTTCTTTGAAACCAGATTGTAGAACTCATCTATCTTCTTTTTTATAAAAACCCTTTTGAACTTAGATCTCTGTCTCTTGGTGTGTAATATCCAGAAGACAAACTGGAATTCTTGTGTGTAATATCAAGAGTTCAACCCTGGTTTACTTCAAGCCATCCGCAGCTTCTAGTAAAGCCTTTCGATCCATCCTCCATCTCCATCCCTTTCACGTTTCACTGCCACCATTCAAGGTTACTTTTAACTTCAGCCTGGACGATTCAAGGGAGATTATATTAGGTTATGAAATAAAAACAAAAGACAGAAGATAGAAAGCAAAGAAGATGAACATATTAGAATATGAAGAGATGAGAAGATGGATGATTGAATACCGAAACCTCGAGTGTGCTCTGATACCAGATGATACGATTCTTCCCAAGAAGGATGCACTCAAGGTGTGGTAAAAAGATAATACTTGACTTCAAGTGATTCGCGAAGCAAGATGATAAGGTATATTAAACCCTATACCCAAAACTTACAACGATTCAAATGAAACTAGGCGGTGGATTCGTTATCGATAGAACTCGTGGAGTAAGATGTTAAGGCATATAAAACCCTAAGCCCAAAACTCGCTTAAAACGAAGACCACGAACAAAGAAGGTGAATGGCCACACAAGAGACTACGGAATGACTCTTGATAAACCGGTTTGATCGTTTGGATATTACGCACCAAATAATCGAGAAGTTCACAAGGAACAACATAGAATCACTCTCAAAAATATTAATAAAAAGATGGTTGTTTATCAAATGAGATTACATAAGTATTTATAAGAAATACTTTGTAGAAAACTAGACAAAATGTGTAAAAAACAATGTAACATTAACTAAGGAAAGACCAAAGTAAATGAGTTGAATGACTCTTGCCATTAGCGCATGACTTTTGAGATCATTTAGCTTCCCACTCTTTGTCTCCTTGGTCGAATAGACTCTTCAACTGCATTTCGTTCCTTTGGCCGAATCTTGACTATATAGATGACGAATGTAGCTCGACTATATAACTTGACTGTATAGGTTGAATCATAGTCGAAGATATGGCTTGACTATATAGCTCGACTATATAGCTTGAATCAAAATCAGGAACTTTTGATTCTCTTCTTTCTCCATTCGGCCCATCTGATCTTGAACTCGAATTATTAGACCGTTAAATGCTTCTTTGAGTTTCTTTGTCCTTGTTCTAGTCATAGATCTTTCAGGTACAAGCAAAGCATTCACAGGTTCAAGCTCTCCTTCCTCTGGATCAAGCGTCGCATCCATGATCATATCAATGGAGCTACGCTTAACTACTCTACCTATGACAAAGAGCTATATGCCCTGGTATGATCACTGGAAACTTGGCAGCATTACCTTTTAACTAAAGAGTTTGTTATTCATACAGATCATGAGACTCTTAAGTACTTGAGAGGACAAACAACTTTGAAGAAAAGGCATGCTAGATGGCTTGAATTCGTGAAAACCTTCCCTTATATCATCAAATACAAGAAGGGAAAGGAGAACATTGTACCTGATGCACTTTCAAGAAGACATGCATTGATATATACAATGGAAGCAAAGATCATGGAATTCGAGCATTTATAGGATTTATATGGAGCAAGCAATGCACCAGAGGAGCATTTGGATCATTCTTTAAACATGAAGAGTTTTTGTTTAAAGACAAGAGACTGTGCATCCCTCAAAGCTCTATGCGTGATCTGATCATCAGAAAAGCACATGGAGGAGGACTCATGGGGCACTTCGGCATAGACAAGACGTTGAGCATTATGGCAGAGCACTTCTTCTGGCCTCATCTCAAACATGATGTGGAGCGTTTCTGCTCCAAGTGCATCATCTACCTCAAAGCAAAATCCAGGTCACATCCTCGCGGTTTATACATTCCTTTACCCATTCATGACCTACCATGGGTAGACATTTCCATGGATTTTGTCTTAGGTTTCCCAAAGATCAGAAACAAGGATTCGATCTTTGTAGTAGTAGACATGTTCTCAAAGATGGCGCATTTCATCCCTTGTCCCAAGACAAATGATTCTACTCAGATTGCTGATATTTTCTTTAAAGAGATAGTGAGAATACATTGACTCCCAAGGACGATTGTATCTGACAGAGACACCAAGTTTATAAGTCATTTCTGGAGAACCTTGTGGAGGAAGCTAGGAACAAATCTCCTCTTTTCCACTACTTGTCATCCACAGACGGATGGACAAACTGAGGTTGTAAACCGCACTCTCTCAACCCTTTTAAGGGCCACAGTTGGTAAAAATCTCAGAAACTGGCTTGATTGTTTACCATTCATTGAATTTGCTTACAATCGTGTGCCACACTCTGTTACTAAGATCTCGCCATTTGAGATTGTGTATGGTTTCAGGCCAATAGCTCCAATAGATCTTGCACCACTGCCACCGAGAGAACAATTAAATCAAGATGGAGTTAACAAGGCAGAGTTAATGAAGAAGATGTTCCAGAAAGTCAAGGAGAACATAGAGAAGAGAAATGAGCATTACAAGAAGAATGCTGATAAAGGACGCAAGGAAGTAACCTTTGAGCCTGGAGATTGGGTTTGGTTACACATGAGGACAAAGAGGTTCCCAAACCATAGGAAGTCTAAGCTTGCACCACGAAGGATATGGTCCTTTCAAATTCATCAAGAAGATCAATGACAACGCCTATCAAATAGAGCTTCCAGGTGAGTTTAACATCTCTAGTGGTTTTAATATTTCTGATTTGTTACCCTTTGATGCAGGAGAATCAGTTTTGAGGACAGAACCTTCACAAGAGGGAGAGGATGATACAAATGTAGAAACCAGCATCGATCCAGCTAGTTCAGTTCCTGTTATGAAACAAGCACCAAGGACAAGGTATGAAACTAAAGACTTGACTGAGAGCTTCAATCAAGCCGTGGAAGCACTCCTCACCAAAAAAGAGCTTCAAGACATCACTTCTCAGCTCGACAAGCTAAGCATATCCAGAGAGGCAGCAATAGCAAACGCAGAGCTTGAGGATCATGGTCTCATTCACATTGAAGAATCAATCGAGAAGCATCAAGAGGAAGTTATCTACATCAGCAACGGTCCAAGCTTACAAACTATCGGTTTTACAAAGGAATGGCCGGTCATACAAGAGAGGAAAGGGGTTTCCTTATTTAGCATCACGCTACTTAAGTGAGAAGAGCCCAAAACGCAGCATTTCAAAGCACAAGTCTAAACCGTGTTTCTTTAGCCAAGGTATGTGCGTTTCATTTTATTTCCTTGTGATTAATGGACTAATAAAACTTTGGGTTATTTATTTTCTGTCTAAACTTAGTCTTTTTATTTCATTTAGTAGCTAAGGCATATGTTAGCCATTTATTTACATTTATCTTTTACAAGCAATAGCAAACGCATAGCTTGATTATTTCATTAGTATAGCTTTTATGTAATCTGTTTCAAAGACCCCAAGAATGGCACAGCTGTTCGAACCATATATAAGGTTCCCTCACAGTCTTGTCTCATTTACCTAGATCAATACAGAAAATGCAGTTCTTGTAAAAGAATACTTAGCCGTCGGCTAAACCCTCCCTTACTCATCTTGTGCGATTCATCTTGAGTTCGTGAGTTTGTCTTATCAAAGCTTAGATCCATAAAGTTTTGTGGTGGCATCTATTCCCTTGATACTAATCCGCATCCATCCATCATTCAAACCAGAAATAGTTGAGCAGCCATCTATTTTGAATCCATAATCGGTCCACATCATTCCATAGTCCATCCACCGATTGTAGTTGAGAGAGCTGAACAGCCACCAGCATCAATCCCATCCTCCATACAGGATTCACACCTGTTATCTTGTGTCAGTGCCTTTGTGGTTGCAACATAGGTGTTCACGGAAGGAAGGAGAGATCAAATGCGCGGGGCCGTGATGGCGGAATATTATGAATACTTAATTATTATGTTTTGTTTGATTATTGCTTGTTGTGAGTTATTTTGGGATTTTGGAGGAATTATTATGTTGGTTAGGGGAGCTCTAACTCACTGAGTGATTAGCACTCAGTTCTCATTTTATTTTGTAGGAAACCCATAGAATAAAACTGTTATAAGCATGGAACGTTAGACCGCCAGTTCTGGTTTATGTTGCCTTTGCAAAATAATATTTTCAATTTAGTCCGCGCTAATACAACTCTCGTCCAAGGTACGGGTTGCAAAGCTTTTGGCTTTGGTCGAGAGGGTCTGATTTGAGGATAGACTAGACATGGCCTCTGAATCGTTCTTAGGGTTGGGACTTGACTGTCTGCAATCTCCGACAATGTAGAATCTTCGGGCCATCTATATCTAGATCAGTTCGGGGGTGTTACAGGGGCAAAGACTTGATTCAGTCGGAGGCCTTGCCATGAAGCTCATCTTCTTTAAATAATAATTTTGCTTGTATTTTGAGGATTAAGCTTGATGTTGTTGGCGAATTGGAGAGTCGACATGAGACCTCTGATATACTCATTATTTAGCATGATTTAGCTCTCATATAGGATAGTTTTGTATCCTCTTTTGCATTTTTTAGCCACTTTTAGTCTCAATTGCATCCACTTTTAGTAAGTTTTAGCTTAGGTTGTTGCATATTTGTACATATTGAGTCCTTATTAGGTGTTTTAGAGGCTTGGAAGACCATATGGAGAGATGGATGACAAAGAGGAGGAAGAGAAGTGGCCAAAAGAGAAAGAGAGAAGTTTTCGCAACATATCGAGCTTGGTATCGAGCTAACAAGCTCGATACGGCCTGGCAGGGAGAACAAGAAGTGCGTATCGAGCTTCTGTATTGAGCTACCAAGCTCGATACAAGACCCAGCCGAAGATTTGAAGACGGCGTATCGAGCGCTTATGTCGAGCTACCAAGCTTGACACAGCCTTTGGAGAAGATCTTTAGGAACGTACCGACCTAGCAAGCTCGATACGCTGCCCGATTTCCAGCCTTTAACCGGGTCAATACCCGGTTTGTTCTGGGTTGACCCGGTTCGTCCACTGTTCACTATAAAAAAAGGAAATAACCTAATTTTTCCTAAGTATCTTTTAATCTTTTGTTCTTACTTAGAAAACCTTTCTCTTTGGTTTCTAAGTAATTTTGTAAGACCTTTAATTAACCTTATGCAATTTAGTGTTTATCTCTCTTAATCTTTCATCTATCTCTCTAATCATGTTTATCTTAATCCCTTTCATAGGATTTGAGGGTCTAATCATGATTAGTGAGTAGTTTCATTAGGATCTAGGGATGGGTTAGGTTTAGGGATTTTCATGGATTGATCTTGATGTCTAGGGTTAGATTCTTTCATTTCCCTCCTTGTTTAGTGTTCTAAATGCTAGTTTAGCCATGATCAAGCTAAAACTAGGCCTTAGGGAATTTTCCACCCACAAGGTGTTTGTTGGAATTCCCCAACCAACTAAATAAGGGATTTACATTTCTAGCTCATGAAAGTGATTGTCTAGGGTGTTTATTAGCAATTTAGAACTGTTTCATAATGCTTGTTAGCTTCCTTTTCACAAATGAGACTTTGTTCTTGATTAGAATGATTAATGAAGGGATTAGTACCATGAAAGTGGATTAGTCTTGCTTTTGAGTTCTAAGCTTAGAGATTAGCTTATATTGTGATTGATTGGCATCAAAGATTAGTTCTTGGAACACCTTAGATTGATAACCCCATCCTTGGATTCTTTTTAGTCATTTGGTAATCTTGCTTAGTAGTTAATTAGCCTTTGATTTGCTTGATTAGTGCTTTGATTGCTTAATTAAGGTGTTAGTTACTTTTGTTTGGTTTGTTAAACTCCAAAACTGTTATGCTTGCTTAGATTAAGAAGTTTTATGCATTCCTATTGTCATAATCACACCCATATGGATTGATCCTCAAACACTACAATGACATGAATGGGGTTTGAGTAATTGTTTAAGAACAAGGAAAAATCCTCTTATCAATTTGGCGCCGTTGCCATTTGGGTTTTGTTTGCTGCATTAGGATTTTAATTCTACTTGAGACTAAGCTTTATTTTTCATTTTGTTTACTATTCTCTCTTGCTTGCTTTGCTCTTTGTCTTATAGGTGTATGAACTTGAGATCTAGTGGAACCAACAACCTAGTTGAGCCTCTAGATAACATTCACCGCTTGACTAGAGGAGCTTTTGTAAGAAGAGAACAAGAATGCCTAGCACACATAGAGCGTTTGGGTATGAATAACCAACAAGGATTGGGTGGTAATAGACCACAACAAGGAGCTCAAGGGAATGAGGCTCAAGTTCCTAGAGTGCCTCAACATCCTCCACGCCAACCTAGGCATATTGGGGCTGGAGATGCTCCTAATACTCATGCAAATCGCCAAAGTATCATCCCCCGTACAGTTGAGAACAACAATTTTGAGATCAAGAGTGGGTTGATCAACATGGTGCAACACAACAAGTTTCATGGTTTAGCTTTGGAGGATCCCCTTGACCATTTGGATGAGTTTGATAGGATTTGTGATATGACCAAGATCAATGGTATATCCGAAGATGGTTTCAAGTTGAGGTTGTTTTCTTTCTCTATTGGAGGCAAGGCACATCAATGGGAGAAGACACTTCCAAGAGGTTATATCACTTCATGGGACCAATGCAAGAAGGCTTTTCTTGCCAAGTTCTTCTCCAACACAAGGACAGCAAGGTTGAGAAATGAGCTATCTAGCTTCACCCAAAAGAACAATGAGAGCTTTTGTGAAGCATGGGAAAGGTTCAAGGGCTACACTACAAAATGCCCTCATCATGGCTTCTCCGAAGAAACTCTCTTGAGCACTCTCTACCGCGGTGTTCTCCCCAAGTTTAGGATGCTTCTAGACACAGCTAGCAATGAGAACTTCTTGGGGAAAGAAGTGGAAGAAGGTCAAGAGCTTGTGGAGAACTTAGCCCAAAGTGATGGGAATTATGGTGAAGATTATGATATATCTTCAAGAAATGGTGGTGCTTATGAGGACCAAAGGAGGAAGGAGATGAAATCTCTTAATGAGAAAATGGATAAGTTGCTTCAAGCCTCACAAAAATATGTTCACTTTGTGGGTGATTATGATGAAGGTCAAGGGGTTAAAGAAGAGTTGGATGAGGATTGCCAAGAAGAGGTCAACTATGTGGGTGGTCAAGGTTATCAACAAGGATTCAACAACTATAGGAACAACAACAATCTTTCCTATAGAAGCACCAATGTGGAGAACCCCCAAGATCAAGTCTAACCACCACAAAACCAAGGCCAAGGAGGGCAACAAAAACCATTTGTCCCCTTTAAACAACAACAAGGTTATGTTCCCAAGAACAACTATCAAGGGAACCAAGGGAACTATCAATAGAATTTTCAGTCCAAGCAAGGTCCTCCACCGGGTGTTACACAAGATTTGGATATGAGGAATGTGTTCCAACAAATTCTCCAAGGTCAAGCAAGTAGTGCTATGGATTTGAGTAAGAAGATGGCTGAAATTCACAATAAAGTGGACTGCTCTTACAATGACCTTAGCTCCAAGTTTGACACTTTGAGCTCCAAGATCAAGCAAATGGAGAACAACAAGGGTATTGCTTCCTCTTCTACACGAGCTCAAGCTTCTTTGCCCGGTAAACCCTAGTCAAACCCCAAGGAATATTGCAATGCTATTTACTCTATTGATGAAGAAGAGTATGAGCGTGTGGTGGCTGAATTTGAGCAGCTCTTTGGATGTCCCAATGATGAAGCAATAATCAATGAGGACATTGAAGTTCTAGTGAGGGAGGAGGTCATTGAAAATGACCATTTGGTTGTTGCTAAACCAATAAAAGAGGAAGAGCTAGATGACGATGTGATTTCTACACAAGCAATTATTGTTGAGAAGGAAAGAGAAGTGACTAAGAAGACTGAAGTTGAGGCTTATGATCTCCTTGTCTACAAGCCACCACTCCCTTTTCCTGAGATGGTTTTGACTAAGGTACAAAAGAAGGTACTCTCTAGCTTTAGAGGGAGTATGGAGAAAATTGGTGCACCTTTGCCTAAAGTGGAGAACTTTCCCCAAGTCAAGGGTCAAATAAAGTTCATCAAGGATTTGCTTGCCAACACAGAGAAGGTTGAAGAGCTGATTGAGGGTCTAGATCCACCAAACACAACAAGGAATGAGCCTAAGAGTATTCCAAAGCTTGGTAATCCGGGAAAATTTTTGATTTCTTGTTCTCTTTGGGACTTGAAAATTGAGGAAGCTTTGTGTGACTCAGGCTCAAGTGTCAATGTGATGTCTCTTGAGATGTTCAAGAACCTTGGGATCACCACTATGAAGAAGTATTCATCACACATCACCTTTTTTGATGCTTCCTCAAGTCTACCACTAGGCCTTGTAGAGGATTATCCATTGAGAGTTGGTGAATATCTAGTCTCAACTGACTTTATTGTCATGGACATGGTTCAACAGCAAGGCTACCCCTTCTTCTAGGAACACCCTTCCTCAACACAGCTGGTGCAAGCCTAGACTTCATCAACAAGAGGGTGATTCTCAAGAATTTGGATACTAAGGTTTTCTACCCTATGAAACATTCAGTTTTGAGCCTATGTGGAACAATCACATGTGACACTAAGGAGGCTGAAGAGCGATCACCAAGGGAGCAGCTGATGGGTCTCACTGGTGTGGTGATGAATGGGAATGAAGCCCTTGATCACAATGAGTATGATGGGCCAAGCTTTGATGGTGAGAGTCTTCAAGCCATGTTTGATAGACTCAAGGTTGTGGAGCCTATAGCTGAGCCACCAAAAAGGTCTAAGAAGAAGAAGAAGGTGCTACAAGCTGGAGCAAGCACCATGTTCATCAAGAAAGGAGAAGGGAAGCCAATTCCACTCCTTGTTCACCCCCATGCCTAAGGGTTTGAAAAGTCAAGCTTAGTGACTTTAAACAAGCGCTCTTGAGAGGCATTCCCATGTCTATCTTTGTATATATTTGCACTTTTTAATTCAATAGTGTGTTTTCTAGTGTTTGTGGATGACAGATTTGGATCAAGGAGGTTGAGCCAAAAGCAAAAAAGCTTGCCAAGAAGTTATCTGACATCGTGTCGAGCTGTGTATCGAGCTACTAAGCTCGATACAGCTCTCACAAGGATTTTAAGCCGTATCGGGCTTTTGTATCGAGCTACTAAGCTCGATACAAATCGACTAGGGATTCTCAACTAAGTGTATCGAGCATTTGTGTCGAGCTATGTATCGACCTACATAGCTCGATACACTCCTTTTGCAGGTAAGTCAACGGGATTTGACCGGTTTAATTCACTCTAATTAAACCGGTTTTTCCCCTTCTTCTTCCCCACAACACGAAAATTCCACCTCTATTTCGTACACTCGCGATTTTTGGCTCTCTCTCTCTCAATCCTCAAGCAATTTTCGTGATTTCAAGTGCCACTAGCTCGAATTATTGTGCTAGTTTTCATACTTAGCTGTTTTCGTTCATCCTTACATTCATCTACAAGGTGAACAATCCAATTACCAAGTTTTCTCCTTTTTGCTCTATTGGTGGAAAATTTGGGGATTGGTAGTATAAGGTGTTTGAATTGTTTGTTTGTGGATTAGGCATTGCTTGATAATGGTTAGAGAGTAGGTTTCGAGTGCTATCCCAGGATTTCCATGGTTAATTCTCGAAAATTTGACACTTAGGGTTCATAGTGCGAAAATTCAAATTACTCTTTTGAACCTTTTTAGATTTTGTGGCTTCCACTTGCATTAGCTTGCATTAACCATGCTTATGGATTGCCAATTCAAAGCACTCGAAATTTGGCAACTATAATTTTTGCAAAATTTTGTGTTTGCCAAATTTTTGCTAAGTGTGGAATTGAGTTGAAATTCGAAAATTTGGCCTTTGATCTTGTTTGTTACTTGCTTAATGCTATTGTTGGGTGTTCAAAATGAGTTTCTAACTCACTCTATGAGCTTTGTTTCTCTTATAGGTACAATGGGAAGAACTAGAGGAGAACCAACCACCCAAGGAGCAAGCTCGCAAGCAAGATCTTCTAAGAGCCAAGGGAAGAAGAAAGTGGTTGACGATCAAGAGGTTGGAAGTGCGGAGGAACAGTTGGTGCTAGGGTCTGAGAGAAGGCAGTCTAAGAAAGTTTCTAAGGGGTCATCTAAGGATACAAAGGAAGCCCCAAAGAAGAAGCTCACACCCGCGGAACTTCTCAAGGCCATTATGGCTATGGGCTTCAAGAGCACGAAGTACCCACATGAGCAGACACTTCGAGCTTTGGGGATCTTTGAGGATTTCCAAACCCTATTCTCCAACATGGGTTTGCAAAGTTTGTCACCATGGCATATCCCGCCTACAAGCTCGCGACATGTGAGTTCCTCTCATCCCTCACCGCACATTTTTACTATGAAGGAGAGGATTCACCACTGCAACATGGCCATGGCTACATCAAGTTCAAGATCCATAGGACCATCTACACAATGTCCTTCCGCCATTTGAATGGGATCTTTGGCTTCAAGGAGGGTGAAATGAGGACAAAGATGCTCACCATTGATGAGTGTGAGTTGAGGGACTTGTGGGAAACAATTTCACTTTGGAAGTTCAAGGCGGTAGGAAGTACGGGAAGCTTGATAAGGCATCCGGTGTTGAGG
This sequence comes from Alliaria petiolata, assembly GCA_020283515.1. Classification (NCBI taxonomy): domain Eukaryota; kingdom Viridiplantae; phylum Streptophyta; class Magnoliopsida; order Brassicales; family Brassicaceae; genus Alliaria; species Alliaria petiolata. The sequence goes on from JAHZTW010000002.1 coordinate 92,634,451, forward strand.
TATGCACACAAAGCCGTTTCTCACACTTTCTATGCAAAGAAGGAGACCGGGAAAGTGAGCCAAGAGGAGCTCGAGCTGTTGGATGTAGGTCTCGCTAGGCTCACTGGTTTTCAAACAAGAGGAGGCACAAGAGTCCGCGGGGATAGAACATGAACGGATATGGTCAGTTTGTTGGTTCGGCAGCTGCTCTCCTACCAAGATCGGGTTCCCACAATGAAGGATAAAGATCCCGAGCTTAGCATTGGTGGAATAATAACCCCAATTCTTGAGGCATGTGGGCATAGGCTAGGGACGGATGGACTTGAGCCCGAGTGGATGGACATTTTCTACCTTGGTAGGACTTTCTTTCTTTCGGGAAGACTAGGCTGCAGGTTCGCCTACAAGTTCTCCGTTGACTTGGAAACCGAGGCCAAGATTTGCCTCCCATGCCCACGAGCAACCTCATTTCAAGACCACTCCAACATTGACTTCCATCCCCCATATGAGTATCTCTACAATCCAGCGGTGAACCCTCCTCTTGAGTCCATTGCCAAGAGAGGAACATTTGATTTTGACCCTAGCCAAGTTCCCGAAGAAGAACAGGAAGTAGAGGAAGAAGAGCAAGAGGCTGCAAGTCCAGTTTATGGTAATGAAAGGTACTACTTCCCCTCTTACATAGACCCAATGCCAAGTTCAGCTTTACGTGAGGCTCACCTTCACATTGGCCTTCTCAAACGGTGGAACAAGCACCAAGATCTAGCAATCAAGAAGCTAGCTGAGACTGTGAAGGGTTTCAAGAAAACTGTCAAAGGGCTAAATGCTAGGCTTCAAGGCTCATCCTCCACAAGAGTTGAACAAGAAGCTCCACTTGAGGAAGAAGGTGAAGAAGGAGCTGAGATGGAGGTTGATAGAAGGCACTCATTCCATGTGCAACCAAGGGAAGTTGTCCATAAGGATACACTTCGCTCTTCTTCTCATGAGGCACGCTCAAGGAAGAGAAAGCCAAGCCGCTCACCCGCTACATCCTCGAGCAATCAGTCACTCTCCCTAGGATCCTCCTCTTCTTCACAGTTTTGAGGTACCTCCACCTCCCTTGTACATATTTCTCTTAGCTTTTTCATTTTGTTTTTATGTCATGTTGATTGAGGTCTCCCTTAGACTTTTATTTCACAAGGGACTGTGTAATTTAAGTTTGGGGGAGAGGTTGAGCGATTTGACATTGTGTTTTGTGAGTCTTATTTTTCTCTCATGCATTTCATATATGGCATAGAAAAAATCAAAAAAAATCGAAAAATTTGAAAATTTCAAAAAAAGATTGTCATTTAGATGTTGCATTTGCATATTAGGATTGAGTCTAGTTGCACTTCATGTAAGATTTGCATTCATATGCATTGGGAGCAATGATGAGCTTATCCTTGTAGAGTGTCAACTCATGTAATCAATTCAATGCCCTAGTTAGTAGTTCTTTGATGCATTTGAACAAGTCTTGAAAGTAAGGAAGAACCATGTTTGGATCACTTCACTTGTCACCTAGAACTTGGTCGAAATAGGGCCTTGAATTTGATAACCAACTCTACTCACTTGAACCGAATTTTGACATCTAAATTGTCATACCTTGCATTGAAAGTGAATTCATGTATAATATACATATTTGAGCTTTATTACTCACTTTGCCACCCTCTTGCTAGCTCAAGTAGTACCCCCACCTTACCTTACCTCCTTTGAAGCCAAATGTTCTAGTGATATTGCTTGTGAGGCCTTATTTTGATTGAACTTAGCATAAAGTGTTAGGTTTGAGACGACAAGTTTAGGCTCTCATGTAGATTCTAGCTCTCGCAATTTGGGGCTAGTTTTAGGCTTAGAATTTGGGGTGTGGTTCGTGGTATTGCTTGGTGCTTTGGAATGAAATTTTATGCTTGCATCTTGGCATGTTGAGTTGTGGAAAAGAGTAGAAAGAAAAGGGTGATAAAGGCTTGATAGAAAATAAGGGAAGCATAGTTTGAAATGGTGGATCTTGTGTGATTAATTGTAAGTTTGAAAAGTTATAGGTAGCCTTAAGAAAAGAAAAAGAAAAATCAAAAGAGCCAAAAGTCCAAAGAAAGGAAAAGGCTACCTAGGAATAAAAAGAAGAGCTAGGTTTGTTAAAGATCACACCATTCACTATGAGTTAAAGGTTGAAGAAGATTCCCCTTAGAACCAATGGAAGATGTGGTTTATACAATTCATGGGTTTAGCAAGGCACAAAGATCCTTGGGAGAAAAGGGTAGCTTTAAGGGGGGTTGAGTGAGCTTAAAAAGATTGAATGAGAGGGGTTTAGGGCCATTGATAGCATTATGGGTAGATGAGAGTCTAGTCTTGTATGCATCACTTGTCTTTTACCTTTAGCATTATGCATAAAGTTCAATCCTCTTTGAGTGAAAACCCTTGTATGAAATGGAAGCCACATGAATTGAGATCATTCTTATCTCAAAGCCTAGTCCCTTAGCCAAATGAATTCACTTGCATTGCATTGTCATGATTCACGGTTTGCAAATTAATGAATGTTAAAGAGTTGGTTGGATAGGGAGACTTATCTAATTGAGATCTTTGTGCATTTGATTGTTGTGATGAGTATGGCTAACTCTTTTGGAGTAGGATGAATTCAAATGCATCTTAGAATTAAGAACTAGGACATTGAGTTGATTATGTTTGTTGGCATTCTTGGATATTGAGCTCCCACCTTTAAAACCTCTCTCTTAGATTTGTCATGTTTGTTTGCTTGAGGGCAAGCAAAAGTCAAGTTTGGGGGAGTTGATATACTCATTATTTAGCATGATTTAGCTCTCATATAGGATAGTTTTGTATCCTCTTTCGCATTTTTTAGCCATTTTTAGTCTCAATTGCATCCATATTAGAGTTTAGTAAGTTTTAGCTTAGGTTAATGCATATTTGTAGATATTGAGTCTTTATTAGGTGTTTTAAAGGCTTGGAGGACCATATGGAGAGATGGATGACAAAGAGGAGGAAGAGAAGTGGCCAAAAGAGAAGGAGAGAAGTTTAAGCAACATATCGAACTTGGTATCGAGCTACCAAGCTCGATGGAAGCTCGATACGGCCTGGCAGGGAGAACAAGAAGTGCGTATCGAGCATCTGTATCGAGCTATCAAGCATAATACAAGTCTCCCTGGGAAAATGAGGAGTGCATATCGAGCATTTGTATCGAGCTAGCAAGCTCGATACAAGACCCAGCCGAAGATTTGAAGACGGCGTATCGAGCATTTATGTCGAGCTACCAAGCTCGACACAGCCTCAAACATTACATTGACATGAATGAGGTTTGAGTAATTGTTTAAGAATAACGAAAAAATCCTCTTATCAACCTCTACTGGTGAACGCTATGAGATGTTCTAGAATCTAGATACGTTAAGCATATTTGTTATCGTTCATTTATTCAATAAAAGGAGAGATTACATAGAGATCACTCTTTATTTGGGCTCCAGAACTAGATCATATACTTTATCCTCTCGTAAACGTGGTCATCCGGGTAATTACGTTGTACTTTTATGATTTGAGTATTTAAAAATCATCGGAAAGACAAATCCATATTTTTCTCCAAAAATCATTATGGTCATCTTTCTGTCTCATGAATTAACATACTCAGCCAACAGCAAAACAAGACTCACACAATTTTAATTTGTGACGGGATATTACCATGTATCCTTTTGCTTTATATGAGAATTTGTTTAATGCCTTCTTCATCCATGAGCATGTAAAAATAATTCTCTTTACAGACAACTCGTTTGATGGTGGTGAAATTTTTGTTTTTGTTTTTTTGTATTTATGTCTTCTTCCAAACAAACGCCACTTCTCTTTATTCTTTTGATGCCAATAAGACTCTTTATCTCGGTAAGCTACATAAAAATATCGAGATGAGCTTTTTCCATTCTAATCTATCTATTGAGCTCTGAATTCTATATGTTGAGATTACCGAATTTCTCATTTTTCACGAATTGATCGCTTTGTGGCAATTTGCGATTCGAGCTAGCGAAGAACCAGACATTCTAATTGAGAACCTTCCCAAGCTTTCTTGATGATAGATTTGAGATTCAGGACAATCTGACATTCTCGTTTCTTTGTACTACCCAAGTAAATCAATTCTCATTACGTCCAACTTTATTTATATTACAACTTTCTAACATATTTTTGAATGGTTTAAAATATGTCACATTCCACTGAAGACCACCCAATTTTCTGCATTACTGTAACATCCGATTCTTACTTCTCCGAGAAGGCATGTTACTTTAATAACTTATACCACAAGTAATCTTTTCCAAGTCCAAATAATAACTTTTATTAAATCACTTTTTAAACCGTTCACCGTAAAACCATCTTTAAACCAATCCAAAGAAAACCAACTTAGTTTAATAAATAAAAATTATAAAAATAATAATAAAAACATCCGTGCTCTCGAAAACTATCACCACACCGATACGGCTCCTCCGGCTACTCCGGCTACTCCACACGCTCACCAGCAAGAGAAAGGGGTGAGTAATTTGGATTACTCAGTGAGTGCGAGCCTTAGAGCCCACTCAAACCATTACACACATTTATAGCTACGGACATACGCAAGTCCTAAGCTAAAACATACAAACAATCACCACGTCTTACCGACGCACCATTACAACAAGGATCAAGTCCTAAATATACTACGGTGTCCCTACATCCATTCTGGCTCCGGGAGTCCACCCGTCGGTCCATGCAGCACCAGACTCGTCAGCCAACCCTGAACTATGACCGCCCACGCAAGGCCCGTCCTCATAGCTCAACACACAAAACGGAGCACAGTGAGGATAAATCAGTCCCACTTGTGACCGCTACCGCAATATATCCACCACACAACAACACAGTGAGGATAAACCCGTCCCACTTGTGACCGCAGATACATCGCCACATGCCTTTCGGCTATATCTCTTATCGTCTCGCAAACAATACTACTTTTTTTATTAACAAGCTTCAACACGCATTATTCATCACATCATGCAACCGTATTCATTTTAAAACAATCTTAACCACATCTAGGTTCTTCTCAAACAAATACGATCATACATATATATATATATACATATCATAATATATATATTTTTATAACACTCAAATACGTATATACTTATAGATATACGCAGGTATATGTACTTTAACTTAAGACTAAACATTATATACATAATTATAAACGTATGAAACGGATTTGCACCCCACGGTCCTCACCTTTGCTTCACGGACGAGAAACGAAACGGACAGATGACGAGCCTGACCGAAGGCTTGAGAAACTAACCGGATCTGAAACAGCAATGGAGAAACAAACGTAGCTTAAAACCCAAGCAACAATGGTGGATCAACAATTCATCTCTCGGGAAAACGAAACGTAGCAGCGGCGATGAATGAAACACAGATCTCTTACCACAGAAACGTCTCACGGATGACGATGGTGGCTCACTGCAGATCGACGGTGACGGCGGAGTCAAGAGATGACGACTCGGGTTGACGCGTGATGGCTTCACGTGTCTCACGAAGAGTGACTGCTGGTGCGGCTCCATGTCTAGGGTTCCGGTTCGGTCGGAAACAACGGCGGCAGAGCTCTCCGAATTCCGGCAGAGGTTCGGTGCGGCTCTTAGGTTTCACGTTGCAGCTTTTTAACGTGAAGGAGAAGATGGAGACGCAAGGGTTTTCACTTGGGCCTGACTTTTCTCCACATGGGCCTTTCCAAATTTTATGGGCCCGGTTCGTTACAATTCTCCCCCGCTTTAGAAGAATTCGTCCCTGAATTCGATCTGTTTCCCGTAAAACCGCTCTTGTCCTTAAAGAGCTCGGGTTAGTTAACTAGAATTTCCGATTCTAGTTCCCATGTTTCCACACGGTTTCCATCTCTCTCCCATAAAGACCTTCGTATGGTGACCTTTCAATGCTGACGGTTCAACAAGTCTGTTCTTAGAATCACATCGTAGTGATTTAACTCCATTTCTCTGAGATTCTCCGCTAATTCCAGTCCTTGAAGTATAATGGGCACCTCCTCGCAGATCCCGAAGGACTCTATTTTTTTGTTTTTGTAACAACTGTCTAAATTCCTTTCTTCCTTGGAAAAAAAAACATTCCCGCAAAATTCCAATACTTTGTCAATCTCGGGCTCACAAACCTATGTGTTGCTCTGGTATCGAAAAACGTAAAGGCTAGCCAACCCCCAACCAAAAGCTAACCCACTCATATTTTACTTACGACTAACCATGCCATTCAACTTCACACACAAATTTTTTTTTTCTCATAAACCTCAAGCATGATAGAAGTAAAAATAAAATATCACGTACCGTCAATCGGTTCAACGTCGTTATGGTTTCCAGCGACAAACACGCGCGGGGTTGTGGCTTGCCTCTTTGGTGCTGGTGGAAATTGTTCCTGGTTACGGTCTCCTTGCTGCTGTCCTGGCAGCTTAATCATGCAGTCCTTAGCGATGTGACCAGCTTGTCCACAACGGAAACATCCCTGAAATGGTTGTATCCTCTTGGTGCAGTCTTGCTGATAATATCTCGGCTGATTGCATTTGTGACAAATGACATCTTTCAAGCATTTTCCATGGTGCCTTTTTCCACACGTCCTACACGCGTTTGGTGCAGCTGATGATTGTCCTGCATTGGCGGTATCCCATGTCCTCTTATGGTTTCCGGTTCCCCTTTCTGTCCTTGATTGGGTATTTTTATTCTGCTTCAGGTCTTCCGCCAATCTTTTTTCCTGCATCGCTGCCGTTTCAACTAGCTCGACCATGTCATTGTAAGTCCTTAGCTGGCAACGATTCTTAAGCTCAATCTGCATTCCCTTTATGAACCTCCAGATCAGATCCTGCTCATCTAGGTACTTGCCTGCAAACCTTTTCAAACGGTTGAACTCCTCCTCGTACTCTCTGATGTCTCGGTCTCCCTGACGAAGATCCTGAAATTCACCCTCCATTTGATTCATAGCTTCCCGGGGAAAGTATTTCCTCATAAATTCTTCCCTAAAGTCATTCCAAGTCAGCTCGTAACGCCCTCACGTCCCCCTACCACACCATCCCACCATACCAGTGCATCATCCTTCAGATACTGCACTGCCAACTCCTTACGGTACTCCAATGGACACATGTATGCGTCAAGGTTTCTCTCTAATTGCGGGTGCAAATGATGGCCCTCCTTGGCTAAAAGCACGTGACACTAGAGGCATCATTTGCTGAACCATTCTAGAGAAATCAAAGCCACCGCCTTCGCCCCGAGCTCCGCCTGACATCATATTCTCTATCTCTTGACCATCCACCTGTTGAGCAATCTGTTGGACTGTGTTCATAATCTGCGGGTTCTGCGTAAACTGCTGCAGCATATTTCTCAGCATATTTGGTGAGTCAACACCAGCTTGGCGGGATACCCCTGCTAGCAATCCATCCAATNCCGGAAAAAAAAACCATCACAGAATGGACCTAGTCACATAGTGACACAAAACACAACAATCAACTCAATCTACTAGTTTCATTAGACCAAACATGATCATACATCCAAAAACTACACCAATCATCATTTTCTTCATACTGGATTTGGCTTCCAACAACACTTCTTCCACGCTCTCCAATACCTCTTTCTCTAGCTTCATTTGCATTTTCTCAAACACCATCTTCTCAAGCTCCAGCCTCTCTGTTGTAATCTCTCTCAGGCCTTGTTCAATTCTCTCAGTTTGTAAAGTCAATGTCTCTATCTCATCTAAGAAAGCCTCATCAACCCACTTGAAAATATGATTGTCGTTGACAAGCTACAAAATGAATAATACACAACAATGACAATCAAAAAATTTACAAAAAAATGCAGCAAAAACACTCAAATTACCTTCCGTGCTACAACGTGAGCACAACGATAGTATCGACGATAAGGATTCGCATCGGATTTGGAAATCTTTTCCACGATTACAAACCCACACCAACATTTCGATGGAACACCCACAACTCTTCCTCTTGCTCTGGCAATTGATGTTCCACTCGAAGCTCCAGATACATTGCTCATTCTCAAACTCGAATTTCAACCTACATAAACAAAAATCATCAACACAACACAAATCGAACTTCTACGGTTGGGTTCGATGGGGTTCGATGAGATAAGAAATTCGAACTCTTTGAAATCAAATAAGCGGATTCCCAAATAAGCAAAACAAGAAATTTGAACCCTAACAATCACTTAAGTCGATTCCAAATCGATTTTGAAAACCTCACTTTTAGGGTTCTTCGATTTCTCAAATTACAGATTTGGGAATTTTGTATGTGAAACTGGATATTTTATCGATCTAACGGGTTCGGTTTTATGGCGACTCCGGTTTGCGGTCGACTTACGTGGTTTGGTTTCGGGTTTATCTCGCAAACCGTAGTAACCAGCGTGGTTTAATATTTGAGTGTAATAAGATCTTTAACTTCTATCTAAGGGGGAAATAGTACGAGGTTTAAACTTCGTGTACATCTGGTGCTATACGATAGTTTCGAGGGGGAAATAGGTCGTCCTTCCTAAATTTATAGTTGGTAAGTTTTTTCTCGATTCATCTTTAGTTGAGGGTTTTAAATAATTCATGGAGGAACTAAGGGATTCAAATGCTAAAAATGCTAATCAGTTATTTAAAAAGTAAGCCATTGTAAATGGCTTAAAAAACATTTCATTTGTTGGACCATTTGTGTCGAACTGTAAACAAATTTCGTGTATGCTATTCACACCTAGTCTACTACAAAAAGCTAACTTTGTTTTTTATTTCTAGTTGTACTAATTTGTCTCAACACAAAAGTAGAACTCGCGGTTGACGAATGAGACCATCTTCATCGAGAGTTTTGAGTAATTAATGTGGTCAAAGATGGAAATATCAAATTCAATAGGCCCTTTAGAGACCAGATAAATTACTGTTGACCATCCCAAACCCTAACTCTTGTTACAAAGTGGGGTGATCCAAGCAAGTAAATAGAGAAGCATCAAACACATAATTTAATATCTGAAACTTATGGAACCATATTTGCCAAGCAGCTTATGGACCTTGATCATCTTGTAGCCGGCTTTCAATATCTCGCCTTAGCAACTCCGCATATTCCTGCAATCCCCAATAACAAGTATGATAAAGAGGAATTTTATTTTAAGGTATAACAAGCAATCTACAAGTCTCTCTTTGATGCTTACATGAGCAAGAACTTCATCGCCACAGAGCTCGTTCGCAAGGTCTTCTTGACTCATCGCAGCATTTTCGACAATTGCACGGAAGACATCTTCGGGTGGATCAGAGTGCTCAATCATTTGCACCATGGGTTGAACACTTGCCTAAGTGGACAAAAACAAAATACATTTGTTACACGAGGTAGACCAATAGGCACTGCCATTTTTTGAGGTTCATGTACAATAGGGTAATCAATCCGGATAAACAAAACCGATCCAAATCCAAAGAAACTGAAATAAACCGATTAGAAGTTCAAAGTAGATTCTGTAGGGCAAGAATGGAGTTACTTTTCTACCACTGAAAAACAAAACCTAATCTGAACTGAACCAAAAACTAAAACCCAAACAGAAACCATACCAAGTCAATCCATACTAGATTCAGTTTTCCAAACCTAAACTAAACCCGAAAGCCGGACTGAATACCCGATAGATGTATTACCTGAAAAGGCTGATGATCATCAGGCTGTTGTATCGCGGGTGCAAATGATGGTCCTCCTTGGCTAAAAGCACGTGACACTAGAGGCATCATTTGCTGAACCATTCTAGAGAAATCAAAGCCACCGCCTTCGCCCTGAGCTCCGCCTGACATCATATTCTCTATCTCTTGACCATCCACCTGTTGAGCAATTTGTTGGACTGTGTTCATAATCTGCGGGTTCTGCGTAAACTGCTGCAGCATATTTCTCAGCATATTTGGTGAGTCAACACCAGCTTGGCGGGATACCCCTGCTAGCAATCCATCCAATACAGGGCTCTCCAAGACCTGAGACATTGCACTTGAGACATCTACCCGATCATCTGAACCTTGCTCACGTCTCAGACCAGTCTCATCTGAGTGAGAACTACCAGAAAATAGAGATTGCAAAAGCTGCTGGCTACTGGTCCCGCTGCTCTGTTGAACACCTTCCACCGAAGCAGAAGTCCCACTTACGTCATTCTTATCAAATGCCTTGGGCTGCTTGCTTCGTTTCTGCAATAAAAAAAAGTCTGTAAGCATTTGGAACCACAGAACAACAACGATTCTTGTGGATATGCTATTTAATGAAAAACAAAAAAACGGCAGCAACTTGCCACTTGTTTTTAACTCATTCATTACCTTACGGTCCAAACCCCCAAGCCCCAATCCAAGTGGTGTAGCTGTAGCTACCTCTGGAGTAGCCTTATTGGTTGATTTGGCATCACCGGGAGAATCATCTCTGTTACTTGTGGATTCTCCAAATGGAGCTGAAGAATGTTCTGTAGTACAAGAGATATCTTTTGCACTGGCTGGATGCCCTAAATCTTCACAATGTTCTTTATCACTTTGACCCTGGTAGGTAGAACGTAGATTAGTGATAGGCAAAGACGTAATGAACAAGAAATAAAGAATCCTCAGATTACAGAGAAGACATACAATCGAGTTGCTCCTCTCAGATGCTAAGTCAGGCAGTGAGCCACTTGACTCCTCAGCTGTGCTAGTAGCCGCAATGTTGGTTGGCTGCTCAGGCGTAGCACTAGAAATACCATAGCCCTGAGACATATTTGGCTCGAGAGATTCTGTACCTAATTGAAACGTGAAGAAGAACTTGAAAAACATATCATCCACAATGTAAGAAGTTTAGTTAGTAGGAAACCTACCAGATGGAGTATGGTTTCTTCCTTGCATATTGTTTACCAAATCTCTAATCCTTGCATTGATTTCGGAAACTGAAACTGAAACAGAACCATCCGAAGCAGGTTGAGCCCCAGCAGGAACATTCTCAACGGTAGAGCGTGATGGACCACCAGTAGCAATGATGTTTCTCACCGGGACTACCCGGAATGAACTTGTATTGCTGGCACGGTCTCCTTGCCCCCCTTCTCCATTGCTTTGCTGGTTTCCAACTGACGACATCATAGGTGAAGGTGATGTGCCTGGTAATTAAGAATGAAACTTGTTGAAGAAGAATTGTGAAGCTAGATCCAATGGAAAAAAAAGTTAACTTTATCCACCAGCATGTATGTGAATGTTAATGTGCCTTGGGGCAGTTCCCAAACCAACTAATCCGGTTGCTGGATTTGATGAAGCAGCCACACCAGAAAAGAGGGAGCTAGTTTGGTGAGGAAAAGGCTGCAAAAAAACAGTAGAAAATTACATAGGAGTAGCAAATAGTTTAGAAAATAGATGAGACAAGAAGTAAACCTGAACCATAATAGGATTCGGTCCTGCAGGAGATATATAAACAGCAGGCCCCGCATTCACATAGGATAATTCCTGTAGATCACACTGCTTGTGAGCCGCAAGTCAAGAAATATAGGAACAAATGCGAAAGGAAATAACCCAAAACGCACCGGAGACTGTGCCATTCTCAGTGTCAGTATCGTGCGCCCAAGCTCCAGTAGGAGGGCCCCTAAATGTTGCATAGCAAGACCTACTTGCACTGCCTCTGTCTGGATTTGTGCCCTGAGAGCAGGATCTGAAGAGGACCCATCCTGCTCCAAACGTCCTGCAATACGCTACAACAATGTTGTTGCAAATTACAAACAACACATAATTAGATGACAAGGAATCCTAAGTATAATTAGCAAGTTCCGATAATAAAAGCCAGACTAAACAACAGTTAATCTACAGAGAAAGATTGGAATCAACAAATAAGCAGTCTGAAGGAGGTGTTTACCGATAAAGAAGATACAGCTGGACCACTGAGTAAACGCTGTGCATTCCTCAGGACAATAGAGAGTGCTTCAGGCGATGATGGACCTCGTCTATTTCTAGGCAATTCTTCCCTTGGGCGGCCTCCTGATGTAGCAGGAGAGGTATCTGACTGATTGCCTGGAAGAACACCTGATTAACTTGTTGATGTGTTTTCAATCCAACATAACAATAAAATGTGGATCAATACCATTTTGTGATAATGCCTGCTCCATCCGATTAATGAACTCTAAAAGAGTGTCTAACGAATCCGGGATGGGCTGCATAATTAGAAAGTTAGATTGCAAAATAACAAGATTAAAGCTCTAGACCAAGATTACAATACTACGTGACTAAGAACTACCATGTGAAATGAAGGAATAGGAATTGTTGTTGCTGCTGTAACCGGAATCTGAACTACATGAGGCATCGATGCTTGAAATGTTGCACGAGTAAATGCTTGCCTAGGTAGTGAATGACCCGCCCCTTGGCTTTGACCACCGATGCCAGGCGCTCCATCAGATGTATTTCCAGGAGGAGCATGACCAGACAAATTCGACTAGGGGAAAGAAAATTAAATGCAACATTGAGTTTAAAAGCACACAACTGTGGATGATAGTATCAACTACATCTAAAGAAACATCACACATCAGAAGGTAACACACCTAATTCTCAACAATAATTAATGTATATAAACTTTGCCAGAAATATTTCCACGACAATGAAAAATGCAGCAAATAGAACAAAATGGTAGTTTAGGGACTAATAAAAACTAAATTCGAAGTAGAGACTGAAGAGAAAGCAACTTACAGGCATAGATGACTGCGTGCCATTAGTATTGTTATTTGTAGGCTGCTGCCCGCCAACTCCAAAAGAATTTAGAACTGCTCCAATGACCTAAGTAACACAAAAATAAAAGCAGGTTAGCCATGTCTTTCACCAAATTTATCTTTATCACTGATCCAAAGCCCAATCAAACCATCAAATAGGACAAACAATACACTTCCTGAAAGACGCCTAATATCACAAGTGCTTAAGGATTACCCGGCTGATATCTGGAACAATGCCATCAGTCTGATCTGCAAGATTATAAGTCCCAAGAACGACGCTGTGGGAGATGTGTCCCCGATTTCGAGATGGTCCACCATTTGTACCATTTCCTGTTGAATTAAATAATAAGTTGGAATTAATTTTTTAGACACCAGATATAGGTTGTGTTATCAGCTCCATCAAAACACATACAAAAAGAGGGGATATGAATATGGTTACCATCATTTGCAGTTGCCCCTTCTGAAGGTGTACCAGATGATGGCATTGATTCTGCTGGCTGCCTCACAATCAAGTGTAAAGTATGCCCATTTTCCAAATCTAAGAAGATGTCAAGTTATTAACTATACTGAAGTAAACAAGTGATGGAAGGAAAGGACAGACAGAAAACTAAAGCTAGGGTTAGCGAATGGGTATATATATTTTTTCAAGATTCCAGCCTCCTCTGCAGTGTAAGATTCATAGTAGAAATCATCGCAAATTAAAAGGAATTTCAGCTTAGACCTGTCCTTAACTATACAAAATCAACTGTATGTGGCAGGCGCAAAAGGTTTTAGGTAATACTTCCAATATTTATCAATAAATGAGCAGCCTTTCTCTCTCATGCCTACAAAAATTCCCCACCGGATACGTTATAAAGCAGAGATGCATTCCACTCGATCAAATCACAGACTCCCTACGGATTTTGAAAAATATGCATTTGTAGACATAATGCAACAGCTGCACTATAACAAAAAAATCTACAAGTAGCTAGCAGTAGGATACGATATTCAGAGAGAGGGTGGTCATCTTTCAAAACCCGTCCCCGGAAAATGAGCCTCTGCTGAGCAACCGGCACCCCTATCTCACTAGCTATCTTCTCCTTAAATAATGAAACTGTTTCCTGAAACAAGCCAAGCCCAAATAGTATTAGATAAAAGCACACCAAGCTTAAGAAACTATGCAGGTGGACAGTGGCAAACATGATCATAACATATAAAGAAGATAGATTTCTCACATTCTTGTTCACTTGGAAAGTATAGGTCTGCGAGTCCAACGTCTTGATGTTAAGCTCAACGGTTGATTCTGGCGTTTTTTCCGATGCATTGTTGCTACTTGAGCACTGATTAGAGGCTTTATCTTCCATGAACCCTAACAGTATCTGAACTCTAAAAAATCGAAAAAACACAAAGTTCTCATCTTTAATCATATCAAACCGATAAGGAAGCTAGCAACACATAAGAAATATCTAAAACATTTCTAGGGTACTCTAATTAGTACCCTTACCACACACATTACCAGATATTGAACATAAGGAACAGAATCATCAAAAACATGAAAGAAACACGAATCAAACGACCCAGACATAAAAAGTCATGGTAATACCACTAATTTCACCTTCAAAAGCGAAAAAAATATGAAAGTCTATAATAAACAAAACATGTACAAATCGGCTAATCAAAGACCAATCTGGATATGTAAGCGCCAGAAGAAGAAGAGGAAGAAGAGCCATGAAAGTAACGACTAACCACCTATTTGCTGGAAATTGAAATTCTTTGGTACCAAAGAGGTCTTTAGGAAACGAAAAGGCAGTAAATCGGAAACGAATGCTGATTTTGAGCGTGAAAGGGGAAAAAGTAACGACGATTTTTGAGACTTTGGGCGAAAAAGAAAAGAAGAATCTAGAGAGAAGCAGCGACGACGTTTTAAACCTGAAAGGACGCCATCCGCGAATATAGGCCAGTCCTCGGCCTAAATGTGGACTCTTTCTAAAAATAATTTAAAGCTGGGCCTGGCCTGGCCTGGCCTCTATAGCCGTGTTTAAAAAAAACAATTATTTTCATTAATATTTTTATTTTTTTAGCTGTATTAGGTGATTATTCCTACGGGGGAAAAAAAATTATAAAATAGTGTAATTTTCTCAAGTATTATGAAATTATGATTTTAAAACTAAGATATTGAACCAAAAAAATTATCTTATTTGACCGCTGTACTAGGCTTGGGCATCCGGAGCTGGCCATTCGAAAGATCTGGATCGGTTTCGGGTATCTGAATCAATAAAATAAAAAGAATATGGGTTCGGTTCGATTCGGTTTTTTGGGTCCGGTTAAAATACTCAGGTCTATGTTGTACATTGCTAACATAAGGAAATGGAATAATCGAGTAACTGGAAAAGCTCATCCTATTTAAGGTTCGTTCTTTAAATATAATATATTCGTAATTACTTTCTTGAATTCTTGAAATAGATATGTTGAAAATACACTTTAGAATTTTAAAAAATGCGAAACTGCCTAATAATTGTATCTACATCAATTCATATCCATTAGATTCTAAATTTACTCTATTAATAAAATAATCAAAACAATTTCTCGGTTAAATTAATAAGGTCATGAAAATGATTTCGATTTTTCTTATTTTAATAATATAATGGATTTGTCTGGACCAATACATGATTTTCTTTTAGTTTTTCTGGCGGTCTTCTAAAAAAGGGGAAGATAGTTCTTTTACTATAGTTTAGTTAGAAGAGGAGATTATATGAAAAATTTAACCGATTCTTTCGTTTTCTTGGGTCACTGGCCATCCGCCGGGAGTTTCGGGTTTAATACCAATATTTTAGCAACAAATCCAATAAATATTAACACAAATAGAACCAAAAAGCCATTTTATGGTACTCATAGTAAAACATTCTACAAAAACGAGAAAAAAATACACCAACCAAGTTTGAAATTAAAAAACTAAAAAACTCTAATATAACCCTTACAAAGAAAATACTACTTAACAAAAATAAACACATCACGTCCATATAACTAAAAAACATTAAATAATTAGTAGAAATTATTATCTACGAGGACACACATCTTATAAGACAATACATTACTAAAAATTAAAAATAATTAAAAATTAAAAAAACACACAACTCTCACATAACAATATCTCATCCGCAATAAACGGTAGAAACAAAGTAGTGATGACCATCACAGTCCAAGAACTTCATATATATATATATCACCATTGTCGGTACTGTTCTGCAATATATGGTTGCCCACCAAACTTCTATGTGTCATTTGACATATCGCTGTGTATATTAATAATACAAATAAGACTAAACACTACTTCTACTTAAAAATAGATATAATCTGTTTTAGATTGTATTTCACACTAAACTAAAATTAGTAGTTAGTTAATACCATATAATTAAATAAAAATAATTATATTAACAATCAATTATCAAAACGGTAAGAAAAGAAGAAATTTCCAAATACACCAAAATAAATAGATAAGAAGTTTTCACCTTATATATGAACTCAAGCTAAAACTTAACATAAACGCAGAGTAATGATTTTAAGCTACGACGATCATCAATAAAGCTCCCAATAGAATGTTGAAACATACAAAAAAAAATTTAAAAATTAATAAATATCAGTAACCCATAGTTCACAATAACTTAAACATAAAATAATATACATTTAATTTGTTTATAAAAAAATAACGAGAAACCGTACGTAGCGCGGATCAACCCCTAGTATGTATTAATGTGTGTTTATGGTTGATTTTGCGTATTATTGCTGTAATTTTAATGTACGAACTCTTTGATCCGATTTCATAAATGGATGAAAACGATGTTATTAAAAATACTAGGAGAGAATCCCCGCGATGCGCGGATTTTATTTTAAATTAAGTTTTAAATTTTTTAAAGAATAAAAATATTTCAACAAAAATTATATTAACAATGAACAAGTCATGGGCCGGTCCCATCCCCGTGGGTTTAAGCCCGTTTCAACGTCATATTGAGAATCGACCAAAGGAAAAAAAAACAAATAACGAAGATAGGAATCTTCTAAGGAAAGAGAAAAGGAAAAAACAAAACTTTCTTCTTTGTTAAGCTCAAAGATCAACCATGGAATCTACCGCCTTAAGCTCTGCGGCTGCGGCAACCATCGTCTCCTCTTCATCTTCATCGCTCTCCATCTTCTCTCCGAAGAAGAGAACAGACTCATCTTCTCCGAGAATCGTCCGGCTTTCGAAGAGTAAACTTTGATATTTCGTTGCTTCCCGATCATCTCTCGATCCTGTTTTGTTTCGGAACGTCTCTTAACCTTGTTTTGCATCTTCTCTGTTTTGACTCAGAGGACGACAAAGATTACGATCCGAAATCCGAATCGAACCCATCGAGCCTCGTTCCTCTATTCCAAAATCGAACTCTCGAGAATGTAAAATCTCTCTCGCTTGATCTCGTTCGATCTCAATTATCGTTTCTCGTTTGTGGAATTCGAATTGTTGTTTTCTAGAGTATTAGATCATTTCGTGAAATTTCCAATTTGTAGGATGAGGCCATGGGATTGGTCTTGAGCGCAGCCTCGGTTAGAGGCTGGACCACCGGTTCCGGTATGGAAGGGCCGTCTCTTCCGGCCAAGGCCAATGAAGAGACGGTGTCGACGTTTCCATGGTCATTATTCACGAAATCGCCTCGTAGACGTATGCGTGTTGCCTTCACTTGCAACGTTTGTGGCCAGAGAACTACACGAGCCATAAATGCTCATGCTTACACTGACGGCACCGTCTTCGTGCAGGTAACATTTTGCTTTGAAACGATAAAATGACAAATATAATTGAAGGTCATGAGTTCGAGCTTCGGGGTGAGTGGGAAGATTTATTATTATTTTGTCTGGTAATGCAGTGTTGTGGATGCAATGTGTTTCATAAGCTGGTGGATAATCTCAACTTGTTTCATGAGGTGAAGTATTATGTGAGCTCGAGCTTCAACTACAGAGATGCTAAGTGGGATGTTGGGGGATTCAATCTCTTCGATATGGATGATGATAATGATGATGGCGGTGGCGGTGACCGTGACGGCAGCAAAGACCGATTCCCTTTGTAAAGAGGTTTGGACTAGTGATTATTACTTTGTACAATCGTGTGTCATATGTGTATGTATATAGCTAGCTTTATCCTTACCATCTTAGCATGAATAACACGTTTGATCTCTTCTGAAGTATCTCAGTTCGCATTGATAATAAATTGATTATAAAGCCGATGTTCTGAATTTCTAGGAGACTGTTTTCAGCTAGAGAAATCGATTGATAATCAGTAGATGGGAGCTCTAGCTTCTTATGAGGTTTGGCTTAGGATAATAGAACTTACACGATTAAATTTTGGTCTGGTTCAAGTCTGGTTTAAAAAGTCAGATGATGTAATGAGAGCCTTTGTGTAGGCTAATAATTCGAGATTAGTTTAAATTACAGAGAAATTTTGGTGTTGCATTATAACTTTTTGTTCTAAGGATTTTGAGGGATTTTAATTTGGCATTTTGAGTGTATGCAAAATGGAATGTGTAAATCTGTTTCGGAATGAGCTGAAGTTTTACAGTGTGGTGTAGACATCCGTCTCTAGGGATTAGGATGATGGGTCTTGGAATCTTAGTGAGCAAAAGTTTTCTTACAACAAGGATTTTAGTTATAGTTTCGGATTGAAGATTTGTTAACGTAGCTGAAATCTATGTCTAGTTCTACGAGGATAGTGGAAAGAGATTGTTACAAATTACAATCCAAGCATTACCAGTCCGCTCCCTCCATTATATTCCCTATGCCATCACCATTTGAAAGATACACCATTAGATTTATGTTATGAATGGTGAAGGCA
This sequence comes from Alliaria petiolata, assembly GCA_020283515.1. NCBI lineage: Eukaryota > Viridiplantae > Streptophyta > Magnoliopsida > Brassicales > Brassicaceae > Alliaria > Alliaria petiolata. The sequence continues at coordinate 92,652,973 of JAHZTW010000002.1, forward strand.
TAGGGAATATAAAAGAAGGTTCGGACCAAAAAGAAAGGTAATACAATTGTCATAGATCCACAATCATCTTTCGGTCTGCTTCACTCAGTTATTGTTGCTAGTTGACGAGTCGTTCATCATACTTCTTTTCCATGGATGATCAAAAATTGTCAACGGATATACGTATATACTCGCTAATTCGTTAATAACGATTATTCGAGGAATTTATAACTTTCACACAAAATCTAACCAACTTTCTTGAAAATTATTGGATTGCTAAAATTGTTCATTCTTTTATTTCCCTTTTAAAATAGGGTTAATTTGCTAAATAATCATATTAAGTAGCAAAATAAAGAATATAGTCATAGTGTTCAAATAATTTGCTAAATAACCATGGTCCACTGTGCAATGTCGAAACTGACCTTTTCGTTTAGGCGGGAAATGAAAAAGGAAGAGATTTGGCTGACGTCAAACACCTATATGCGAACAGCGTTTTCTTGTTTTGTCAACCTAAGCAGTCATATCTATACCATAACCTATTGTAAATAATGACAACGACGACAATACTATTCATTCCAACATCATTTTTATTCTATATTTTAATATCGGTTCATACTATGTTATGAATTACATGTATGTGTAGAATATAGTTTACGCTTTCACTCGCGTAAACTATATAAAGCAACCGTCATTATTGTGTTATATATCAATTTTTGAGAATAGTTTTGTTTCAAATAGTGAAGGACTATCAATATCGGTTCGTACTAAGTTCCGAGTTACTATTATCCGTAGAATATAGTTTATGAGAAATACATTTTACTGTGTGAGTCAAAGGCCGTTCGACAGTGTTCTATACCACAACTATAATGAATACATTCGATAGCGTACTATACTACAACTATTAGAACATGAATGAAAGGAAAATACAATTTGATGGTTGCTTTCAATTTCATTCAAGTATTTCAAATTAAATTATTCTATAATATTATTACATAGTACAATATTGATAGTTTTTTTCTCTAAAATACATGTGTTGATCTATAAATCTCTAACCTTTAGTTTTTACAGTTTCAAAATCTACGAGATTAACGTTATCCCGTTCTCACTCATATGATTAAGGGTATTTTGGTATATATTGTAGAATATATAATAAATATTCTAGCGAGACTTTTCTTATAGTTACTTCATATGTTTTTAGTTTTCTTACGGTTAATTCACCTAATTTCCCTTCGAAATATCAGATTGTTTTGGTTTTGGTTGCAACTAAAATTTAAGATACGTATAAAGTATATTTGTACAGCATAAAATCAATAAATACTTATGATACAAATATAGGACCATCTTGAACTTTAACCTTGAATGACGAGCCTAAACATGCTATTGAACAAAAATTCAAACATCTTATGTATCTATAACCTGTGCATTTGGTTTCATTATGAAATCCATGGTCTTGAACTAACTAGAGCTATGGAGATCCCATATCTGACATTGGAGTTGTTGCTCTGATCATGACGCTTTGGATAAAGGCTATTGTCTACAAAAAAAAAAAACAAAAAGCAAATATTACTACCCACGGTTAGTAATCAAAATTCAGTAAATTTCAATGGAAAATGCAGAAAGGTAAGAGTTTATTTACCATAGTAAACCCCGCGCACATAATACTGAACCCTGGGAAATTAAATGGGGCTTTTTGTGACAGAAACCAGTCTAGAAGAAACAAAACAAGTACTTATGTTAGTTTTGTCTATTATTCGAGGAAAAAAAAATATTCTTGTATTTTTGTTTCATTTCAGTAAATAGTGAACCTGTTAGAGGTGAAAATGCCAGCGGAGAAATGACGTTTGCAAGAGAACATATACTTGAAATAATCCCTTGGGCCTTCCCCTGATTAGGTTACAGAGCGATGTGTTTTGAATAGGCTGTTTATGTAAAAGTGACTCCAAACTAAGCTCACAAAACAACTTAATAATGTTCGATTTCATGTAAATCCCAGTTCTACTTTTGTCATAGAAATAAGTTCTTCTTATCCATCTTACACCAAGAATGCTTATGGTTTAGATTACGCTCAATGCAAATGTATTATGACCATTTTTTCAAATAATATGTGGAATATTATGACCATGTTTTTCTAGTCATTTTTTTATTTCACCTATTTTTATTGTCATTTGGCCTAATTCCCCTAACAATATTTTGGTTTCGGTGCTATTTACCAAATTAGACGTCCACGCATCGCCATTTATTTAATTTGTTTTCATTTTTTTGTCATTTATCAAATTAACTAAAAAACTAATAAAGTTTCTTATAAGCCAAGAGTTAGTTACCTGTTCATGTGGTGCTACTTGTTTGGAGACAATGCTCCGCATCTGCAAAGTTGAATTACTAAATTACAAAAAGAAATTCAAGATATAGTTGAATAAATAAGTCAAAGAAAATAATACAAAAAATGAAAACTTACACACGACTGAGGAAATATAGAGACAATTGAAAACATGGCCGCCATATATGGAACCTGAGTTTCAAATTCTTTAGCCAGTAAATTGATCTTACCCATACTCTAGAGGCACTTCTCATAAATACCCAGTAATATGAAAAAAATAAACAATGGAACCATCGAAAAAGCAAAAATGAAAAACTTTTTCTTATAAGGTTAGACTTAATACCCACGAGGACCATGCCACACTGAGGAAGAACATCTGCACAATTAGAGATTGAAACAAATGATAAATAAGAACCAAAAAAAAAACCAAAAGTACTGTTAACTCTCATAGATTTTTAATTCATAACTAATTAGCAATGAATGAATTGGTTTATATCCCTCGTCTATTTGAGATCATAACGAGTCAAGAAAATAGACTGAAGAAAATATAAAGACAGTAGATACGAGATGCTGCTTACATGGGCACAACCAAAGAAAAGACCAATTGAGAGCAGTTTTTCCTCTTTTAAAACAGGAATTAGTATGGGCATGAAGAGCAACTGTAAAATTGATATTTTTTTAAGTTAAATAATTGGAAAATATTTGAAGGTTCCATAAACTTCTAAAAAAGTAAGCATACTAGTTGTCTCTTACCTGTGAAACAGACCCGGCAACGCCAAATATGATCATCAAGTCTGCAAACTGGTCCTTGTTAAAGTGAAATTTGGCCTTTAAATAGTACTACATGAAATTGACAAAACGCAAATATGTTCAGTTTTCTAGAAACTATTTTGAGAAATAGGCCATGCATAATCTAAAACAAGAGATTTGTACTAATCATAGTTTCCTAGTGTTACATCATACAACAATATCATCAAACTATTGTCCCTTTAGCATTTCAAGTTACAAATGAAAAAACATGTTTCAGAGTTCTGGATATATATATTTATGTGAATAGAAACTCGTGAACCTATAATAGTTATCTATTAGAGTATATTTAGTTATAGTCAATATAACATTTCTGTACTTTATTTGCATATAACCTCAAATAGGTTTTTTTTTTTTTGGATTAACCTCAAATAGGGAATTCCGAATCTTCGCAAATGGGGTTTGAACCCGGATCACAAGTAAACTAACCTCTTGTACTATCACTAGACCACCACCTCAAATGGGTGAATTTTTCGTCCAAGTTTTTGTAAAACAAATTCCATGTTATTTATATGATAACATGCTCTTTTACATTATATTACGTTTTTATAGAAAAAAAAAACTGCTGATAAAATGTGCCACATATTAACAAATGGTCATCTACCTTAAAAACTTATTTTTTCTGCATCACGTAGTAAAAGCGTACCATAGATGAAGCTTGTAGACCTGCCTCACCAAGACTACTGAAGAACGACACCATCGCAACTTGAAAAAGTGGAACGCTGGAAAATAAACCCAAGCCTGTTGTCTTAAACTAATTAAGATCAATCAATCAACCTTATTCAGAGTCTCCTAGTTCATTCGCTATATATGAGAACAAACTAAAAGTAAGTAGCGTAGTAACACACCTGCTCCTCATAAAAGAGGCTATTTCACGCACATAACGAATTGTTCTTGATATTTGATTTTTGTGTCCAGGATAATCTTCAAGTAAAGCAGAATTCAATTTCTCACTTGAAACGTTGGGAGCACCCATGCTATTGTCTCGGATCGAATCCGGTAGGAAAAGCCTCATGTACACCGTTGATAAAATCGCCATTGTTGTCGCGACCTAAAGACCAGAGAAATCAAAAATCAGATCTTTAGTGAAAGAAATCCATTACTAACAATACATAAACATGTTTACATAACATATCTAAATAGAAAATATACTTGAAATATGGCGGTAGTAGATAAAAATCGAGCGCAGAGAGTGGCGCATACAAATGCGCAAGATCCAATCCCGGTAAGTATTCCAAATGCAGAGGCTCGTTGCCCTTCTGATACATTATCAGCCTGAAAATTTGCCAGAAAACTTCTAATAATTTTTTTTACAAACTTTTTAATATAAACTAGGGTAGTATTCGCGCATTGAGATGATTATTAAATAAAATTTGTATAATTTCAGTTAAATTTTAAATTTATTTACATGTAAATATATATATATATATATATATATATATTTAATTATTATTATTGAATATAGTTTTTATTTAGATTTATTGTTATAAAAAATTTAGTTAGCTTAAATAGTGTTTGGCAATTAGTTTTAACATAGATTAGGAAATATAATGTTTGGCAATTAGTTTAGTATAATAATTTAAACAGATTAAAAAATAAAATAAAAACTAAAAAAATTGTGATATTAACACATGAGCAAAAATAGTCTCCTTTAATATCCAGTAGATGTTTTGACATCTTCACACCAATTTATTAAGAAACAAGCCAATTTAAAAATAATACTGGCTCTTGATTCTATTATATTTACACATCTTATAGTATATTTAGCAGGGATAACAATTAAAAATAGATATTTTCTTAATAATTATTAAAAAATAAATTTAATAGAGTATTTAGCTAGTAAATGATGTTTTCACTTCTTTTTTAAAATGGCATTATTGTTAAGTACGTTTTCTATAGGACGAAAATTCAGTTATTAAGTTCATCAACCTATTTATTAATTAACAGATTAGCAACAAAAGTTTACGACGAAAAAACTCGTCAAATATTTCACGGCAAACATGCAAATTAATGATTGATTAAATTAACAATGCCTGATTAACAAAGAATATTTTTTAAACTAGTTTTGCTTCGAGAAATGTGGTTAACTTAGCATCGCTACACACATATTTTCTTGTAATGTAAAATGAATATTATGTAACTTTGAGGTAAAACTTGATAAGCACATACGCATTGCTATCAATTAGTATCGTCGTTTACTAATACTGAAAGAGCTATTCATATATAAAAAAGTTAGGATTTACTGTAAGAGCTATTCTTACGCATGTTCAGGTTTGTTCCTCTCTTTAAAAAATTGTTTGTATTAACGTTTTAACAGTTTGATGGTACTCCTTGTAGATTCCATTAATCTTTTATTAGCCTCTTACTTGAATTATGTCTTCTTTTTTTGAAACGGTCCTACTTGGATTATGTTTTTTTTTTTTTTTGTCGACACTTGGATTATGTTTACCGCTTAATAAAAATGTGTTGACGAGATAAAAGAAAAAATGAAAAAAGAAAAAAAGGAAGGGTCATACCACGTAAGCAAGCGCAAGACAGAGAACACTTCCTTCACAAACGATGGAAGTGAAAGTCCTGAGCACATAGTAGATGTAGAAGCTGGTCGTCCCTCTACTATACGCTAATGTAGCTGTAATTATTGAATATTTTTTCTTTCAGCAAAATAATAATGACCACACAAAAAAAGGACCATTCTTTTTTTTTTGTTTTTTTTCCAGAAACACTAATAAGGACCATCCATTGATGTAATTCAGTTGGAATGAAAATCTCAAGATATACTCGACTTTCACTGGTCAAAAAAATTAATATCTCAATAAAAAATATTCCAACATTTTCTAAATTTGAATTCACATAACTAATTGCAATTTCCCTTATATTTCAAAAGCAAATAAAAGTAGAATATTTGCACTGAATGAAAAAAAGCTGAGTAGTATTTGATAAATAACAGTGAGGGCAAGCACAATATTTGTGGTTATTTTTTGGATGAGTTTGAACGATTTAACATTTCATTTAACGACATGTGATGTTGTAACATGTTATTGTTATATACTTATATGCAAGTGTTTAATTTATTAAGGAGGTTAAAATTTAGGATTTTGGATTTATACTTTAGGAAGTTAATTCATTAATTAAACGTCCACATAGACAAATATCATGTTACAGAAAAAAATTATCCATTGTCTAATAACGAAATGAAAGATAAAATTGTAAGCTCAGGATTTCTGTCACAACGGAAATGTGTATAACATATTGGACGCGGGAAAGGAGCATCTGTATGGAAGCTGACGTGACATTTGAGAGATTGCATTATGTGAGGATCAAGGGAGATGTCAAATTGCCTAACTTGAAGATTCAGAAGATCAGCGGAAGGAAGAAAGCTTCCCGAAGGAGACTCGAGGCAAAGTAGCGAGTATATAAGTCCTGAGGGATACGAGTGCTAGGGTTAGCACTCCAAGGGAAACACGGGTAGCATCTTGAGAGACTAAGTGAGATTTAGGGTTCTCGGTGAGCGAACACAGCTGTTGCTGTAGTGGGTAGATTAGGGATCGATCAGTGTTGAACTACGTGTTGTAATGTCAAGTGAACATGATTAATCAAGTCTGTAAAGATTGATTAAGAGATTTCTAATAAAGAGCAAATTAGTTTGCAGCTTGTAGTGTGTTTATATCCCAAATCAGTATTGTGGTATCTCTTGTTTCTACATTTGGTATCAGAGCAGGTCACCGCATAGATAAGTTTATCTATTTTTCAGGTTGAGATCTTGAGACGACAATGGATACCATGAAAGAACTGATTGCAGTCCAGAAACCGATTGTGCTTGATGCCAGAAACTTCGGACACTGGAAAGCTAGGATGAGACACATCATTCGAGGCATCAATGAAGATGCATGGACTGCTGTTGTAGAAGGTTGGACAGCTCCGACCATTCTAATTGAAGAAAAGATGTCAGAAGACAAAACTGTACCCCCACGTGTAACAACTGCACTCAAACCTAAAGGAAGATGGACTGAAGAGGACAAAAATGCTTCAAAATTCAATTCTAAAGCTATCACTGCAATTTTCTCAGCCGTTGGATTAGATGAATTCAAAATTATTCAAGGATGCGAGTCGGCAAAAGAAGCTTGGGATACTCTGGTTAATCACCTTGAAGGTGACAATAGTGTGGGAAGAACTAGGATTGATAACTTGGCTTCTCAATTTGAGAATCTGAGGATGAGCAAAGATGAATCTGTGGCAAGTTTCACAGCTAAAATCAGTACCATTGCAAATGAGGCATCAGTCAGGGAAAAAGTACAAAGAAAAGAAGCTCGTCAAGAAACTGATGCGTTGTCTTCCATCCAAGTTTGCTGCCCACAAGGCTGTTCTAAAATATTCCATGAATACTGATGATCTAAAATTTGATCATCTGTGTGGAATGCTTAAGGCTGAAGAAATGGAGACTGCTGCAAATGAACCAGTGATATCGAAAGGCATTGCATTCACCGCTGAGAGAGAAAATGGAAGAGTTCAGCAGATTGAGGAAAATCTGAGCGTAATGGCAAGAAACTTCAATAAGATGCTCAAGCGTGTTGAAAAGGACCATAATCGGACGTTTAAGAAATTCCAAAGAAATGATGGTGATAGAGGTCAACGATCTGATGGAGATCGCGTGAGCAGAAAGAAGGATCTTCAATGTCATGAGTGTGAGGGTTATGGACACTTTAGAAATGAATGTCCTTTGACTAAGAGAAAAGAGCTCAAATGTCCTGGATGCAAGGGGTGTGGTCACTTAAGAAGCGAGTGTCCAAATGCACAAAAAGGAAAAGATAAATCCTTTGTGGTTTTCAGTGACAGTGAGTCTGATGAAGATGAAGATCAGGATGAAGAGTTGATGCTTAACTTTGTTGTGTTCACTGCGAATGATGATTCGAATAGTCCTACCTACAAGTCTGACACTGAGTCGGATTCTGAGGATGATGCTGAGTTCGATCTACAAAAGGAGTATAATGACCTTTACAACAAGAATGTGGACTTGAGTAATGAAAACCTGCAACTTATCAAGGACAAAGCTATGATAAAAGCTCAAATGAACATCCTAGAGATGAACAGTGGAGTGTCAGAAGGACCATCAACTGAATTCGATGTAGTTCAGCTCAGATCTGAATTAGAAGCTGAAAGAGAAAGAAACAGACTACTTTAGACAAAAGTTAATCGAATTCTTGAGGCTTTTGTTAAAGAAGAAGAAAAAGCTAAGAGCCTACTGGGTGAACTGAACGACAACCACAAGATAATTAGGATGCTGAACACTAGCACTAAAGATCTGGGTCAGATCCTAGCGAGTGGCCAACCACCTAAGAAAAACTGGGGACTTGGTTTCAATGGAGCAGCATCAACAATCCAGAGTTCGATTGAAAGTATGTCAAATTTCACACAGGGAGTTACATCAGCTAAACCGGTTATTCAGAAGCTTCAGAAGGATGAGACAAAAACTACAGTGATCGACGAGAATGCTGACAAGAAAGGAAAGATGGCTGAAACTTCAAGAAGAAAAACTAAGAGACGGTGTTATTACTGTGGAACAAAAGGTCATCTCAGGTATGAGTGTGCTAAACTCAATCTCCACACACGAGTCAAGATCGCGTGGAGAAAATCATTGTGTTATGCACAACCATCAAAGTTTGGCAAAGTGTGGATAGCCAAGAGGGATTTATATGGTCAGAACAACTCAAATCTACATGAAACTGAGAACGTGAGCTGTAACTTTGCACAAGTATCAATCCCTCGGTTTGAAGAAATTACTCTACAGAGCAATGTGGCTTACATGTCTACCGATAAACAGGAGACAAATCCATGTTATTTCGATAGTGGATGCTCACGTCATATGACAGGACTTCATGATGCCTTGGACACTTTCACCAAGATTACAGGAGGAAAAGTCACCTTTGGAGATGGTGGTCAAGGAAAGATCTGTGGAGTTGGGAATCTAAATACCTCGGATAAACTGCAGCTAGTTAATGTCTACTATGTTGAGGGACTCAAGGCAAACCTAATAAGCATAAGTCAGTTGTGTGATGAAGGGCTTAAAGTCATCTTCACGCGGGTTGATTGCAAAGCAGTTGATGAAAATGGTAACATTGTCCTGTGTGGAATCAGGTCATGAAACAATTGCTACATGTGGAGTTCGTCTGAGCTTTGCTTATCAGTTAAAGACTCTCAGCTGGATCTCTGGCACAGAAGATTATGATATATGAATACCCATGGTCTGAGTAAGATTGTTAATGCCGAAATTGTTAGAGGGATACCGAAGCTAGAAGTCTCTACTGATACAGTCTGCGATGCCTGCAGTAAAGATAAACAAGTCAAGGTTCAACACAAACCACTCACAGAGATCAGGTCAAAAAAAATTCTGGAATTGATTCATATGGACTTGATGGGGCCGATTCAGACTGAAAGCATATCAGGCAGAAGATATATCTTTGTTCTTGTTGATGACTACTCAAGATTCACATGGGTCAGATTCTTGAGAGAGAAGTCAGAAGCAGCTGAAAGTTTCAAAATCCTGGCACTTCAACTAAAAACGGAGAAAGGGGACATAATCCAAATCCGGAGTGATCATGGTGGTGAGTTTCAAAATGCAACGTTTGAGCAATTTTGCAATGTTCAAGGAATCAGACACCAATATTCAGCTCCTAGAACACCACAACAAAACGGTGTTGTTGAAAGGAAGAACCGTACCTTGCAAGAAATGGCTAGGGCAATGCTACACGGAAACAAGGTATCTCCAAGATTCTGGGCTGAAGCTATCAATACAGCGTGTTACATCATTAATAGGGTGTACGTCAAGCCTGAAACCAACACCACGCCATATGAAATCTGGAAAGGAAAGAAGCCGAATCTGAGTTATTTCCACATCTTTGGATGCGTATGCTACATTTTGAATGAAAAGGATCAACTCGACAAGTTTGATTCCAGAAGTGACGAGGGCATTTTCATGGGATATTACACTCACAGCATGGCCTACCGAGTATACAATCATCGAACCAAGATGATACATGACTCTGTCAATGTGGTCTTTGATGACAAGAACAACTATCGACTTGAGGAAGTTAATCAGAGTGACACAAGAAGAGTAAGACAAGTGACACAGGTCGACTCTACGAAAGAAACATTGTCTGAATCACCTGTAAATTTCGATAACGATAAGAATTCATCAGAGGAAAAGTGTTCTGAAGTAACTCAAGAGACTGAGGAAGAACCTGCATGTGTGAAAGCTCATAAATATCATCCCCTCGATCGTGTTATTGGCGAAGTTATGGACGAACGTCAAACTCGACACAAGAAGATTGATTTTAAAGAGATGGTGAAATTGGCTTGCCTGTTCTCTGAAATGATCAAGATGAATTGTTTCATATCGGCTGTGGAACCTCGTAACATTGGAGAAGCTTTGAAAGATGAGTTCTGGATGTCAGCTATGCATGAAGAAATGGATCAATTTGCTCGGTTGGACGTATGGGATCTTGTACCAAGGCCAAGAGACATCAATGTGGTTGGGACAAAATGGATTTACAAGAACAAGATTGATGAAGAAGGAAATGTGGTTAGAAACAAGGCAAGGCTTGTGGCACATGGTTACTCTCAGATAGAAGGTATATCTTTTGATGAGACATTTGCTCCGGTGGCTCGCCTTGAATCCATTAGATTCTTGTTTGGAATCGCCTGTGAGCTGAACATCAGATTGTACCAAATGGAAGTCAACAGTGCGTTCCTAAATGGCATTTTGCAAGAAGTGGTATATGTAGCACAGCGCAAAAGATTCAAAGATCCTAAATATCCTGATCATGTCTACAAACTGAAACGGGCTCTGTACGGTCTCAAACAAGCACCACGTGCTTGGTATGAGAGACTAACGCAGTTTCTTTTGAATGCAGAATTCAATCGAGGCTCGGTTGATAAGACTCTGTTCATCCGCTCAGAAGGGAAATACATGCTTATTGTACAAATTTATGTCGATGACATTATCTTTGGGAGTACTAGTGACAGTCTTGTGAAGAAGTTTGTGTCTACTATGACTCGGGAATTTGAATTATTTCTTGGGATTACAAGTTAAACAGTCGGATGATGGGATATTTGTGTCTCAAAGCACTTATGCAAGAAACCTGGTAAAGAGGTTGGATATGCAAACCAGCAAAACAGTAAGGACACCAATGAGCACTACAAGCAAGCTCTCCCGAGACAGTGATGGACAAATTGTGGATGAAAAACTCTACAGGGCTATGATAGGCAGCTTGTTGTATCTCATGGCTAGTCGACCGGATCTATGTCTCAGTGTGGGACTATGTGCTCGATATCAAGCTTCACCACGGGAGTCTCACTTGAGTGCAGTCAAACGCATCATCTAATATGTCAAGGGTACGTTGGATTTTGGAATTCATTTTACTAGAAATACTAACGCACATCTTGCAGGTTTTTGTGATGCTGACTGGGCTGGATGCCTTGATGACCGAAAGAGTACCTCCGGTGGATGTTTCTTCCTTGGAAACAACATGATTTTGTGGCATAGCAAGAAACAAAACTGTGTATCACTATCTACTGCTGAAGCAGAGTACATAGCGCTTGGAAGCTGCTGTACTCAACTTCTTTGGACGAGACAAATGCTTGCAGACTACGGTATCCAATCAGGTTCTATGCTTGTTCATTGTGATAACAAAAGTGCTATTGATATATCAAAAAATCATGTACAACATTCACGGACCAAATATGTTGACATTAGACATCACTTTGTTAGAGAACTAGTTGAGGAAAAACTTGTTGTTATCGAACATGTAGCATCTGAGAATCAACTTGCTGATATTTTTACTAAACCTCTTGATCTCAATAGCTTTCTGTATTTCAGAAAAGCTTTGGGTATATGTGAGCAATAAATGTAGGACGCTGGGGGAGGGCTGTTGCAGAGAAACAAAAAGTGGAACTTTACATCACATGCAGCAACCCTTAAAAACCTCTTACAGGCAAGTCATGCATAATCTGTTTCAGTAGAATCATCGCACATTCAGTCCATGAGAAACGTCTTAAAAGAAGAACACTCAAGTTGGAACTGGATGCAAAACATTTAGATTCTAATCTTGATCACTGTTCGGATAAGAGCTTGATTTATGTCTGTCTGACCTGTACCGAATTCAAATGGAGTCAAATGTTAAGTTTAAGACCTAAAGTGATTAACACTCTGTCTGGATCTGGTTGTTACATCAATTTGCATCTGGTACAGATCACTGTTATGATTAGGCAGGGACGGAAACCACAATGAGTTCTGTTTAAAAAAAAAACAAACAAAGGGGGGTGGATCTCAACAAGTTGTGAACACTCTTGGTGTTTCACCGTATGTGAAAGCAGCTCAGCTGAGTGTTGCTGCATATTTGTGATTCACATTATCTCAGAACCATTAGTGTATGAATTCCTCCCTTAAAGTAATCGATGTTAAACAATGGTCGGGTCAATCATGACATAGATCAGAAAAACACGTCTCATGTGCAATGAATTGTTCTTTGGTTTTGCTGTAACTAATCATGTTTTGATCAGATATGTGAAAGCAACTCGGCTGAGTGTTCTGCTGCATATATGAGCATGTAAGTTGAGGCATTTCTTTCTTAAATTTTTTTGTCTTGTATGTGATGTGAGGTCAAAATTGCAATGGCACTTCCCGGTACGATCCGCAGTTCATAAACTGAGATAGGCTCGTATCAAGTGTGGTAGCATTGTTACTGGTTCATATGTAGGTTGATTCTCAATAGATGTTGGTGGTGGTTCGGTTAATAACATGGGGTACTCATAGTTCTGTGTTAAGGATGATAAGTCTAATTGTTGGGATTTTGTTTTGGTTGGCTTTACATGGCTTGGGCCTTGAGTACTTGTTATCTGTGTTGCTTATTTAATCACTGAAATGACCCTCATAATGGGCCTCCGAAAGCCCAAATTTCCTTACTATCTAACCCGTGTGTCCAAGTGCTATTAGGTTTGCCGCTTCTTTATAAGCCTAGAAGAGACGATTCATGTGCCACTCCGCCCCAAATCTGTCTCAAGAGCAAAACCCTAAAATAGTACTCGATTCTCTCTCAAGCTTCAAGATGATTCCGTCTCGTACTCGCGGACAAACCAGAAAAGCCCTACTTGAAGCCGTTCGTGTGCATCGATCCATTCCAGATGACTCTGAAACTCTCGCATCTGCGCTCCTCCGTATCCGAGATCCCACACGTCGTGATGGCAAGGCCCCTGTGGTAGTACACCACCTCGAAGATAATCGACTTGAAGTTCAGTGGAATCCTCATTCCTCCGAGAAGACCCCCTCTTCTTCCGGGAAGTCTAGCACACATGCAGCTGAAGAAGAACACTCGACTGAAACCAGAGGTTTCGCGGATCCTCGGGAAACAGGTGCGGACTACGAGTTCACAGATTGAGAACTTCGATGTGCTGAAAATCGCATGTTGTACAAGGGATGGTTAAAGAAGCACCCCGACATGAACCGACCGCTGCAAACTCCTCACAGGAATTTTTCATCTCGTCTGGCAGTTGTACGGTATGAGTCTTTTGATCTGCGAAATTTCCATACCCAGGTGTTTATGCCCTTGACGGACCCAAAACTCGAAAGTGTTAGACAAGTTCTAACTTGGTCGGGTATGATGTACACTGTGTTGGATGTTGAGCCCTACTGTCCGATGATCGTCAAAGAATTCTATGCAAATTTTGGGGACTTAGAGACTCGCCATGGTACAACTTTTGTGCTTATACGGGGTTTGATGTTTGAATTCTCACCTGCAATTATCAATCGAATGATGTGTCTTCCTGAAGATGCTGCCAATGGAGATTGGAATACGAGTGATCTGCAGGAAGTGGTTAGAGCTCTTACAAAAATGACAAGATCCTAGTGGATCGGTCTCCGGTCGTGTCATCTGTCTAAGAGGGCTGGAGTTCTCTATCGTCTATGCTGTCGGAATTGGATGCCCACAACAAACAAGACAACCATGGTGAAAGATAGAATCCGGTTTGTTCATGCTCTCCTGCTGAACAAGGAGTTTAACTTTGGTCAAATGGTGTATGATCAGATCATGAGTGTTGCCCAACATCCAACTCCAGTTGATCGGATCCTGCCGTTTCCCAACTTGATTCACCAGCTGTTGCGATTTCAGAGACTTGTGCCTTCTCATCGTAGTGACGGAGAGCTGGAGGGACATCCTCTGAAAATCACCATGGATCCAAAGGCAGGTCGAGGTTCAGGAAATGTCGAATCAGAATGGCTACCATCTCTCCAGGGCGATCTCGATGAGCTATCGAAGTTCATTCGTCGCATTCAGAGCAGAGTCAAAGGTAAGTTAGCTAATCTCAGTCGAAATTTCACATGCCCTATGGGTGTTAACATGCCATATTCTGTTTTTATCTTAATGTGCACTCAAGCAGGGGGAGATTACGATTTCACCCTGACGACGGACAGGCCAGTCAGACAGCCAATGTCTGACTCTGATGACGAGATTCCATCAGAGCCAGTGTATGATGATTCCTATGATGAGGAGGCTTCGAACGAGAGAGCAGTGACTGGCGCTGATGACTAATCGACTTATGTTTGAATTTGTGCTTTGGTTTTTTTTTCTTGTTTTCGTTTTGGTTCTCTCCTGAGCAGTTCTAGTCTGCTCTCTTAAGACATTTGAATTCTGATGGGTTTGTCACGACTTGTTAAACTATTGTGTCTTTAAGTGTTATGCATTTATTGAATGGCACTGTGTTTTTCTTTTATTGGCATGTTGGTTCTGTATATGTTTGCTGTTTGAAGTTTATCTTGCAGGTTGCTTGAGTTGTCACATTCGGCTAAAAAGGAGGAGATTGTAAGCTCAAGATTTCTGTCACAACGGAGATGTGTATAACACACTGGACGCGGGAAAGGAGCAGCTGTATGGAAGCTGACGTGGCACTTGGGAGATTGCATTACGTGAGGATCAAGGGAGATGTCAAGTTGCCTAACTTGAAGATTCAGAAGATCAGCGGAAGCAGGAAAGCTTCCGGAAGGAGACTCGAGGAAAAGTAGCGAGTATATAAGTCCTGAGAGATACGAGTGCTAGGGTTAGCACTCCAAGGGAAAAACGGGTATCATCTTAAGAGACTAAGTGAGATTTAGAGTTCTCGGTGAGCGAACACAGCTGTTGCTGTAGTGGATAGATTAAGGATCGGTCAGTGTTGAACTACGTGTTGTAGTGTATTAATCAAGTCTGTAAAGATTGATTAAGAAATTTCTAATAAAAAGCAAATTAGTTTGCAACTTGTAGTGTGTTTATATCACAAATCAGTATTGTGGTATCTCTTGTTTCTACAAAAAATCGTATATAACAAAAATATTTACTTTGTTTTATTGTTATTTACTTAATTAAAACTACTAATTATCAATTACTTGTCTTCCATTTTTTATTTTCTTACACAATTTCCCAAATTGTCTCGTGAAAGTATGTGAAACATCATATAATATGTTCGTATGTTGCTTTTGCTTTGAAGCAAGGCGTATTAGACGTGAATGGAAAGCTTATGTAAGGATCAAAGTGGGGACCATGAGGAAACGTACCAAGAGGCAGAATGTTGAGTGTCATTGGAAGTGTGAGTAAACTTTTTCTTCCATGCTTATCCGACAAGCTTCCCACCAATGGCATCATCATCAACGACCCCACACCCGTAATCTAATAACCGTTATATTAAAGATTGATATATGGAAAATATAACTCCTTCTCGTTTTAATTTTTATCATATATTTTGGTATATGTAACGAAAAATTACAAATGACAGAATCTTAATTAGCATTGGAAAAAACTATAACTAAACAAACTAAACCGAAAATAAATTAAGAAATCTAATTAGGGTTCGGTTAAACTAAAAAACGTATATGTTAATATTTTTAGAAGGTTCTCAACTTTAGTTTGATTTTGCAATTTTTAACCGCAAAACCAAAAGGGTTTTTGAATTGGTTCAACTAAATTTGAATATTTTCATTTATTTATAGTTAGCAGAATCTATTTGAATATTTTGAGTTTTACCAAATTTCATTTTATGAAATCTTCACTATGATCTCAATTTTTGTTTTTAGTATGAAATTCCTCAGTTTATTCTTCTTGTGAATCTGTGAAATCGTTTTTCACTCGTTTTAGTCGAACCAGACACGACGCAAAAAAATTGGGTCATATGGTTAAATCAATAATAAACGGGTTATGTGCCTATTTTAAAGAACATTTGGCTCCTAAAGAGCCAAGTAAAACTCAAAAAATAAAAATCTAGGACCCAGTGCAAAAGCACACTTCAACTCCAGAACCGGGCCTTGGTCGAACCAATTTTCTGGAATCTTCCACATATCCTTAGTTACAGCCTTAAGTCAATATATATAATTCAATTTTGCTATTTTACATATTTAAAAAGGACATATAATTGATATAATGGTAAGATAAACACTATTAAATTATTTGTTGATGTCATAGTTTGTGTACATTGACATATACGGACTCTTAGAACATAAATAAATCACAATCCAAAGGGGTTAATTAGATATGCTAGCTTAATTAATATTGAAAAATATCTATGTTTGTGTACATCGACTAACTAAAATGATGTCTTTGCACATATTATAGGGAAAAATTAAAATGAATGTTTTGGAAAAGGCAACCGAAAAACCGTAAGCAATCCAAGACCCATCCACCGAATTATATTTTGTTTTTATATAAAAACTGATCATCTAAACCAAGTTTTATACGTTGAAAAACCAAACAAATTAACCAAAACCAAACCGTAATTAGAAATGCCCACTTCTACTTTTATTGTTTAACAATTAACGATTCAGATAAAAAAAAACAATTAACGATAAAATATATATAAATATGAACTAAGCCAAAATTTATTGTAAGAAAAAAAAATCATCGCTTATTTCGAAAAATAATACTGCAAAAGTATTATTGAAAACAAAAGTAAAAATTTTAATTGGTAGATAATTGTTGTAATGTTGACAAAAAAAAAACTGTTATAATTTAATACGTACAACTTGTTGAAGGCCGGAGAGATAAATGGCGAGGGAACATTCGTCTTTTCCGGGACATAGCGCCCCCATGCTAACGTCTGTAATCACCGGAGCCACAATGAACGCCGAAAATCCGTACAAGAAGATCGTCATGAAGAGGTGTCCTAGCCCCTGAAACGTTGTTGGTTCCTCCATTGTTAAGAGAGGTGCTGTAAGCAAGTGAAGAAAATGTGTGAGTTGATAAAAAAAATCAAGAGAGGGATTATTATAAAGAATGAGTAAAGAGAGGTTGCTTCTTTAGACTTCCCATTCGCTTTCAATTTTTACCTTTTATGCTCTTACTTCTTGTTGGAGCAACGGCAAAGGCAAGCATATAACATATTATAACATTTATCTTTATTTATATATATAATTAAACCGCGCATACGCGCAGATTACTTTTTTATATAGTTTTTTTTTTTGTCATTTGAATGTCATATATAAATTAGTATGTTGTGTAATACACAAAACAAACGATGTTTCTTGTCAGTGAAAATTGGAACACTGTGTTGGAGAAAGACGCATTCGAAGTTACTAAGTTAGAAGTACCAATCAATTACTAAGTTAGAAGTACCAATCAAAAGCAGTTCCATTTTGCAATACCATCAAAAAGAAGCTTAGGGCATGTTCGTTTCTCCATCCAAATGGATCATCTGAATTGAGATAAGTGTTGATAAAACGAACAAAAAAAAAAAAAAATTGGATCATCTCCATCCAAATGATCCATTTGGATGATTTTATAAAATATACTCTAATTTTTTTAACTCATCTGGATGGACCAAATTGGATTATCTGGATGGAGATGATCCAGTCTAAAATAACAAATGTCTAAAATACCCTTATCTAGATAAAGGTTATAATTATCTTAAAAAAAACAAAAACGTGTTTTTCCGCCAAAACCACACAACTGCAAAATCGAATTTTCCTGCTAAAACCGTAAAAACGCGTTTTCCGCCAAAACCGCAAAATCCGCAAAAACACGTTTTCCCGCCAAAATCGCAAAACCGCAAAATCGTGTTTTCCCGCCAATACCTTGAAATCACGTTTTCTCGGCAAAATCCTAAAAGTGAGTTTTTCCGCAATAACTGAGAAATCGAGTTTTCCCGTCAAAATCGCAAAATCACATTTTTCCGTCAAAATCGCGAAATCACGTTTTTCCGTAATTTTTTTTTTTCCAAAATGGTGTACAGAACTCAAATACAGTAGCAAGATCATTACACGTTTGAATTTTTTATACCAAGATTACTCTATAGTTATAAAAAGAACAATCATATAACATGCTCTAAGTTTGTTCCCATCTTGCATTTTTAATATTGACATCATGGTTTGCAAACCGCAAAGAGAAATCCTTCTAAAGCACCTGTTTAAGCTTTATGGTAGCTAAAGAACCCATGGATACCATGTTTGACTCATGTCTCTGGTTCACTCCCTTTGAACTTTTACCCTCCTAAGAAACCTCAAAAAGAGACACTTGTAGATACTCTCTAAACGTGTCAGCATACCAGCAAGGGTAAAAAGTCTTCCTCTCTAGCCAAAGCTGGGTATCAACCCAAAACTGAGTTGGCCTTTCATGATGTGGAGGAATAAGAAAGGGAGCTGATGGTGAAGGTTTACAGAGAGAGGCTAACCATTGTCTTTGGACTCATAGCCACTGAACCAGGAACTGAAATCCGGATCATAAAGACTTTTTGGATCTGTTTAACACAAGTCATATTGTACTCATCTTATTACATTATATCACTCAGCTAAAGATAGAACAATACGCAGCTCCCTTTTTTCATTATGAAAACGTCTAAGGAGCTCAATAACAGTATTTGAAGATAAAGGAGTTGATCTCGTTCTCATCAAAGTCTATCTTCTTATAAGCTTTTAAACTCAAATTAAACAATTGAATTTCTACTGCCACTTGCATATGATTTCAATTCTTAATCTTCTGAATTCTTGAAGGGATTGATAAACGATAATTGAGCAGTTAGACTTTATCACGGAAAAGGAAGCTGAAATAGTGTATCTTCACCAATTGGTCAAAGCATGAGCATATACTGCTAGAAATTAGTTTGTCTCTTAAGGAAACTAACATCCAATCATTTACTTATAATAGAACTAAAAGACAGTTGGATGAATAGAACATAAGTCGTGAAATGCAAATATAGATCAAAATTGTACTGTCAAAGAAAGGCCAAGGAAAACATGTATGAGGGGGGGGGGGGGGGANTTTACAGTATGTTCAGCAACTAATTTGAAATAGTGAAACACCCAGTCTCAATAGCAAATGTAGAAATGATGCATTTTACCTCCTAATAATTTTTTTTCCATTGACTAAGCTAATACCTGCAATTTTCCTCTTTCCTTTTAACATCCTCCTCAGTAACGTTGCAAGCAATTGATGTCTTGTATAGCAGCTATTTTCTTGATTTCAGCCTCTGAAAGCATTTCTTCAGATTCATTAGTACGCCTCAATAATTCAACACTAACCTGGCTAAAATTTGGCTGCCCACTAATCAGTCAAGTCTCATTAAGTAGATAAATTAAGAGACAAGCAACTGTTAGTTCAGATGGCTAAAGTTAAACTTCTGACAGTGTAAGACTCATATGCTAAGTACATCGAGAACAATAAGAGTAAACAACATAAGAAAATTTTATGAAAATTAGTCGGAAATAAAAGCCTCAATCTTCTTAAGGCCATAGATGACAACGATACAATTTGTCCTCCAAAATAAATTTGCTTTCATTGAGATTATAGGTTGGTTCATTCCTTGAGAACACTCCAATTAATATGAATTTCTACATTTCAATTTGAAACTGATCAAAACAATACAATCCCAAAAGAAAAAAAAAAACCGGTGGTGAGGGAAAAACCTGAATCAGAGACTCAAGTTTCGGCAGCAGTTTTCATTTCCTCTATGTGGTTAATTTCAGAGCAGAAGAAAGACTCCATAACCACATGAGCTGATCGTTGAATTCTTGCCACTCCATTATCTTCACATCGACCCGGCTTCGTTCCATTTCTCTTCCCATCAACAATTGTATCGGAAACCACTCAACGCAAGTTCTAGCATCAAGTTTGCAGGAGAAGATCCAGATCTTTTCATATCACGCTTCAATTTTTTATGAAACTGAAGAATCTGAGCAGAACAATTTAAAACCCAAAATGTAATTGATCAGAATAAGAAAAACCACTAAAGGAAGGCATAAAGAAGCTTATATGGCTGTTTCCTTCCTCCCGCATAATTTAAAGCACAATAAACATGGAAGCAGAGAGCACATACTGAACTTGTGTTCCTCCTTAGAATCTTAAAATCGAAAAGGAAATAATTACTATGGAGAGGCGGTCCATGGTCTCGTGAGGGTACACTGGCAATGGAGAAGACGAGAGAGACATAATAAATTATTAACTCTAAAATGGGAGATGAAGAGGAAGCACTGAAACTAAAACGTATGCGTAAAAAATTATTTGAAGGAGAAAATTTAATCCGTTAGGGAAGATGGATCGTAAGTCGAAACGTTTGGAGGAGGGATTTTTTGTTTTTCAAACATTTTTTCTTTGGACACATGGCAGAAGCTGGAGTGCTGCCGTGGCAGGATCATATGAGAGTTTCCTTCTGCTTTCATATACAGTAGAAACTCTATAAATTAATATTCGATTTATTAATAACTCGCTAAATTAATATTTTTTGTCAGTCCTAAAATTAGTTTTTCAACCAAATAATATATCTATAAATTAATAATCACTATAAATTAATAATTTTTTTATAAAATCTCATAGTCCCAATATTATTAATTTATAGAGTTTCTACTGTAGTAGATTAGAAAACTCTACCAAAACATCCTAAAATCATTTCAAATCGTTTTAAATCCACTGCTTAAAATATTTTCAATAACAGTAGATTTAATGACACATTTTCAAATCACTAGTTTAATAACAATGGATTTTTAATAATTTTTTAAAATTTCTGTTTCAATAACATATGATTTGTGATTTTAATACAAATTACTTCAAATTCTACTTTGAATACACCCGCATTCTTTGAAAAACGTCGTTTGTCCTTTCGTTGATTTCACTCATAAATGTATTTATTTTTTGGTTTATATATGATCGTTCGTATAGTAGTTTTTTTAGTTTTAACACGCCTTGTGTGGATATTTACCATGACGTATTGTAAATATATTATTCGTTGCTATTGTATATAAGATACTAGGATATAACCCGCACGCACGTGCGGATTACATAATATAATTTAGATGTATGAAAAATACACGTTTACTATTGTAATAATTTTTTATGTTGTTGTATGTTTAATTTATTTAATGTTTGAGTTTGTTTAGTTTGAATATAACCTATCTTAGTTTGCACAATGTGCGGGCTACATGTTTATTTAAAATTATAAAATTTAAATGTATGAAAATTTTAATTTCAATTTTTTTTGTATAATAATTTTATTTATTATTTGGATTTATTTAGTTTCAGTACATTATATTGTCTGGATTTTTACCATATTTTTCCAAAAACTTCGTATATATTTCGATTAACTATTATTATTTATGGCTTTATGCTATATTTCGGATGTAATATATAATCAATAATGCTTATTCAACATTTTTTTTTTTTTGGGTCATAAATCGAAACAATGAGTTTTTTTAAACAATAATGCTTCTTCAACCTTTTCCCCTTCGTCCACTACTTCATTCATCTCGGTTTTGCTCACCTTGCTCGTCTTCCATTCCTCACAGCTTCTCTTCTCCGTCTCACTCTCTCTCCTCTCTTCTCCGACCCCAGATTCTCTTCTCTCCCCACTCCAATTCTCTCTCGGCCTACTCCGTCACCTCTCAGATCTGGAGTTCTGCCGCCGTGCTCGCATATCCTTGCGCATCGCGCTCTTCGTCTCCGCCACTTCCCTCGGTGGATTCTGCTCGGCGGGTGTTTTCTTCTTGTCCAGTGATTCGTTCTTAGCGATTGTAAGAATAGGGTTTAGGGGATTAGTGAATTGTGACTGAATTACTTGCAGTTTCTTTCTGAATCTCTCTTGGGAAGTGACTCACCATATACACCAGGTTAGTTGAATTGGCTTTGTTGATCTGCATATTCTTTTGTGTCGATAGATGTAATTGGTTGGTGATGTAACAACATGCATTTATCAGTTGCTTGACTTCAACTGATTTTTTTCATCTTTTGGTTTCCAGATTTAGAGTCTAAGTAAGCGATTTTGATTTTGATTGCTTCATGTTTTTCATCAAAGTTTTTATATACATCCCGAGTAGGATATTCTTTAGTTTGTGAAATCTCTAGATAATATTGAATCAGGGCTTTTCGATTCACAAACTTCTTAGCATTTGATTCCATTTTTTGGATCTCTTCAAAGAAAAACAAAGGAATATTTTATTGTGTTTCAATAATTTTAAATATCAAGCAGCGATTTGTGTGAAAGCTTCAACAGAGAAACTCTCTGAAGCCCGAGTCTCTAGACGGTTTTTACCTACCCGGTTTCCCCTCCTTTTTACTCCCTTTTTGAATATATCTACCGGGTTTTTCCTAAAATAGCAAGGTCCTGTTTTAATATACTACCTCGGGTTTTGATAGAATCATGGACAGGACTGGACGACCTGACCCTTATCCGGAAAGACCCATTTTGAAGATCTTGATGGAGCGAGCTGATCCAGACGTCCATTCACCAAAAAGAAAGCATTTCACTCGACCAAACAACCAATATGAACACTTTAATCGAGTCAGATCATACCTGGTTCGGACTGGATCAAGAGATGGTCGTGGCAGTCTTATTCTTGACCATGGAGAGCTGGTTCGTCCGCCTGAGCAGTCCAAAACGTTTAACTCATTTCTTAAGGAGCTTAATGCCGATTATTACAAATGGGCTGTGACCATTGCCCATTCTGAAGCTACTACAAGCCAATCAATTTGAAGATGCATTTAGCGGGCTTATTCAAGCAACTCTGGACATGAAAAGATGCATAATTCGTTTGGTCACAGGTGGGTGACGAAAATGACTTCAAGAGTCACATATGAGGAGTCACTTTGGAGTTCAAGAGTTATTCTATTTAGTTTTAATTCAGTCTTGTTTATTTATTTCTTTGACCAAGAGTTTAGACCTCTTTGTCTACTCTTGTGTTTTTTTCTATTTAAACTCTTGAAAGATTATTTTATTAAATAATTCAAGTTTTTATCATATTCTTTTGAGAGAAATCTCTTTGTTCATCTTGAACATTTCGTTGAGTTTGGAAAGGGTTACTTCCAAACGCAGCAAACCTCCTAAGATCTGTGGTTAAGGGTTATTTCCTCGGTTACGTGGAGTGGAGAATACCAAGAGACTTTCGCATCTCTTGACGGTCTCATCGATCCATCGACTATCCAATCTATCCGATCTATCCAACTCACCAACAAAGAGCATAATCCATTCAAGGGTTCCATTACGTGGTATCAGAGCCACTCTTTGTTGGTAAAAGCAGTTCATCTTCTTTTCTTTTCAATAAAAAAAAAAATATATCTATATAATCTGATCTCTTCTCCCTCTTTCCATTGAAAATCCGGGCCATCCTCTGTCCTCTTTAAAATAAAATAAAAAAAAAAACCGAAAATGTTTAAGACAAACTGAGGAGAAATCCAGTTTGTGAGGGTGGTGGAAGAGAAATCCTGCTGGCTGAGGAGAAATCCAGTCAAGAGGTGGCTAAATGGATTTCCCTTCGAATTTCTGTATTTCCTTTCTCCTTTGTTGCGTGAGAGTATTTGCTAGATTTGGCTTGAATTGTTTGATAAGAACATCGAGAGAATAACTCAGTGTGAGCGCCATAAAACCAGTGAGCAAAACACGAGTGTGGGTGAGGTAATAAACACTTGAGAGAAAGAGAGTTTTATTAATCGTTTGTTAAGTAATTGCAGGAACAAGATGTTTGGACTACTAAGGAGGAATAACCAGGAGCAGAATCCACAACAAGAAGTTCTTTATTCATCCTTGATGAGAGAGAGACGCCAGCCTTTAGTAAACGAAAACAAATCGGTTTCTAACAAAGGTGGTTATGTGCAGAGAGAGCCACAACCAAGGAGACCACTAGAGAGGCCAAAAGGGAAAAGTAGAGAACGGCCTAAACCAGCCAGAGATGATGCAGATCGTGACTACTACAACCATGATGATCAAAGAAGTTCTAGGCAAGCTAGATTGGATCATGAGCGGTTGAGTAGAGAAAAGCATCTTGATGATTTGGAAAAGCAGTGGCAAAAGGCATTCATGACTATGGTGAATAACCAGAGCAGTAGCACGACCACAAACCCACTTTTAGGAGCTGATACAACACGCCAAGAGCAGACTTGTACTAAGGAGGAGCAGGCTATTCCAAAGCCAAGAGCTGACAAACCATTACAAGAAACCAAAGGTAAAACAAAAACTTCTACTTCAGATTATTGTGCTAATGAATCCTTTATGTATCATGGCAGGAAGCAAATTTCAAATGAAGTGCCCATGGTGCTTAAGGATAAAGCCGAGGACAACACTGAGGAAAAAGAAGTAGTTTCACACTCTTTACTATCTTCTGATCAAACTCCACCAGCCGGAAGTGATTTGTTGGTGTCTAGAGAAACTTCGAATGTTTAAACCAAAGAAGGAGGTAATGAGCAACGTGAGAACTTGTTTCACACAAGATGTCTCGTCCAAAACAAAGTGTGCAGCCTTATCATTGATGGAGGCAGCTGTACAGACGTGGCAAGTGCAACGATGGTGAAAAAGCTTTGTTTGGAAACTATGAAGCACCCAGAACCTTACAAGCTTCAATGGTTAACAAACAGTGGAGAAATGAAAGTGACCAGACAGGTGACGGTGTCCTTGTCCATTGGGAGTTATGTGAATGAAATACTTTGTGATGTTTTGCCCATGGAAGCCAGTCACATTCTTCTTGGAAGGCCATGGCAATATGATCACCAAGTTACTTATAAAGGACTCACCAACCGGTACTCATTTAAGTTCAAGGGTAAGAAGATCACCCTAGTTCCTTTGTCTCCATTGGAAGCTGTTCGTGATCAGCAACATTTGAGCAAGAAGGAATGTCAAAATGAGAGCACAACTATGAAGAAACATCAAACCTTTCTCAAAAGATCCATGACATGAAGGTGTTCTCTTTCCTTTTCTCAATCTGATTTGTTGTTTGAAAATAAAAAGACTTGTGAAGAACCTACTTGTTTAGAACCGGTGAAGCCGAGTAGCAATGTTTTTGTTTCACAGGTCCAAGAAGAGAACTCACCAGAAGAAGCACAAAGGAGTGTGCCAGTGATTAGTGACGTGGAGCAGCATACCAGCTTTGTGCCAAAACCAATTCATAAGTAATTCCCTTATGACTATCCAAAGCACTGTAAGGAAATTGATTTGGTTAGGATAGGGCCTTGTAAGGAAATTGATTTGGTTAGGACAGGGCCTTGTTTGTTTGTTCTTGTTTCTTCTCAAGATGAAAATGATTTGGTTTGGAAAATAAGAAAGAGATTTGTGTTTCAAAACCTGTTTTTGATAGCATAATTCAATCTTGTGAAAAGTCTAAACATGAAAAGATTTTTGTGCCAAATTGTTTTTTGATAAATGAATTTCATGATCTTCACTCTTCTTTAAGAGTTCCTTTGAGAAAGAAAACATTTGATTATCATTCTTTGAAAACATTTGAATCAGATTCTTTGAGAACATTTGAGCCATTTCAAGCTAAAGCAGAGTTTGAATTTGTTAAAACTTTTTCTAAGTTTAAACAACATTTTGAAAACATTATGTGTGTTTCAAATCAGTTCAATAGACCTTGCAAATCGATTTTGAAAGATCATGTGTTTTATGAGAGCTTTCCTAAACTTACAGCGATTGTTTTATGTTCTGATATAAACTTGTTTGTTATAGGATCAATTAAGGATTTCTGTGACATTTGGTGTCCTAATTCTTAGTCTTTAACAGAGTCTGATGTTTATCATAAGAACTTGAATCCTGTTTCGAACTATCCAAAAAAAGAGGAGCTGTTTGAATATGTCTTTGGTATATATGATTTTGTTTCTCTAGTTTTTGTGAAAGTACAGGATAAGCAGGTTAAGGATTCTGCTACAAGAGCAATGAAGACTCACGTTTTTGCTAAGTAAGAAAGACTCAAGGATCAGTTCCAAATGAAAGCAAGCAAAGAGAACTGGAAATACCTAAGGAAAATGATTTCAACCACCCAAGGAAGTTCCCTTCCAACTCAGTACTTCACTTATGATCATTTGATTGTTTGCTGGAATTTTTTCTTCATATCTAACTTGTTTCTTCTTGATATAGGTACCTTGGATTTGAGGACAAATCCTTTTCAAGAGGGAGGGAATGATAGAATCATGGACAGTACTGGACGACCTGACCCTTATCCGGGGAGACCCGTTTTGAAGATCTTGATGGAGCGAGCTGATCCAGACGTCCATTCACCAAAAGGAAAGCATTTCACTCGACCAAACAACCAATATGAACACTTTAGTCGAGTCAGATCATACCTGGTTCGGACTGGATCAAGAGATGGTCGTGGCAGTCTTATTCTTGACCATGGAGAGCTGGTTCGTCCGCCAGAGCAGTCAAAAACGTTCAACTCATTTCTTAAGGAGCTTAATGCCGATTATTACAAATGGGCTGTGACCATTGCCCATTCTGAAGCTACTACAAGTCAAGCAATTTGGAGATGCATTTAGCGAGCTTATTCAAGCAAAAGATGCATAATTCGTTTGGGGATGTTAGCTACCAAGACCAGCTTCTTTTGAACTTAATTCAAGCCCAAGACAGCCCAAAATAATCACTTTATTTTGTGGTCAAAGGTGGGTGACGAAAATGACTTCAAGAGTTACATATGAGGAGTCATTTTGGAGTTCAAGAGTTATTCTACTTAGTTTTAATTCAGTCTTGTTTATTTATTTCTTTGACCAAGAGTTTAGACTTCTTTGTCTACTTTTGTGTTTTTTTTCTATTTAAACTCTTGAAAGATCATTTTACTAAATAATTCAAGTTTTTATCATTTTCTTTTGAGAGAAATCTCTTTGTTCATCTTGAACATTTCGTTTAGTTTGGCAAGGGTTACTTCCAAACGCAACAAACCTCCTAAGATCCGTGGTTAAGGGTTACTTCCTCGGTTCCGTGCAGTGGAGAATACCAAGAGACTTCCGCATCTCTTGACGGTCTCATCGATCCATCGACTATCCAATCTATCCGATCTATCCAACTCACCAACAAAGAGCATAATCCATCTAAGGGTTCCATTAGGTGTCCCTCCCCACCGTGGTTCAGCCCCCACCTCCGGGTCGGAGGGTCCGCCAGAACACCGGCAAGGTATCCCCAACTCCCTGCAAGCTTGTTTGGTGGTTTTGTTCCATTGGATAAGGAAGCTATTTTGTTTTGCCCTTTCTCAAGCTGGTTTTTGACATGAAAAGCTGTTAGACTTCGGTCCAATCTTGCTCTACAGTTTGGAACCGGTTAGTAGAGGCTCTGTGATTCCAGGATTTCACATTCTAGTGGTACCTTTGCGGATATTATCCGGCTAAACCTATTTCGTCAAAGCAAGATGCAACGTAGACTTTCTTTTGAAGAAAAAGGGAAAGGTCCAGTCTTTCCTTCAGAACCCCCACGAACTGCTAGAGTTAGAGTGCCAAATTTTGACAACTCTGACCTAATCCGCAAGCACTCACTCACTTTGGTTGGAAGGGTTACGAATCCAAGGATACAAAGAGTCTGGAACATCCTACCTTTCTTCACTGAGTTCTGGACATCCTACCACTCGGCCAGTTGGAGCAGATCTAGGTCAAGGACTTTTCCAGTTTCAATTTTCGTCAGAGGAGGATGTGCGGAAAGTTCTAGACAATAAACCCTACCATTTTGCTCGGTGGATGGTTATCATTCAGAGATGGGAACCCACAGCTTCATCTTCTTTCCCATCGCTCATACCCTTCTGGATTCAAGTACAAGGCATCCCCATACATCTTTGGTCTGACGCTACTCTCCTAAGTATAGCAAGGGAGATTGGACACTTTGAGGCTTTGGAAATCACAAATACAGTAGCCAGAATGAGAGTTCAAATCAATGGACTCAAACCTCTGATCAAGGAGACATTAGTTGAGTTCGCTAATGGAGATGAAGTCCGGGCCTCCTTGGTATATGAAAACCTTGAAAGACATTGCTCTCACTGCTTCTGCCTAGACCATGATATAAAAGAATGTCCAGTTTTCAGTTCAAAAGCTAAAACTCCGACTCCGGTGGCAGATCCCAGGTCCTACCCGGTCTCTCAGGACCCTTTACCGGACTCTGGAAGGATAACTAAAGCACTGAATTCATCTCAGGATCACTCTGCCTGGAATGCGCAAAGGCGCCCCTCTCATCCAATTTCATCTAAGAGTAGGTCGAACTCTTACTCAACCTATCACACTCCTTATACTCGAGAAGGCCACTACAGA
Organism: Alliaria petiolata; assembly: GCA_020283515.1. Classification (NCBI taxonomy): domain Eukaryota; kingdom Viridiplantae; phylum Streptophyta; class Magnoliopsida; order Brassicales; family Brassicaceae; genus Alliaria; species Alliaria petiolata. The sequence continues at coordinate 92,681,554 of JAHZTW010000002.1, forward strand.
CACCATCCAGAAGATAGAGGTAGAACATCGAGTAGCAATACTCAGCTTGGCCGATATAGAGAAGCCTCTCATCATTCACATCAGCCCCACTTTTCAAGATCTGAGTTTTCCTACGAGGATAGAAGACATCAGCAGGGCCCTACTACTAAAACGTGGGTGGAACGGGAGAGGCAATGTGACTCTCTTAGACGGACAGCTTCCCCTACCAAAGAGGCTTCCAGCTCCTCAAGACAGAGGAGATCCCCCCTTGATAGGGACCCCTCTCCCCTTCCCCGAGATGTAAGCTTACCCAAAGGAGCAATGAATGCGGCGCTAGGGGAGCTAAGAGAGGTCATGATCCAGTCCTCAAGTTGTGCTGATCCCTCAGAGAGTGCAGCCAGAAAGAAGAGAACGAGGCAAGCGGAAGCCGAAGGATAGTTCGAAGAAGTGGCTGCCCTAATGGTACGATCTACTTTAGAATCTCAACCAGTATAACTTGAGGAAGACAGACTTCCAAGCCGAAGGATAGTTCGAAGAAGTGACTTGCATCCGCGACCAGAAATCCTAAGTATGGTCGTGCGGGTCATGGGATGACCGTTGTATATACGTTCTGGTACGATGGAGGTTAGTCCGTGTATGTGATTAGTGTCTGTACAGTGACTGTGTTCGTGAGAAATGAACGGTACCGTGGCTATTTTCGAGTGAAAATGGTTGGACCGAGTAAATGTTGAGGATTTTGTCTAAGTGTTGAGGAACAAGACTGCTAGGCCGTGGGCCGTGGTTTTACTCGAGGGAAATCAGTTTATCCCGAGGGAAAAATGTTTTATCCCGTGAAAGGCCGAGCGGTTTAAGTCTGGCCGAGAGAAAAAGGAAAGTTGGCCGGTTTGGCCGAGAGAAACTTAGTTTGGACCGAGAGAAAAGTAAACCGTGTGAGATAACAGAGGGAGGACGGTCGTGCTAGGGTTTTCACCCTATAAATACGGTTTTCTCTCGTGGCCGCGTGAGTTTTCTCGAGAGCAAACCCTTGAGGCGATTTTCACCCGAGAGAAAAGTGAGCCGCTCGAGAGATCGTGAGATCCGAGCCGATTTTGAGGATTCTGTTCGAGAGAAACGACTTGGAAGGGTCGATTTGCCGAGAGAAGTGCGTTCGGCCGAAGGATTTCTCGATCGGATCGCGAAGCATCCGAGAGATAATCAAGGTAATCCGTTTCTCGCCGAGAGAATTCTGTAATGTTGAGTTTTCACCGTGAGATTTGTGTTCTGATCGGTTTTCACCGAGAGATAATCGAGTTATCGGATTGTAGGGTTGTGTTAGCCGAGAGATCTGAGAGATAGCCGTGAGTTGTTCGATCGGATCGAGAGATATCCGAGAGAAGGAGATTTTGGCCGAGAGATTTGGGTAAGTGTCGGCTATTTTGTTTCTGGCTTAGTTTCTGTCGACTGTGGCTCGACTAATCTGAGTATTTTGTGCTGTTTCCGAGGGGATTCATATTATGGGTCGAGGAAAAGTGTTTGGTTAGGAAGTTAGCCGAGAGGAGATTGGATCTCGCGGATTCTGGTCATACTGCTAGCCGAGGCTTCACGGCTGGGATCGACTGGTTCTGTTTCTGACCGAGTTTCATCCGACTGAAACGTTTGCCTTTGTGTCTAAGGTGAGTGCGTGACTGTAGTTTGTATCTGGAACCGTAGGATTGCTAGGTTGTCTGGTTTTCATTGATTGCTTGTGTAAGTTAGTGTTTATGCTTAGCAAGATCAATGTGTTCTGTGATTGTGATTGGTATTGGATACCGTGGTTTATACGAGGTGTCTAACCAGCTGTGTGAATGTCCGGATCGAGTTGCTAGCTCAAGGGGATGTGTGATTCTCGCTTGGAGTAGAACCGATGCCGTGAGAAAATTCACAAGTGGTTGAGATGATCATAGAACCGTGATTCTGTGCTTGCTTGCTAAGTGATAATGTGAATTGTATAACTGATGTATGATTGCGTTTTCTGGTATTGGCTGGTGGTACGGGATGACCGTACTCACTAAGCATTTGTGATAATGCTTATGCCTCTCTTATGTGTTAAGTGTGCAGGTAAAGATGTTATCCGGGACGTTTAGTCTTGAAGGCGGACTTGAAGGCAGTGAAGAAAGAAGTGGATTAGGACTGGGTTTAGGGGTTTATTTATCATGAGATATTCTGGATAATTGGCTTTGAATTTCTGTTATGACTTAGAACGAATTTGGCTAAGTTAGTTTATGTTTTATGAACCTTTGTTATCTGGTTTTGGAATAATTATGCAATGAGAATGGGCTTGTTATGAATCAAATCTGCTTGTTTAAGTTTATGAAAAATCTGAAAAATATGCTAAGTATGGAATCTGGTTAGAGTTAGACTCGGTACGGCCGGCCTGGTTAGGATTATCGGGTTGGGTCGCTACAGTTGGTATCAGAGCATGGTCGATTCTAGGATAGTTCATTTGCATAGTTGGGGTTAGAAATACCCACCTTTCACTGCCGAGTCTCGCGGTCTGTTGTTCTGTGGAGTTTGGAACTCTTGTCTGGTGTTAGCTTTGGGCTAACCGGTTCTGGTTTGACTTGCAGATGGCTCCGAGAAGGAATAGGGCTGCAAGGTTGAATGGTGCTGTGAACTCGGGGAGTTCGGGAACTGAGAATGCGGTTGGGAACCAGCATGAGATTGAGGCTGCTGCGGCGGCCGAGGCTGCGGCAGCGGCTGCGGCTGCTGTTGCTGCGAACGCGGCTGCTGCGAATGTGGCTGCGGTTGGAGCTGGAAACGTGGCTGGGAATGCTGCGGATGCTGTTCCAGACAGGCTGGAGACTGGGCTGGGATTGCTAGCTCAAGTGTTGGAGCGTTTACCGGTGGTTGCGCCTGTACCGGGAGTGGTACCGGCCGTGGCACCACAAGTGGTGGTACCGAACGTGGCTGTGGAGGAAGCGGATCAGGTCGTGGCGATCCCGTCTTACCGCAAGGTTCTGGATCATATGGCGAGGTTGGGAACCAAGTTCTTTACTGGAGGAACTGCGCCTATTGAGGCTGATGAGTGGAGGATGAGGCTTGAGAGGAACATTGAGTCTATCCGATGTCCTGAGGAGTATAAGCGGGACATAGCTGTGCATTACCTGGAGGGTACTGCGCATACGTGGTGGAAAGGAGCATCGAGACGTTTGGCGAATCCGAACTGTTCGTATGAGACGTTTTCTGCGATGTTCCAAAGTAAGTACTTCCCGCAGGAGGCTTACAATCAGCTGGAGGCTGAGTTTCTGTATCTGCGCCAAGGGACCAAGACGGTTCGGCAGTATGAGACTGAGTTCAACCTATTGCGCAAGTATGTGGGACGTGACTACGATACTGAGGAGAAGCTGATCCGAAGGTTCATGAGCGGACTAAGGGTTTGAGCTGTGTAATGGTTGTCTGGTGCGTGACTATGTGACGGTCACGGAGCTTGTTGAGAAAGCGGCATTGTTGGAGTCTGGACAGGCCGAGGAGGCTTTGTCTAAGGCTGGTACCGTGGCCAGGAGTGGTCAAGTGTCTGGAGGATAGAACCGCAAGTTTGGGAAGCATGTTCCGGCTAAGTCGAGTGGAAGCCGCAGCGTTTGTGGATCTTGCGGAAAGGTGCATGTTGGCGTGTGTAGGCGTGCATCTGGAGCTTGTCACCGTTGTGGTAGCTTGGAGCATAGGGTTCGTGATTGTCCTGAGCCAGACTCGAGGTTGGTGAGAGTGTCGGA
>JAHZTW010000002.1:92694194-92736602 GCA_020283515.1 Alliaria petiolata
GATTTGGGTCATTGTGGATCGACTGACCAAGTCTGCTCATTTCTTACCTATGAAAAAGACGGATGGAGTGGCTAAGCTGGTGGAGTTGTATGTCGATGAGATCGTGAAACTCCATGGCGTGCCAGTGAGTATTGTGTCTGATCGTGATCCGAAGTTTACTTCACGATTCTGGAAAGAGTTCCAAGAAGGGTTTGGGACGAAGGTACACATGAGTACTGCGTATCATCCGCAAACGGATGGTCAGTCTGAGAGGACCATCAGGACGTTAGAGGACATGCTGAGAGCGTGTGTACTAGACTGGGGTGGTAACTGGGATAGACATCTACCGTTGGCTGAGTTTGCATATAATAATAGTTACCAAGGGAGCATTGATATGTCTCCGTATGAGGCGTTGTATGGACGGCCGTGCAGAACACCGTTGTGTTGGACCCAAGTGGGGGAGCGGAGTGAGTTAGGACCCGCGATAGTAGAGGAGACTACTGAAAAGATTCGGTTTCTGAAAGTCAAGCTGAAAGAGGCTCAAGACCGGCAAAAGAGTTATGCCCATAAGCGCCGTAAGGACTTAGAGTTCAGTGTGGGCGATCTGGTTTATCTGAAGGCTATGACCTACAAGGGAAAAAGCCGAGCAATGTTTGATGCTAAGTTGAGTCCGAGGTACATGGGGCCGTACCGGATTCTGGAAAGGACTGGGGCAGTGGCGTATAAGTTGGACTTACCGCCGGAAATGAGTGCTTACCACAATGTGTCGCAGCTGAGAAAGCACATAACCGAACGTGAGAATGCGATATCTGAACCACCTCCGGAGCTGCAAGAGGATCTGACCGTGGAAGGTAGACCGATCCGTGTGGTTGGCCGGAAGGAAAATGTTAGGCATGGTAAAGTGGTCAAGATGATCAAAGTTCTATGGGACTGTAATGGCGACGAGCAAACGACTTGGGAAAAGGAGTCAAGGGTGAGTACAAGGTTCCCGAAATGGTTTGAGAAACTTCCTGAGGAAGAGCCGGATTCGAGGACGAATCCAAACTGAGTGGGGGAGAATTGTAGCATCCGCGACCAGAAATCCTAAGTATGGTCGTGCGGGTCATGGGATGGCCGTTGTATATACGTTCTGGTACGATGGAGGTTAGTCCGTGTCTGTGATTAGTGTCTGTACAGTGACTGTGTCCGTGAGAAATGGACGGTACCGTGGCTATTGCCGAGTGAAAATGGTTGGACCGAGTAAATGTTGGGGATTTTGTCTAAGTGTTGAGGAACAAGACTGCTAGGCCGTGGGCCGTGGTTTTACTCGAGGGAAATCAGTTTATCCCGAGGGAAAAATGTTTTATCTCGTGAAAGGCCGAGCGGTTTAAGTCTGGCCGAGAGAAAAAGGAAAGTTGGACGGTTTGGCCGAGAGAAACTTAATTTGGACCGAGAGAAAAGTAAACCGTGTGAGATAACCGAGGGAGGACGGTCGTGCTAGGGTTTTCACCCTATAAATACGGTTTTCTCTCGTGGCCGCGTGAGTTTTCTCGAGAGCAAACCCTTGAGGCGATTTTCACCCGAGAGAAAAGTGAGCCGCTCGAGAGATCGTGAGTTCCGAGCCGATTTTGAGGATTTTGTTCGAGAGAAACGACTTGGAAGGGTCGATTTGCCGAGAGAAGTGCGTTCGGCCGAAGGATTTCTCGATCGGATCGCGAAGCATCCGAGAGATAATCAAGGTAATCCGTTTCTCGCCGAGAGAATTCTATTCTGTTGAGTTTTCACCGTGAGATTTGTGTTCTGATCGGTTTTCACCGAGAGATAATCGAGTTATCTGATTGTAGGGTTGTGTTAGCCGAGAGATCTGAGAGATAGCCTTGAGTTGTTCGATCGGATCGAGAGATATCCGAGAGAAGGTGATTTTGGTCGAGAGATTTCGGTAAGTGTCGGCTATTTCGTTTCTGGCTTAGTTTCTGTCGACTGTGACTCGACTAATCTGAGTATTTTGTGCTGTTTCCGAGGGTATTCATATTCTGGGTCGAGGAAAAGTGTTCGGTTAGGAAGTTAGCCGAGAGGAGATTGGATCTCGCGGATTCTGGTCGTACCGCTAGCCGAGGGTTCACGGCTGGGATCGACTGGTTATGTTTCTGACCGAGTTTCACCCGACTGAAACGTTTGCCTTTGTGTCTAAGGTGAGTGCGTGACTGTAGCTTGTATCTGGAACCGTAGGATTGCTAGGTTGTCTGGTTTTCATTGATTGCTTGTGTAAGCTAGTGTTTATGCTTAGCAAGATCAATGTGTTCTGTGATTGTGATTGGTATTGGATACTGTGGTTTATACGTGGTGTCTAACCAGCTGTGTGAATGTCCGGATCGAGTTGCTAGCTCAAGGGGATGTGTGATTCTCGCTTGGAGTAGAACCGATGCCGTGAGAAAATTCACAAGTGGTTGAGATGATCATAAAACCGTGATTCTCTGCTTGCTTGCTAAGTGATAATGTGAATTGTATAACTGATGTATGATTGCGTTTTCTGGTATTAGCTGGTGGTACGGGATGATCGTACTCACTAAGCATTTGTGATAATGCTTATGCCTCTCTTATATGTTGAGTGTGCAGGTAAAGATGTTATCCGGGACGTTTAGTCTTGAAGGAGGTCTTGAAGGCAGTGAAGAAAGAAGTGGATTAGGACTGGGTTTGGAGGTTTATTTATCATGAGATTTTCTGGATAATTGGCTTTGCATTTCTGTTATGACTTAGAACGAATTTGGTTAAGTTAGTTTATGTTTTATGAACCTTTGTTATCTGGTTTTGGAATAATTATGCAATGAGAATGGGCTTGTTATGAATCGAATATGCTTGTTTAAGTTTAAGAAAAATCTGAAAAATATGCTAAGTATGAAATCTGGTTAGAGTTATACTCGGTACGGCCGACCTGGTTAGGATTATCGGGTTGGATCGCTACAGTACCTGTCCATAAGACTATACCCTATGGGACCTCTGGAAGTGCTGTGAATGTAACTCCTATACCCGTTGCACGGAGACTAGGTCCCTCATCAGCTAAGCCCCGAAAACCACCTCTACCTCCAGTCCAGAAGAAAACAGCGGATTTTCACAATCCGTTTGTTCATCTTCCTTAAAATTGGCTGCTTGGAACTGTCAAGGGTTAGGAATCTCGAGACAGTTCGTCGTCTTCAAGAGATCTGCAAAAAAGCTGGTCCAGACATTATTTTCATCTCTGAGACAAAAAAACCCCGATGATGTGGTTCTGAAGAAAACAGAATGCTTACGGTTTCCAAATCACGCAATTGTGTCCCCCCATGGCAGAGCTGGGGGTGGTCTTCTTCTCCTATGGAATCAAGATATTATATTGGAAGTGTTATCCTCTTGTATAAACTACTTTGACACCAAAATTACTTATGAAGGAAAATGCTTCTATTCTACATTTATCTACGGTGATCCTGACAGGGGAATTAGAAGACAAGTATGGGATACTCTAACAACCATAAATATAGTCAGAGATGCACCTTGGTTCATTATTAGAGATTTTAATGATCTTCTAAATATTGAGGAGAAGTCTGGTGGTCCATCAAGATCTGAAGGATCCTTCAGCGACTTCAGAGCCTTTTTCTCCGGAAATGACCTCTATGATCTTAGGCACTCTGGCAATCCGCTATCCTGGAGAGGAAGCCGTGGTGATCATAATGTAAGATGTCACTTGGACAGAGCTGTTTCTAATTGTTCTTGGGCGGAGTTTTTTCCTGCTGCAAGGTGTGAGTATGGACGATTCGAAGGGTCAGATCATAGACCTATCATCTCCATATTGGATACAAAAAGAAAGAAAAAGAGAGGGCTCTTCCGCTATGACAGAAGGCTGAAAGAAAATGAAGAGCTTAAAACTCTAATTGCAGAGACATGAAATGAGGAAAATATCCTAGTAAATCAGAAGATTGATAAATGCAGATCCACCATTGTTCTATGGAACAGAGAACAAGAATCAAATAGCTCAACTCTTATCGAAAGGCTAAAACAGGACCTAGACAATGCCATGTCAAGCTCATTACTGGATGAAGACCTTATCCAGAAAGTAAAGAGGGATCTAAAAGATGCTTACTCAGTTGAAGAAGCCTTCTGGTGTCAGAGAAGCAGACAAATTTGGCTCAACCTTGGGGACAACAACACAGGCTCCTTCCATGTCTCTACAAGAACAAGGACAACACTAAACAAATTCTCTGTCATGGAAACATAAGATGGCCAAGTAGTATATGAGGAAGGAAGATTACCAAGGTAATTGCTGACTATTTCACTTTGCTCTTCACATCCTCTTATACTCACCAAGAGGAAACTGACTCCATTCTCAATGAGGCTCTATCCCCCAAAATATCAGACTCGATCAATCAGGATCTGCTCAAAATACCCTTGGGGTCAAAAGTGAAAGAAGCGTTATTTTCCATTCACCCGGATAAAGCTCCAGGACCAGATGGCTTCTCAGCTTGCTTCTTTCAGCCAAATTGGGAGATTGTGGGTCAGGACATAGTCAAAGAGGTCCAGCTTTTCTTCAGCTCTCAGGAACCCTACCTGCGAGGATTAATGAAAGACATACCAGACTAATACCAAAAATAAAAGCTCCTAAAAGAGTGCCAGAATACAGACCAATAACTCTCTGCAATGTCCACTACAAAGTCATCTCTAAACTCTTAGCCAGAAGGATCCAACCATTGCTAGAGAGGCTAATATCAGAAAACCAATCTGCTTTTGTACCTAAAAGGGCAATATCAGATAATGTCCTTATAACCCATGAAGTGCTTCATTTCCTAAAATCTTCAACGGCTAAAGAGTATTGCTCAATGGCAGTGAAGACAGACATGAGCAAAGCCTATGGCAGGCTGGAGTGGAATTTTATCAGAAAAGTTCTTCTAAGACTTGGTTTTGGGATTCAGTTTGTGGAGCTAATCATGCAATGTGTTACAATAGTGGAGTTCTCTTTCCTAATAAATGGAGCTCCACCGGGTTTTCTAAAGCCAAGCAGAGGTATTAGACAGGGAGACCCTCTTTCCCCTTACCTGTTCATCCTCTATAGTGAGGTTTTGTCTGGTCTATGCCACTATGCCCAAGCATCGGGGAAGCTCCCGGGGACCAGAGTCGCTACAAATAGCCCCCGTATTAACCACCTCCTTTTTGCTGATGACACCATATTTTTCTGCAAGGCAAACATAAAGAGTTGTAAGGAGCTAAATGGAATTCTAGAGAAGTTTGCACTAGTATCGGGCCAAATGATTAATCACCAGAAGTCATCCATTTCTTTCTCCCGAAAGATGCCTCAGTTCAAGCGAGATCAGGCTAAGCTTTCTTTAAAAATAGACAAAGAAGGTGGAGTTGGCAAATACCTGGGGCTGCCAGAGCATTTCAGTCGAAAGAAGAAGGATCTCTTCACCTCCATAGTGGATATAATCAAGCAGAAAGCTGTGAGTTGGTCCTCGAAGTTCCTTTCTGGAGCAGGAAAGATGGTAATGCTTAAGAGTGTTCTAACAGCAATACCAACTTATGCTATGTCATGCTTTAAGTTACCTCAATCGCTGTGTAAGCGTATACAATCGACCCTAACCCGTTTCTGGTGGGACTCCACACCAGACAAGAAGGGTATGTGCTGGATCTCGTGGGAGAAAATGACTAACCCGAAAGGATTGAGGGGGGGGGGGCTTGGTTTCAAGGATATCACAAGCTTCAATGATGCCCTGCTTGCTAAGATCAGCTGGCGTTTGTATATGGCCCCAAATTCTCTTCTGGCTAAAGTCCTCTTTGGAAAGTATTGCTTGGATTCTTCCTTATTGGAGTGTGCAGCCACCTCGAACTGTTCTCACGGTTGGAAAAGTATCCTAGCAGGTAGAGACCTTTTGAATAAGAAGATGGGCTGGGTCATTGGTGATGGTAAAGAAGTTTCGGTGTGGAAAGACCCTTGGCTATCTGTCACAGAACAGCGTGCACCTATTGGCCCTGCCACCCATGAGTCTCAATCCCTATTAGTTTCGGACTTGATAAGGTAGGATACAAAGGAATGGAACTTGGAGAAAATAAATCTGGTGCTACCTGTGCATCAAGAGGAAATTTTGGCTCTGAATCCAAGCATCCTGGGCAATTCGGATACACTGCGCTGGCTGGGAACCCCCTCAGGAGACTATTCAACAAAATCAGGGTACTTCACAGTGATTGAGAGGAGATTTCAAGCTAATTCACTTCCGCACCCCCTGTAGACGATTGGTATGAACAGGTATGGAGAATAAAAACATCACCAAAGATTAAGATGTTTATATGAAAAGTTCTACATGGAGCAATACCTATCGGAGAACAGCTAGCAGCTAGACACATCCAGGTGAATACTAAGTGCTGTAGATGCGATCAACCGGAAACAATCCTGCATTTGCTCTTCCATTGCCAATTCGCCCGAGAAGTTTGGGCTTATTCTCCCTTTACTACTATCTTCGATGCATACCAGGTGACGGATCCAATCACTGGTTTGGCTACTGTTCGAAATTTGATCCCACTACCCCCAATTGGGCTTAATAGTGGCACTCTCTCTGCCTGAATATGCTGGGGGATTTGGACGGCTAGGAATCAGATAATCTTCAATTCTCGCCCTTCATCGACACAAGAAACTTCCACAAAGGCCATCCGAGAGGCGAGAGAGTGGAATCTGGCGCATAAACCCCTTACACCGAAGATCTCGGTCCGTATCCCTGTGAAATCAGTGAGTGGGTCGGATGGAGACCTAGATCCGACTCACTGCTTTTCAGATGCTTCGTGGTTATCCAACTACCGATCTGCTGGATTGGGATGGTGGTTTCGCCTCCCGTCGGGTTCGTCGATTCAAGCGTCATCTTCTAAGTTGCATGTAGCCTCTGCCCTAGTTGCTGAAGCATTGGCGATCCGAGAAGCCCTGCTGGATGCGTCTTCGAGACAAATTGCTAGAGTGGTGTTACACTCGGATTCAAGCCAACTGATTAATGCGATTAAGACCCGATCGCCGATCCTGGAAGTTCACAGTATTCTCGAAGACATTTCTATCTCTTGCACTTATTTTGTTAGTGTCAAGTTTATCTGTATCCACGAGTGGATAATGGTGTGGCTGACTCTTTGGCCAAACAGGCTTTAAGTTGCCTTATTGTAATGAATCCCTAAGTTTTTAATATGAAGAAAGTTTGTGACAAAAAAAAAAAAAATCAAGCAGTGATTTCTCTTGGCACAAAGTTATGTATATGTGTTTCTCAGGGTTGTTTTCAAGTCAAAATTCATTTCATGTCATTTACTTGGACTGAAAAGACGAAGCACCCAACGGTTTATACAACGTTGACTCAAAAGATGAAGCATCCAACTATTTTGAATCTTTCTCCCTAACTTTTAAACTTAACATCTTTATCATTCAGTGAAGAATCTGAATTTGTCTATAACGGTGTAAGTCAGGAAATTTGAAAGAGTAGAGGACGAATTGGATAAAATATGTTATTAAGTTCAACAAAGTACATATCCCGCGTCTTCTTTGAAAGAATCTCTCAAGTCATTAAACAATTATTCCTCCTTGGAATTTTTAATCTAAAAACTCTTGTATTTGTTGCAGAAAGGTATGCATTCACTTTGTCCAGCTTTATCGTCAAAGCATCCAAGGTGGCTTATGATGTCAATGCTCTTTCTCAATCTGTTTAGCTTGGGTAAGCTGCTCTTTCCCTTAGATGCATTTTTTAGTAAAAATCATCTTATTAATATGCTTAACTTTTGTACGAATCTATAAACGACAAAACACCAGTCTCTGAGTCATCCATCTGAAATAGTTCGTAATTATGTAGAATCCACCCAGCACATATACCATCGGAAACAGAGAAGAAGGATTTAAAGCCTTCACATTTGTTTCTTCAAATGTGCTCTTTGTTGAATTTTGATTGTTTTAATTGTATCTTTACTGTCTAAACTCTTTGCTGGACCTGCAATAGTTAATATGATTAGATATAAAAGGCATAATAAACCATCTAGCATATATAACTTATACACATAAAATATGAATTCGATTTTTGTTCAAAATTTATTTAAGAAGCAATTATATGATTAATAATTATTTAAGAAGCAATTATTTGGTATGTTTTGTTTTTCCTTTTTGTTTCACCAAGTGCTTGATCTCTTATGAACCTTTTTATGGCAGAAGATCTAATTTTGAACATTCATCTCAAAGTGTGGTGCTGGGTTTTTTCATCTTGTTCAAGCTGTTCTTTATCATTCATTGACGCCTTATCAGGTATAGTTCTGCTCCTTAATTCTCTAAACTATAATAGTTGTAATTCTTAGGATGATGTTGGGAATAGTTTAGCTTTAGGTTTCAGATACAAACAAATAATCGAAACTAAAAACAACCAAAATATCCATAAACACTTTTCAATCTTTCTAATATATAGAAAAACCATAAACTTTATAATACTTAAAGCGTAGAAAATACCTTGACTTTACATGATTGATGTCTTGAAACAAAATCAGATACCAAATAATTGCTTCTTAATTACTCTTTAAAGAAGTCAATGTGCGAGCTTGCACATGAATTCCAAACTATTGTGTCTTTTAAGGTACTCGGTTTCCAATTTCAAACTCTAGCCTAAAACTGCTTTCGGTATGGCTTCTATGAAAAACAGCATCTTGATTCGCTTGTAGTGAACCACCTATAAGACATCTAAAAAGTTTCCATCATTGTGTGTTTCACATGTTGAAGAGCCATTAGTGAAATCTCAAAATGTTACCTGTTTGTTGACATAACTCACATCATCTTCAGTTAGCTGAAACCCTTCAGATCTAACAACAAACGCTACCGGAACTTCATCAGATAGTTCATCCTTCATCCTGAAAATTCAAATATCATTAGAAGCAATAAAAGTAGAGTTTTCGAGTTTGGAAGTTTTCAGATTTGTTTTATAAAATTAAGGAGCTATAAATTTCTATTATAGAGATTAAAACTTTATAGATCTGAGAGAGATGAACATCCCTGAGATCAATAACTGAAATAATATTAATTACACAACTACAAAAATCTATAAGTAATATAAATTCAGTAAAAAAGATAAAGTAGAAAGTTTGTTCATACTTGAAGATTTTGTAATTCAAGGAAGAGCTTTTGGTTTCTTTTCGGGTGATGATTTACCCTACAATCAAATCAAAATGGAAACACCAAGGATTAGAATTTTAGAAATGTGATTAGTGAAGATAAAATATATAAGAGGAATAACATATATGGTACGATTTAGTAATAGAAATCTGGAACTAACCTTTGAATCGTAAAGAATTCCTTTACAATATTACATTCATCCACATATACACATAAAATATAAAATGATTTTGAACTAACCAGCTACTTCTCTTTCGTTGGTTCTTTGCAGGTAATTTCTCTGTAGTGAACAATCCGGAAACAAAACGTTGAAAAGAAGAGGTAATTTGCTTTGATCCTTACATGATGCTTGTGAATGAAATCTTGTCTTTTTAAAATTGCGGAAGCCATTTTTCATAAGAAGATTGATTTTTTGTCAAGGTGTGAATGTTGAGCAATCTTGCTAGGGTATGCTATTTATACAATTTGTCTTAGGTTAAGTTAGGTATGGTGAGAGGATTTAAGAAATATAGATATTTTGATTTAATTTAGTTGAAGATCTTAACCAATTTTTTTTTTTTAAATTAGTATATTGTACGATATACTTCATTGATTTTCAAAGAACTGAGTTCGTTTTGGGGCTAGATTCATTATACATGATTTGCGAAGTTGCCGAGGTATTCAAACACCTGCTCTGGATTTGCGAAGTTGAATAACATATTCCCATATTCGTTTAAATATGATATTCTCCGAGATTTCCGTCTAAATATTGTGTTTTCCGTTTATTTGTATAACAAATCGAAGGATGATTAATGCTCCAAGATTTCCTATTGTAAAGATCTCATTTCTGTTTGTAAAACAGGTAATTAAGCTAATAGAGTAAACCAATAAAATTATCTAATTCATAGATATCAGTTTGATTTAAGTGATCTTTCAAGATCCGCGTCTTTTGTAAACAGGTTTAGGGTCGGATCTATTTGAGTCACTGAGTTGACTCAGTAATTTCGTACTGTTTTAACCCCATTTATACCTGTTACCAAACATTTTTCATTAATAAACCCAGTGGCATGGATTGTAAATATAGCTTTTTCTAGTATCTTTAAAAATGTACTTCCAAAATTATATTGTAGAGATTATGACCTTACAGTGTTGTTTTGTATGTTGAAATAGAAACGTTTACTTATCTCTCCATTGTTGTTTTAAACTCTTTTGCTAGCAACTACATAATTGTCTATAGTGTATAATATCTTACTATACTATTTGCGATAACGCATGAGGAAATAAAAGATGGCGTCTCTTCAATATCACAACATATAGTTTGTCAAATAGATTCCAATGTCAATTTGATCGGATAAATAATGCGCTTCAGATTTGCCGTTTTTTAAGGGATCGGTGTTGGATCAGATCGATGTCGGCCATGCAAGAGGAATCTGAGTTTAATCTTATGATTCCTCAAAAACTCATCATCTACACCAATAATGGAAATGCTGGGATCCCATATCTGAACGGTTACAAAGATGAACCGAAATAAGCCATAAGGAAGGACCCCTAACGGAATGTAGCAGACACAGAAACGCCTGGGTAATTGCCAGATAATGGTCGGAGAAGTACTCTCCCAAAGAAAGAGAAGAAAATAGAGGTTTTGAAGATGAATCACCAAAGAGATCTCGTTAGTAATCAACATTCGAAACTTTATTTGAAGTAGAAAAACTTATTAAACGTATAAGCAAGAGAAAACAAGAGTACGACCGACGTCAGCTCTAACGTCGGCTGGAGGTTATGGCAAAAAATAGTTTTATATTCATGTCTGTAGAATCGCTTTAGAAGAGAGAAGAGGACGGTTTGTACGTCATATAACTTCTTATTAACAAAAACCTGAATATAATCTACAGGGAGACACGAATTGATACTTGGGTCATTTAGTTCAATAACCTTTTTGAGCTCGAATAGAAGAATATAGCCATCATAATAGAATATTAAACGCAATAGCTAAAAACTCTGTTTTCATGTTTTTGCCCTTCTAGTTCTAAACGTGAACATAGTGAGAGAAAGAGTTCATTGTACCTTTGCGTATTGTTCCATTTGTATACTGTTCTATTTAAAATAAAATATGTTTATCCCATTTAATATTGGGGAAAATCACATAAAAAACTTTTAAAGTGACAACCACTAGCACTTTAAACCTCCAAAGTATTTTACTAGCACAATAAATCTTCAAATTAAATATATTAACACATAAAACCTTAAAAATGGTTTTTTATTGCGCGCCGTTAGAATATTTAACGGTTCACTGTCACTTTGAAGGTTTTTTATGCGATTTTCCCTTTAATATTGTCTACTTCATTAATTTAATACTAATAACTGATTAAATCTCTAAATACTATTAGAAAAACATAGCCTTTTTTTTAACGTCTACCGTAGTTTGAATTTTGAAAAACGGATTTGATCTTAATTATATGAACAGTGTCTTACTATACTATATATAATAGAATTGCAGAACGTATGTCTTACAAATCTTTGCTTAATACACTAATATACTAAGGTTAACCTGGATTTTTGTTTAAAAATTAGCATTGAAAATACAAAACAACACTGTTTGTTAAACAAAAACAAAATCTTAAAACGACACTCTTTATGAAACGGAGGGAGTATGTTTTAGTCTGACTTTTATATTTTAACGCTTGTTTAGAATTTTGTAGTAACTGTTATTTTAAAAATATCACTGATGTTTATAGTTAGCAATAAATTTAAAAAATTAAAATGCCTTGATTTTTATTGTTTTTAAAAGAATTTATGTGCCTTGACTAATATTTAATTTTACTAAATTTTCATTTGTTTTGCAATATATATTTAGCATTGTTTCTCTGATAAACTGAAGTTTTGAAGATCGTCTTTTTTTTGTAACATCGTCTTTATTGATATTAATTTGAAATACAATAATGACGATGTAAGACATTTGTGATTACAGTAAGAACAAAAGAGTAAGAATGAAATTGAGAATTATTTGGAATTCTGGATTTTGCCAAATAATCTGCCGCTTGATTATCTTCAAATCCATTGAAGTCTGACTTCTTCAAATTTACTCTTCCAAAACAGAACATCACGAGTCCAATTGTAAACTCCAAAGTACAGTTGAGTGCCATTTAGTAAGTCTGTTACTGATTTTGAGTCCCCTTCAAACATAATCCGACAAAAGCCACGAGACCAGCTGTCCTTCATTGCAAATAGTAAATCTTAAAATTCACTCTCCAACGCATTTTGAGGGCCTATTATCTGCCTCTTGCCCCGCTCCCATGAAGACACCACACTGATAGACTTCATCAAGTATGGTGTTTACACTAAGTTTGAAATCATGTTTAGAGATCAATGATAAAGGAAATATATGATATTTTAAACTAAAAGAAACAAAACTTCTACAACTTTGATTAGTTTTTCTGACCTGAAGATGATTTCTTGCTAATAGCAGTGGATGGGTATAACAGAAGCTATTTTCTGAAGAAAATGTTTGTCTCCTGCACTCGCCAAATCAGTAACAGACTTACTAAATGAGCTAAAGAAATTGGTCAAAGGCTGAGTTGACAGCTGAGCTGGACAAGGAGGGAGAGAGAAGTAACTCGAGAAAGTATAAATAGAGTCTGTAACGATTCATTAGATTTTATCCAGAAAATTGTAGTTGAAACAGAAATCGCATATGTGCATTTCTCTATGATCGTATGTGATCAGTGATCAGATCGTATGTGATTTTGATCTTCGTATGTAATTGTTTTGGTATAATTCATTCAATTCATTAAATTTCTCAGAGAATCTGTATCAAGACTCTATCATTGGTGCAATGAAACTTGACGAATCTAACGCGGCGATGATGAATCGGACGACAGCGACAATTCCAATCTCTAAGAACGATGACGATTCACAGTTCGAAAATGACGATGAGGTCAGTGTCGAAGAAGATGACATGGATTTGTTGTTCTTGAAGGGAGGATATAAACGATTGAATGTTTCGAGGAAGGAGATGGAGACGCGATTGGTCGAAATCGATGAAAAATTGATGGATCTGGATGGCAAAATGGATTCAATTCTTCGATTCATGGAACAATCTCAATCTCATAACAGTGAGCGAACGGCGAGGCCACGTACAACTCCTCAATCATTGCAAGCTCATGCTCAGGTACAATCTCCTAATCTGAAACAAAACCGGATCAAATCAACAGTTAGGTTATCAATCTGGGAAATTGAATATTGCGAATAGAGAGAGTATATTGCAGAAGGTTGAAATGCCATGATTTTTTGGGAAACATCCGTACATTTGGATACAAGACGTTGAAATGTTCTTTACAATTAGTTGTCATGATGAATGTGATGAGAGTGAAGAAAGGGAAATATTTCTGGAAGCGGTTCAAGAATTATAGATATTATCATTGAACTCTTTATTGGGGATTTACTCACCTAAGACTACAAAACTATATGGAAAAATTAACAAGACCGACGTGATTGTCATGCTTGATAGTGGAATAACACCTAGTATTGTGCAAAGGCTAAAGTTGAAAGTTTGTGCAAAACTTAGCCTAGACATTTTACTTGGCAATGGAGTATCACTCAAAGGAGCAGGCATTTGCGAAGCCGTGACATTACAATTGTCAAATGTCTCTTTCACGTCGGATTTTATATCGTTGTAATTAGGAATGGCAGATGTTATTCTAGGAATACAATGGCTCGAGACTTTAGGAAATGTGAAGTGGATTGGAAGCAGCAGGAACTGTCCTTTGTCTATAACGGCAAACGTGCGACATTGTTCGGAGATCCATCCGTACATGCTTTTATGTTCTCAATGAAGTCATTGTCTCCTATCTCGGCTATTGGTTCAAAAGGAAGAGGAGAGCTTTTATTATGTAATATTTTCAACCCTAGAAGGTCCCAGCTGCTGGACTATATATAGTCCCTTTTCAGCTTTGTAACACAATATGTTTTGATGAAATAAAACAAGTGTTTTTGGTTTTACTTCTGAGAAAGAAGCAGCCACCCTCTCCTTCTTCTTGTGTGTGAATCCTTGAAGATTGAGTGCTTAGACTCATCTATCCAACCTTCTCTTTGATTCTTCAGAAAGTGCCGTACAACCAATTGAAGAGTCACCATCACTTCGATCCATCTGTCATTGCTACCGAGCTACTAGAAAGTGTCGTACAGCCAGCTAGTTTCTCTCCATCGTTCACTCTTGTGAGAACAAGCCCCTTGTTCCTACATCACTTTGGTTGGTGTTGGGAATCTTGAATTTACTGAAGCGGATCCACATGGTGAGATCTATCTGGTGAAAAGAACATGAGAATTCAGTTCAGTTTAAAGGATATTAAGTAAGTATTCATCACACCTTAAATTTAATACACTGTTTTATTACGTATACAATACACTTCGAGACTACCATTTAATGACTTTGCATTTACTCACAGGCAAAATTAGATCAAGTGTGTTGCATACGGAAATCTTGCCGATGAGTTAGATGAATTTTGGTGGGCTACTGACAATATTGTAGTTATGTGCGTTTTAAAGTTATGGAGAATTGAAAGGAAATCAGGTGCTTTCTAAGTTTCTCTTAACAAGTTATTTATCTAATGTTGTATAATATTTTTTATTCTATTACCTAATACCTGTTATTTTTATCATCTAGGAGACTTTACACATATCTCTAAGTGATCAAACCAATCAAACCAAACAAACAAAATGAACTAGAACCTTAATTAAACCAATAACAAGCTAATCAAGCAAATTCAAGATCAATTAACTACTAAACAAGATTGACAATTGACTAAAAACGAATCCGAGGATGGGGTTACCAATCTAGGGTGCTTCAAGAACCGATTGATGTCAAACAATCATAATATAAGCTATTCCCTAAGCTTAGAACTCAAAAGCAAGACTAATCCACTTTTATGGCACTAATCACATCATTAAACATCCTAATCAAGATCAAACTCTCATTTGTGAAAAGGAAGCTAACAAGCATTATGAGACAGTTCTAAATTACTAATAAACACCCTAGACAATCACTATCATGAGCTAGGAATGTAAATCCCTTGTTTAGTTGGTTGGAGAATTTTATCAAACACCTTGTGGGTGGGAAATTCCCTAAGGCCTAGTTTTAGCTTGATCATGGCTAAACTAGCATTAAGATTAGATCCTAGGGAACTACTCACTAATCATGATTAAATCTCCTAATCCCATGAACTAAAATAAGATAAACATGATTAGAAAGATTAAAAGGTGAAAGATTAAGAAATAATAAACTCCAAATTGCATAAACTCTTAAAAGGATCTTACAAAATCACTTAGAAACCAAAGAGGAAGGTTTTCTAAGCAAGAACAAAAGATACTTAAGAAAAATTAGGTAAAATGTATTTATAGTAAACAGTGGTCAAACCGGATCAACCCGGAATAAATAGGGTTTTGACCCGGTTTTCAGCTCAAGATCGGGCAACGTGTCGAGCTATGTAGCTCGATACGTTTGCTCGATGTTCAGGCTTCAGCTTCCCTGATGGTTTGTATCGAGCTTCGTAGCTCGATACAATTGGTTGATACGCCTCCTTCAAGATCCCGGATAGGTCTGTATCGAGCTATGCAGCTCGATACATATGCTCGATATGAAGCCTCCGTCTTCACTGTTGGACCGTATCGAGGTTAGTAGCTCGATACTAAGCTTGATATGCTGCTAAAAGATCTCTGCTTCTCATTTGGCCACTTCTCTTCCTCCTCTTGATCATTCATGAACTCCACATGGTCCTCCAAGCTTCCAAAACACCTAATAAAGACTCCATATGTACAAATATGCAACAATATAGGCTAAGACTCACTAAACTCTAATATGAATGCAAATGGGACTAAAAGTGACTAAATAAATGCACAAGAGGATGCAAAACTACCTAAAATAAATGCTAAATCATGCTAAATTATGAGTCTATCAACTCCCCCCAAACTTGCCTTTTACTTGCCCTCAAGCAAACAAACATGACAAATTCAAGAGAGAGGTGTGAAAGTGGGAGCTCAATATACAAGAATGCCAACAAAAATAATCAACTCAATGTCCTAGTTCTTAATTCTAAGATGCATTTGAATTCATCATACTCCAAAAGATTTAGCCATGCTCATCACAACAATCAAATGCACATAAACCTCAATCTAGATAAGTCTCTCTATCAAACAAACTCTTTAACATTCATTAATGTGCAAACAGTGAATCATGACAATGCAAAGCAAGTGCATTCATTTGGCTAAGGGACTAGGCTTTGAGATAAAAACGATCTCAATTCATGCGGCTTTCAATTCAAACATGTGCTCCACTCAAAGAGGATTGAACTTTATGCATAATGCTAAAAGTAAAAGACAAGTTATGCATACAAGACTAGACTCTCATCTACCCGGAATGCTATCAATGATCTTAAACCCCTCTCTTTCATTATTTTCAAGCTCACTTAACCCTCTAAAGCTACCATTTCTTCCTTAAGGCTCTTTGTGCCTTGCCAAACCCACGAATATCATAAACTACTCTCCTTTCAAAGCTCTAAGGGGAAATTCTTCAACCTTTGCTCATAGTGAATGGTGTGGTCTTTTAACAACTTAGCTCTTCTTTTTATTTTTGGGTAGCATTTCTTTTCTTTGCCCTTTTTGGCTCTTCTGATTTTCTTTTATTCTTTTCTTAAGACTACCAAGCAATTCTCAAACTTAGAGCTATAACTTTAAACACATAAACCATTCTTTTCATGCTCATCAACCATTCTTTTCCACCACACATCATGGGTTTGGAGAGATGGTTTGATGAAGCGATCTTATCCACACACCATGGAAGGATCTCTATTTGTTTCTTAGGATTAGAGTTAGCGCATAGCTTGTGTAGATCTATTTTTATATAAACCCAAGATCGAGTCTTGAACCTCCCTTTACAAGACCCTTAGCCTCAGATCTCTCTTTTATATTTGATAATCTTGAATCAATCTCTCTTAGTTTTTAAAGTTTCTTGCTTAAGTTGCTATAAATCCTCTAATCTCTGTAATATTTGCATTTTGAGTTTTAAATCCTTAAGTTTTGTTTCTTTTCTAGTTTATAATTTTAGAAATTGTCTAAGGAAGTGTTTAGTAGTTTAGTAATCTTTTAGGATTTATTTACCTATCATAAGTAGTTTTTAAAATTCCATAACAACTTAAATCCGAATATGGCTTAGATTCATCTTGTTCTTGCATTCTTAGTGTTCTTTCCTCCCAAGTTGGATTGATAACCTTAACTACTCCTACAATGACATGAGTAGGGTTGGGTATTGAAAAGAGTACCAAAAATACTATTTATCAATTGGCGCCGTTGCCAAATTGGGTTTTGGAAAGCATTAGGATTTGGAACTTGGTAAAGACTAAGTTTTTCTTTTACTTTGGATACTAATCTTTCTACTTACTTGCTTGTATTTCAGGTACATGAATTTGAGGTCTAGAGGAGACAACAATCTACTAGAGCCTCTAAACAACATTCATCTCCTTGGAAGTGCACGTTTGATAAGAGAAAGAGAGCAAGCCGTTGAAGACGAGTTTTTAGAATACGGTATGGCTGATCAAGATGCAGCTCCTCCACCACATGCTACTGCTGGTAGGGGTAATGGAAACCCCAACCATGTCCCAAGGCAGCCACAGATCATTGGTGCTGGTGATGCACCAAACACGCATACCAATCGGTTTGGCATCACACCTCCCGCGGTCCAAAACAATAATTTTGAGATCAAGCCTGGCTTTGTCTCTATGGTGCAGAACAACAAGTTCCATGGTCTTGCCATGGAGGATCCTCTTGAGCACTTAGACAACTTTGAGCAAGTGTGCGGCATGACCAAGGTAAACGAGATCTCGGAGGATAGCTTCAAGTTGCGATTGTTCCCATTTTCACTTGGAGATAAGGCTCGACATTGAGAGAAGACCTTGCCTCAAGGGACTATAACATCATGGGCTGATTGCAAGAAAGCGTTTATGTCCAAGTTTTTCTCAAGCACAAGGACAGCTCGCTTGAGAAGTGAGATTAGTGGCTTCACACAAAGGAGCAATGAGACGTTTAGTGAGGCTATGGAGTGGTTCAAGGACTACACTATCCAATGTCCTCACCATGGTTTCAGTGAAGAGTCTCTCTTGAGCACCATCTATAGAGGAGCATTGCTAAAGATAATAATGCTCTTGGACACGGCAAGCAAAGGAAACTTCCTTGGCCAAGATGTAACCGCGGGTATGGAGCTCATAGAGAATCTCGCTTTGAGTGATGGCAACTATAGTGAAGACTATGACCGAGCACCAAGAGAATCTGATCTTGAGGCACACAAGAAGGAGTTGAAATCACTCCATGAGAAGATAGACAAGTTGGTACTGGCAAATCAAAAGCATGTGCATTTTATGGGTGAGGCTAGGAATGTTTTAGAGGAGGTAGAACAATGCCAAGAGGAAGCCAATTGGGTTGGTGGTCAAGACTATCCAAGATCACAAGGCTACTTCTCCAAGTACCAAGGCAATAACAACTTGTCTTATAGAAGCAATAATGTTGAGAATTCATAAGACCAAGTGTATCCTCAACAAAAACAGTTTGTGAACCAAGGAGGATATGTGAACAAGAACACATATCAAGGACCAAGACAAGGAAACTTTTAAGGTCCATAACAACAACAAGGGAACAAAGGATACCCCCCTGGATTTTGTGCAGCCACAACAAGCTCCGACTCCTACTCAAGACCCGGTTCAAGCGATTCTAAAGCAACTCTTGAAAAGCCAAGCGAATGTGGAGCTCACTTTAAACAAAAAACTTGCTGAAATGAAAGTAAGGCAAGACAAATCCAACAATGACTTTGCTAATCAACTTACTGACCTAAACAATAAGCTCAGCCAGCTTGAGAAAGGCAAATCCAGCTCCTCCAACCAAGGAAGCTTACCGGGCAAGTGTGAAGAAAATCCGAGAGAGCACGCTCACATGATCTCCCTTCGAAGTGGAAAAGTGTTAACACCACGGTCACCACCAAAGGACAATGAGGACATTGTGGTTCAAGAGGGGGAGGATAGTCTTTCACAAGATCACGGAATCACCATCCACGATGTGTACATTGAGAGGCCAAGGAAAGCTAAGGAAAAGGTTGAGGAAGAGTTTGTGGAAGAAACACCAAGGAAGCAAGAAGATGTTCTTCCTCCTTACAAATCAAAACTCCCTTTCCCTGCAAGGTTCAAGAAGCAGCTGCTAGAGAAGAACACGGCCTTGTTTGAGAAAATTATTAAAGACATCGAATGAAGATGCCATTGTTTGATGCTTTAGCACTTGTGCCGAAGAGACGTGATTGCCAAGAGGAAAAAGGAGCTACAAAAGGCTGTGGCTGTGAGAAAGGAGTGTGGTGTCATCATGATATGATCCTGACCAGCATTAAAGAAATAGAGCTTGAACCTGCTGGAAACATACTTGTAGCTGAAGGGAAGCTTGTAGCTGAGAATGCAGCTAGTGCTGGAGTTACACTTGAGCCGAAATGGGAGACGCTTGATCCTAAACCTCCTTGGTTTTTGATCCAAGAATTAACAAATGGACAACATGGGAAGGAGGATAAGGAGCAGCTTGAACCAGAGGAGCGCCTTGAACCTGAGCTAGGAGAAGGAGAAACTTTGATTGTGCCTACTGGGCCAATGACTCATTCAAAGGCAAAGCTGTTTAAACAAGCTGCTGGAGGATTTTTCAATCACAAAGAAGAACCCGACGATCAAGACTACAAGATAGCTTGTCAAAACACTTTTGTTTTGATTCAAGCTATATGATTTTAACAATTGGGTAAGTGTTGGGTTTATACTCTTTTTCCCTTGTCAAGTTTTATCCCACTGGGTTTTCTTGACAAGGTTTTTAATGAGGTATTCCCAGCACCTCTTAATGGCCCATGTGTTAAACTGGAAGCCCAATTCCATCAAAGATTCGACCAAGGATCAAAGAAGGAGCAAAGGGGATTTTCGAAACTATCTTTAATTGTTATTTCTTTCTAAACTTTGTTGGAAGTGTTTCCATGTTTTCTGGACTGTGTTTTTTTTCTGTTTTCTAGACTTTCTTTGGGGGAGACCACCTTATTTCCTGGAACCATGTTTTCTGTTCCTGGAATTGTGTTTTCTGTCTCCTGGACCAAAGGGAGAGCCAAGGGGGCGTTTTCCCTATATAAACTCTTGTAACTCTCTTTAGAAAGGCAATCAATCAACCTTCCCTTTTATGAAAACGTTTTTGAAGTTAGTCTTCTCTCTTGTTGGTGTGTAATATCCACAAGAAATCCTGTTCTTCCTTTGGTGTGTCATATCCAAAGAAAGATCAGTGGTAAATCAAAGGTCTTTCCATAGCCTTTGTGTGACCCTTCAATCCCCATCCTTTGAACCTCACAATCCCTGGATTTTGCGGTTGCAAAGCTTATCCCCACATTCAAGAGTAACGGTTTTCGGAGGATCCTAACCAGGATCACATTAAGTGGTATCAGAGCTAAAAGCTCCTATCCCCAAGGTGAATTCGTTCCTCTCTATCTTTTTTAGTTTCTTGCTTGTTTTGTTTCATTTAAAACCCATAAAAAACCATAAAAATTGTTTTTTTTCTTGCTGTTTCTTTTTTTTAAAACGAAAACCCCATAAAAACATTTGTTTCAGTATTCTAGTTCTTTTGTTTCAATCCTTCTTGTTTGCTTGTCATTAAAATTAAAAAAAAAATTGCTTTCTTTTATTTATGTTACCTATAAAAACGAAAAAATCATAAAAAGAACTTGCACCTCTGATTCTTTTATTTTGTTTTCTGTTCACTTGTTTTACTTGTTGCATTCATTTCATTTCAGTTTCAAAAAAAAACAAAAAAATTGTCTCAAATGCTTCTGTGTAGCCTAGTTAAAATTTTCTTTAAGAACTTGTTCTTGTAGAACATTTTACTGGTGAATTGGCTGCTATTTTGCCTCAGGAAAGATGGGAAAAGAAGGAGCAGGAAACAGCAACAATAAACTGCTTCTTGAAGCCCTTACTGCTCAAATGAGGGAAGTGATGGCAAAAGAGATGGAAACATTTAGACATGAGGCTAGAGAGCTTATACAAATCTCCAACCAAAGGCGTGCTAGGAGGGAACAAGAGACATCTCAACAAAGAAACAGAGAGCCAGAAAGGCAATCCAGAAATGTCTCCACAAATAAGACAAGGCTGCAACAGCAACAATCCGATTTTTATAAATCTGATTCTGTATCAAATGAAGCAACAAAACCAGAGCAGAGCATGGATCAAATGAAGGATGAGATGGAGCAGATACTCAATACATTTCGTCCAGTCTCAAAGAAGGTGCAGGACAGAGCTATAACAAGTGTTCACAAAGAACATACATCCCAAAAAGAGGAGCCAGTAACTGCAAACCTTGCAATGGATCCAAAAACAGAACAAGAAGCTGAGAAAGATATAGCTCAGGAAGAGAGACACTCAGAGGCTCACGAATCCTTAACTTATATTCATGAGGAGCCTCCTGCAGAGAAAAGTACAATGGACAAGAAAGAAGCTGCAGAACAAATACATCCCATGATGCTTGAGAAAACAAAGCCAGAAGCAGCCATACAATCTCATTTAAGCATCAGTGTGCAAGAAAAGAGCTTGCCATTGATTGCTGATTTGGAGCATCCAATCAACCTTGTGGCAGAACCAGTTCCTGAACCATTTCCTAAAGATCAACCAAGAAAGAACTGTAAGGAATTTGATATGGTTAGGAAAGAGCTTAATTATTTTATGGTGATTTCTGCTCAGGATGAAAAGCGTTTTAATTTAGAAAATATCAAACAATTTTGCTTTTCAAAATCTGTTTTTGACAAAATGATTTCATCTTTTGAATCTCTTAGCTTTGAAAAGTTCTTTAAAAAAGAAGGATTTATACTTGATAAAATGCGTGAGTTTATCCCTTCTTTGAAAGTTCTTTTGTTTAACCACACTTTTGAGCGGAATAGAACTAGTACAGAATTTGTGATGGTTAAAACTTCTTTTGAGATGAAGAAAAACGTTTCCAGTAATTTCTATGAACCTTGCAAACCAATTTTCGGAAATAATGTTTTTGAGCAAATTTTTTCCAAGTTTAAAAAAAACATTTCTGATTTTTGGTATTCTAATCATGTCTTGAGTTGTGATAAGATGGGCAGAGTTTCTATCAATCAGGCAGATATGATTCACTTGTCTTCGTCAAAAGGTCCAAATGCAGATTTTAGAGCAGTTTTGAAACGAAGAAGAAGAATCCTAAAGAGAGAGGAAGACAAACGATTTAAACCACCTGATCTAGACCAGAATAAACACCAAGAAGTCAGTTCTTTTACGCTGATGAAAGAAGAGCCACCAGACGCAGCATACAAGCAAAAACCAAGCCAACATCCAAATGGAGGTATCTCTCTAACCCTTTCAGATTACATTTGTATTAACTTGATCTATTCTCTTGCAGATAAATTGGATTTGAGGTCAAATCCTTTTCAAGAGGGAGGGGATGATATGATCCTGACCAGCATTAAAGAAATAGAGCTTGAACCTGCTGGAAACATACTTGTAGCTGAAGGGAAGCTTGTAGCTGAGAATGCAGCTAGTGCTGGAGTTACACTTGAGCCGAAATGGGAGACGCTTGATCCTAAACCTCCTTGGTTTTTGATCCAAGAATTAACAAATGGACAACATGGGAAGGAGGATAAGGAGCAGCTTGAACCAGAGGAGCGCCTTGAACCTGAGCTAGGAGAAGGAGAAACTTTGATTGTGCCTACTGGGCCAATGACTCATTCAAAGGCAAAGCTGTTTAAACAAGCTGCTGGAGGATTTTTCAATCACAAAGAAGAACCCGACGATCAAGACTACAAGATAGCTTGTCAAAACACTTTTGTTTTGATTCAAGCTATATGATTTTAACAATTGGGTAAGTGTTGGGTTTATACTCTTTTTCCCTTGTCAAGTTTTATCCCACTGGGTTTTCTTGACAAGGTTTTTAATGAGGTATTCCCAGCACCTCTTAATGGCCCATGTGTTAAACTGGAAGCCCAATTCCATCAAAGATTCGACCAAGGATCAAAGAAGGAGCAAAGGGGATTTTCGAAACTATCTTTAATTGTTATTTCTTTCTAAACTTTGTTGGAAGTGTTTCCATGTTTTCTGGACTGTGTTTTTTTTCTGTTTTCTAGACTTTCTTTGGGGGAGACCACCTTATTTCCTGGAACAATGTTTTCTGTTCCTGGAATTGTGTTTTCTGTCTCCTGGACCAAAGGGAGAGCCAAGGGGGCGTTTTCCCTATATAAACTCTTGTAACTCTCTTTAGAAAAGGAATCAATCAACCTTCCCTTTTATGAAAACGTTTTTGAAGTTAGTCTTCTCTCTTGTTGGTGTGTAATATCCACAAGAAATCCTGTTCTTCCTTTGGTGTGTCATATCCAAAGAAAGATCAGTGGTAAATCAAAGGTCTTTCCATAGCCTTTGTGTGACCCTTCAATCCCCATCCTTTGAACCTCACAATTCCTGGATTTTGCGGTTGCAAAGCTTATCCCCACATTCAAGAGTAACGGTTTTCGGAGGATCCTAACCAGGATCACATTACATCACCTACAAGTTAATCAAACCAAAGAAACTTGGTGATCCTGGTTCATTCACATTGCCTTGCGCCATAGATGATTTGAAGTTTGAAAATAGTCTATGCGATTTAGGAGCAAATATCAACCTGATGCCATACTCCATTGCCAAGAAGTTGGGTCTTACAGCGTTCAAGGAGTGTAATGTCTCCCTAATCCTAGCTGATAGGAGTGTAAGACTACCAAAAAGGCTACTTGAAGACTTACCTTTGAGGATAAACAATGTCACCATTCCAACCGACTTTTTTTGTTTTGGAGATGGATGAGGAAGACAAAAATCCTCTTGTCTTGGGAAGGCTATTCTTAGCTACTGCTGGAGCCATCATTGACGTGAAGCATGGAAAATTTTCTCTACACTTAGGGAAATGAGCAAAGTTCAAGTTTGGTATCAAAGATGGTGTGAAGAAGCCAACGATCAACGATCAAGTCTTTCAAGTGGACATCTTGAATGAGCTTAACCCATGCAAGGAGAAGGGTATCTGCGTGGACCAGAGGGTTCATACTGAGAAGGAATGCCATGTGGAAGCTGAATCAGTGAGGAAGAAGGAGCAAGCCAAGACCTTGCTCGGCAAGTATGTGGAAAAACATAAGGCTTCTTGTTTCTCGGTTGTAACAAGAGAATCAGTTAGCCTTGAGGACGAGATAAAGGCTGGGGAAGAACCCTATGGAGAAGCATTGCTAGCCCTATTCCGCTGCGAAGAAGAAGGATGTCCCGAGGAGATAACACCAAGGGGAAGGAGCAAGAAGGAGAACGCTCTCAAGGTTCTCTATAGGAATGACAAGAAAATGCCTAGCAATGGTTAACCCCAGCCTAAGAACATCCTGAGCTTGCATCCATTGGAACACAAGGATGGTTCCATAGCGAAGTGCAAGGGAGGGTCAAAACCATTTGCACGGGCACGGTTCCTACTTTCCCCCAGATTGATCGAAAAGGATGAAGAAAGGGTAATGGAGATGATGAGCACTGTCTACACTGTTGAAATTCAACGAGGGTCAAGCTCCACCACGTCTGCAGCCACCCCATCCGTCTCAACTCCGCGTTAAAGGGAGTAAGAAAAGTCAAGCTAAACGATGTTAAACAAAAGCGCACTTGGGAGACAATCCCATGTCTATCTTTGTATATATTCTTGTTCTATTTTATGCTTTTTTATGTTTGTGTATATAGGCAAAAGGAAATGGGAAGCATAAAGCACGTTCTTGGGGGTGCATTGAGCCTTGAAAGGAGGAAAGTAGGCAAGAGATTAAGCAATGAATCGACCAGGCTTAGCTCGATCTTTACTAGATCGAGCTATAGAATCGGGTGGCTTTTGTCGATTTAATTAAAGATCGACAAGACGATCGAGTGAACGGCTCGATTTCGAGAGGATGACCACCCATGAGTTCGAAACGAGGTTCAAACGGGGTGTGGATTGAGCAAGTTCACTCGATCTTGGAAAACAAATCGACGCTTGGATCGATCATTTCACTCGATCTCTGCTGGATCGATGGCAAGATCAACCCTGGAGCTCGATCTAAGGAGAACAGCCTTAACCTTGAGGGACCATGAAACGAGGATAGAAATCGATCTCTGGATCGATTTAAATAAAATCGAGGCAATAATCGATCCAGACGATTGATTTCAGGCGAAATAGGCATGAGATCGAGGTCCAGATCGACCAAATTGACTCGATCTCATGCCGAGGTAAGTTTTCGAATTTCCCTCTCTTTCACCTTCCCGCTCATTTTGAATTTGAATTTGTGGTCAAGACTGGCATCTTTGACCATGAGAACCGTGCCTTGACCACAATTTTCCCAAACCATTTGCATATGTCCAAACTTTTCTCTTTAAAATCCTTGCCATCACTCTCTCTCTTCATTTGTGTTTCCAAACTTGTTTTTCTAAGAAAAAGAGAGAGAGAGAGTGAGTTTCGGTTTTGACAAGTGAAAGAATATCTCTTTTTCACTTTTTGCATCCACGCCTGAAAGGTATTTCAATTTGAATTTTGTTGCATTGAAATTCCTAGTAATTAGGAGTAGATAGAGATAGTTTGTTAGGGAATGTGTTTGAATTTTGAAAATTATTTAATTTTGGGGGAAAATTCTAGATTTTTCTATACTTGAAAAGGATCTTTCCCTAGATTTAAAAATATATTTTAGAATATTCTCTAAAATTTGGAAGCAATGTGTAAGGTTTTAAGAGCTTGATCCTCTTCTTTGCATCTAGCCGTCATTCTCTTCTCATTCTCTTTTCGTGATTTTGTTTTTCAGGAACCATGGCACCAAGGAAGAGATCAAGGGACCTAGCTCAGCAAGAGGGAGAGCAACAAGTTGTGGAGGAAGTCAAGTGGAGTAAAGAGGAGAGGAAAACAAGAAAGCGGCTATAGTGATTGCGGTTTGAGCCTACAAAATTTGCAAGTAGGGATTTCTTGTACAAGACCGGGCTGTTGGGGGACTTTGACAACCTGCTTCAAGACATGGGGCTCTCATCCCACATATCTGGAGGCTACGCTTCACTTCCTCTCAACTTTGGACTTCTCCTATGAAGATCCAAGTCTTCCTTCACCATCAACCGGTCACATGACCTTCAAGATAAGGAAGGCAGCCTACAGCCTCTCCATCCCCAAGGTGTGCCAAGCTTAAAGTCTCAATGCCGAAGCCACACTAACTGAATTCCCTCAATTCAAATCGGCAAGTGCTCCTTGGGACTTGATAAGCAATGGTGACTACAAGAGCAACACAATAAAGATCAAGAAAGTTAGGAATCCCCTACTGAGGTACACGCTCAAGCTGCTTGCAAACACCTTCTCAGGGAGATCCACCACGCCCACGGTGACCAAGAACGAGTTTTGTTTCCTATTCCAAGGGTTCAAGAAGATCGTATGCAACAATGATGCCGAGAGTGAAGATCCGACTAATGAAGAAGAGCCCATGGAAGACGACCTTGGAGACAACATTAACTATGGATGCATCTTGGCAACTTCCCTCATGATGTACAAGGCGTGGGCATTGAGAGCCAATGCAACCTCAGCCTTCATTGGAGGTTTCCTTACGCCATTGTTCGAGCAAGCCGGGGTACCGCTAGAGGAGTTTGAAGCTTGCCCGGAGAGATCATACATGGATCAAGCGTACATGGGGTTCACTGGTTCCCTAGGACCTACTCCAGCCCCTGGTCGTTTCGCCTACTTGTTCACCGACAACAACAATGCCAAGAAGACTTGCATTCTCCCTAACCTCAGCGAGACGTTGATTGATAGCATCGGCAACATTGAGTTCTTGCCGATGGATGAGGATTGCTATGAGCCTCTTGGGAACTTAGCTCCAGCTCCAGCTCCCTTAG
The DNA here is from genome assembly GCA_020283515.1 of Alliaria petiolata. Taxonomy (NCBI): domain Eukaryota; kingdom Viridiplantae; phylum Streptophyta; class Magnoliopsida; order Brassicales; family Brassicaceae; genus Alliaria; species Alliaria petiolata. The sequence continues at coordinate 92,721,198 of JAHZTW010000002.1, forward strand.
ACTCGCCCACGGACTCTCCTCCATCTGATGCTGAGATGCCAGCCACCTTCACTCTCCCCAAGCTCGACTATGAGTCGCGAACTAAGACCGAGAAGTTCCTTGCCTCGGTCGTGGAAATCCCGAGGAAGGTGAACAAATGGCAAGGGAAGATGATTAAGAAGCTGATGAGGAAGGTCAAGGAGCTCTCAAGGGACAGAACTTCAGAGGAGAGCTCAAGTGATGAAGCTCAATTCACGATGGCGGTGCAAGCTAGACACTCGACCGGGGGAATCACGATCCAAGAGCCGGCTGCTCAAGACCACCGTCTCTCTCTTCAAGAACGTCCATCCTCAAGCAAGGACAAGGGCGAAGTGACTTCAAGCTCTCCACGCAAGAGCAGAAAAACCGGAGCAACCACAAGCTCCGGTCACGCCTAATCCGACGTACCACAACTCAACCTTGTAAATACCATGCATTTTTAATTTTTGTTTATTGTATTTTTGTCTCCTCTTGAGCTTGTTTGACACCGAGACGTTGTCATTCAAGTTTGGGGGAGAATGTGTGCTTTGACATGTTTTATTTGGATCTTATTTTTATTTTCATCTTTGAGTCTTCATGCATCATATATTTGCATAGAAAAATACAAAAAAATATCAGAAAATTTTCCAAAAATTCCAAAAAAATCATTTAGTTGCATTTGCATATGTAGAATTTTTTAGGATTGAGTCTAGATTTTTATCATTTAGGATTTCATTCATATGCATTGGGAGCAATGACGAACTTATCCTTGTAGATTGTTAACATGTAATCAATTCAATGCCCTAGTTAGTAGTTCTTTGATGCTTGTGAATAAATCTTGAAAGTAAGGAAGAACCATAGTTATTCACTTGTTACTAGATTTTGGTCGAAATAGGGTCTTGAATTTGATAACCAACTCTACTCAATTGAACCGAATCTTGACATTTAATTATCATGCTTTGCATTGAAAGTGAATTTATGGATTAAAAATATTTGAGCTTTCTTTCTCATTTTGCCACCCTCTTGCTAGCTCAAGTAGTACTTCCACCTTACCTTACATCCTTTGAAGCCAATTGTTCTAAGTGAAATTGATTGTGAGGCCTTATTTTGATTGAACTTAGCATAAAGTGTTAGGTTTGAGATGAGATGACAAGTTTAGACTCTCATGTAGATTCTAGCTCTTGCATTTTGGGGCTAGTTGTAGGCTTAGGATTTGGGGGTTTGGGTCGTGGTATTGCTTGATGCGTTGAAAAGGAATTATATGCTTGCATTATAGCATGATGAGTTGTGGAAAAGAGTAGAAAAAAGGAATGATGAAAGGGGCTTGGTGAAAAATAAGGGGAAGCATAGTTTGAAATGGTGAATCTTTTGATTAAAAGGGATATCTCAAAGTTTAAAAAGTGCAAGGTAGTCTTGAGAAAAGAGAAAGAAAATCAAAAGAGCCAAAAAGCCTAAAGAGAAGAAAGACTACCTAGAAATGAAAAGTAGAGCTAAATTGGTAAAAGATTACACCATTCGCTATGAGTCATAGGTTGAAGAAGTTCCCCCTTAAAGCTTTAAAAGAAGAAGTATGTTCAAAATTCATGGGTTTAGCAAGGCACAAAGAGTCTTGGGAGAAAAAGGGTAGTTCTAGAGGGTTGAGTGAGCTTTAAAAAAATGAATGACAGGGGTTTAGGACCTTTGATAGCATTTCAGATAGATGAGAGGCTAGTCTTGTATGCATCACTTGTCTTTTACCTTTAGCATTATGCATAAAGTTCAATCTTCTTTGAGTGAAACCCACGTTTGAAAAAGAAAACCACATGAATTGAGATAAATTTTATCTCAAAGCCTAGTCCCTTAGCCAAATAAATTCACTTGCTTTGCATTGTCATGATTCCCGGTTTGCACTTAATGAATGTTAAAGAGTTGGTTTGATAGGGAGACTTATCTAAATTGAGACTTTAGTGCATTTGAACGATGAGATGAGCATGGCTAACTATTTTGGAGTAGGATAAATTTAAATGCATTTTAGAATTAAGAACTAGGATATTGAGTTGAATATGTTTGTTGGCATTATTGGATATTGAGCTCCCACCTTTAAACTTCTCTCTCGGATTTGTCTTTTGATTTGCTTGAGGGCAAGCAAAAGGCAAGTTTGGGGGAGTTGATATACTCATATATTTCGCATATCCAGCATACATTTAGGATATGTTTTCATGCATATTGCATTCGTAATTATCTAGTTTGCACCATTTATCTCATTTTAGGTCATAGAACACTGTGCATTAGCATTTGCATAGTTATTTACATTTCTGCATCATTATCAGGTTATTTTGAGTACATTGGAGCTATGGTGGATTCTGAGACATGATGAGGTTCAACGGAGAGCTTGGGAACACTTGGAGAAGCTCGGACAAAAGATTGCTCACTGAGATCGAGGATTTGTTCGAGCAAGGTAGGTCGATCCAACCAAGATCGACCAGAAGATCGAGGAACACAGATCGATTCAACATCTAGACCGATGTCAAGATCGACCGAGTCCAGTCGTGCGAGTGTAGGGATGCGGGGACACATGCAGAAAGGATTGACCTTAAGATCGGAGCCAAAGGTTGATCTAGGAGAGATCGATCAGGAGATCGAAGAAGGGGATCGATCGCGGACTTGAATCGACCCGAAGATCGAGCGATCCCAGCCCCCGATCGACCACATGATCGGCGACTCAGCTCGATCCCAGACCTTATCCGGACAGCTCATGTTTTGTCCTTTTGCAAGGGGACCATTTCCCTTTTGGTATAAAACGTTTTTAAACCTATTTTTGGGTCCAGCTGATCTTTTCTTACGTTTTGTTCTTCTTCTTAAAGCTCTCAGCTGCCATTGTTAGTTTCTTTAAGCTTTTCTTAGTTGTAAAACTTTGATTTTTAATCTTAATCTTAAGTACTTATCTCTAATCTTCTTCTTTAATCATTTAAGTATGTTTAACGTTTCTTCCTTTACGTTTTCTGGGTTTTTAATCATGCTTAGTGAGTAGTTCGTGTTAGATTTGAGGTCAAGGGTTTATGGATGGTTTAAAAGCTTAGATCTTTGGGTTTAACATGTTCTTAACTCTTAACTCTTCTTGGATTGGAGGGATTAATGCCAAAGAGTCTCGATAGAGATCTTTGTGTCCTTAGAGATTTCCTTGCCTCATGAGGGTTTAGGAATCTCGTAAGCCCATCCAAGAAACTATCTTCTTCAAACCCACGACAGTGGCGATTAGAAGAAATAGTTAAGCCAAAGTTAAGATCTGTGTTTTCATGCTCATCAACCATTCTTTTTCACCACGGTTTGGAGAGATGGTTTGATGAAGCGATCTTATCCACACACCATGGAAGGATCTCTATTTGTTTCTTAGGCTTAGAGTTAGCGCATAGCTTGCGTAGATCTATTTTTATATAAACCCAAGATCGAGTCTTGAACCTCCCTTTACAAGACCCTTAGCCTCGGATCTCTCTTTTATATTTGATAATCTTGAATCAATCTCTCTTAGTTTCTAAAGTTTCTTGCTTAAGTTGCTATAAATCCTCTAATCTCTTTAATATTTGCATTTTGAGTTTTAAATCCTTAAGTTTTGTTTCTTATCTAGTTTATAATTTTAGAAATTGCCTAAGGAATTGTTTAGTAGTCTAGTAATCTTTTATATATTTTTACCTTGCATAAGTAGTTTTTAAAATTCCATAACCACTAAAATCCGAATATGCCTTAGATTCATCTTATTCTTGCATTCTTAGTGTTTTTTCCTCCCAAGTTGGATTGATAACCTTAGCTACTACAATGACATGAGTAAGGTTGCGTATTGAAAAAAGTACCAAAAATACTACTTATCAGCTAGGCGTTCTTGCTCTCCTCTTACAATAGCTCCCCTAGTCAAGCGGTGTATGTTGTCTAGAGGCTCAATTAGGTTGTTGTGTCCACTAGATCTCAAGTTCATGCACCTATAGAGACAAAGAGCAAACCAAGCAAAAGAGATTAGTAATCAAAAGAAAATAAAGCTTAGTCTCAAGTAGAATTAAAATCCTAATGCACAATCACAATATCAAACGGATCCGAAGATGGGGTTACCAATCTAGGGTGCTTCAAAAACCAATCTATGATGTCAAACAATCACAATATAAGCTATTCCCTAAGCTTAGAACTCAAAAGAAAGACTAATCCACTTTCATGGCACTAATCACATCATTAAACATCCTAATCAAGATCAAACTCTCATTTGTGAAAAGGAAGCTAACAAGCATTATGAGACAGTTCTAAATTACTAATAAACACCCTAGACAATCACTATCATGAGCTAGGAATGTAAATCCCTTGTTTAGTTGGTTGGAGAATTTTATCAAACACCTTGTGGGTGGGAAATTCCCTAAGGCCTAGTTTTAGCTTGATCATGGCTAAACTAGCATTAGGATCACTAAACAAGGAGGGAAATGAGAAGATCAAAGCATAAACATCAAGATTAATTCCTAAAACACCCTAAATCTAACCCATCCTTAGATCCTGAAGAACTACTCACTAATCATGATTAAATCCCCTAATCCCATGAAGGAAAAGTTGATAAACATGATTAGAAAGATTAAAAGGTGAAAGATTAAGAAAGATAAACTCCAAATTGCATAAACTCTTAAAAGGATATTACAAACTCACTTAAAAACCAAAGAGAAAAATTTTCTAAGTAAGAACAAAAGATACTTAAGAAAAATTAGGTAAAAGGTATTTATAGTGAACAGTGGTCGAACCGGGTTAACCCGGAATAAACCGGGTTTTGACCCGGTTTTCAGCTCAAGATCGGGCAACGTATTGAGCTATGTAGCTCGATATGTAGCTCGATACGTTGCTAAATGTTTTCTCCAAAGGTCGTATCGAGCTAGGTAGCTCGATACATTTGCTCGATGTGCAGGCTTCAGCTTCCTTGGTGGTTTGTATCGAGCTTGGTAGCTCGATACAATTGGTCGATACGCCTCCTTCAAGATCCAGGATAGGTCTGTATCGAGCTATGCAGCTCGATACATATGCTCGATATGAATCCTCCGTCTTCACTGTTGGACCGTATCGAGCTTAGTAGCTCGATACTAAGCTCGATATGCTGCTAAAAGATATCTGCTTCTCATTTGGCCACTTCTCTTCTTCCTCTTGATCATCCATGAACTCCACATGGTCTTTCTAGATTCCAAAACAACTAATAAAGACTCCATATGTACAAATATGCAACAATATTGGCTGAGACTCACTAAACTCTAATATGAATGCAAATGGGACTAAAAGTGACTAAATGAATGCACAAGAGGATGCAAAACTACCTAAAATTCATGCTAAATTAAGAGTCTATCAACTCCCCCAAACTTGCCTTTTGCTTGCCCTCAAGCAAACAAACATGACAAATTCAAGAGAGAGGTGTGAAAGTGGGAGCTCAATATACAAGAATGCCAACAAAAATAATCAACTCAATGTCCTAGTTCTTAATTCTAAGATGCATTTGAATTCATTCTACTCCAAAAGATTTAGCCATGCTCATCACAACAATCAAATGCACATAAACCTCAATCTAGATAAGTCTCCCTATTAAACCAACTCTTTAACATTCATTAATGTGCAAACCGTGAATCATGACAATGCAAAGCAAGTGAATTCATTTGGCTAAGGGACTAGGCTTTGAGATAAAAACGATCTCAATTCATGTGGCTTTCAATTCAAACATGGGCTTCACTCAAAGAGGATTGAACTTTATGCATAATGCTAAAAGTAAAAGACAAGTGATGCATGATAAGTAGATATTTCTATGGGTTTTACTCAGTCAATGACCCACTACTTATAACCGAATGTACTATAGGTTATGGGTCTTATCAATCCGATGGGAGATTTCAAGGTATTGCATTTATGGAATTTTTTTACAAGCTAAGAGAGATTAAAAAGGGTGAAATGGTGAGAACCTATTACTTAGATCGTAAAAGAACATGAAAACAGGTATTGAAACTAAGTATTGCTAAGAAACTGAAGATATGATAGCTAAAGATGTGAACTTGCAAAAGAAAATAGGAATCGGTTCAAGGGACAAGGGGTTTTTCGGGTCTAATACGTTAAAGATCTTTCCTTTGATGTTAGATTTAATTCCTATAAAGCTAATCCTTTAGCGTAGAGTTAAGGATCTGGACGAATCCACTGTCGTGGTATAAGTCTCTTTGCTGTCTCACGACCTAACCTCGCTATCACGTAGTGATCCATGAAAGCAGCAAGCTTGAATAGACAACTCTACTAATGCCAAAACGCTCCCTAGACATCTAATCCCTTAGGCTAGGATGAGCGAATCTCTTATGAGATTGGTCCTTGCAAACATTCAAACATGGCGTTTGTTTGAAGAAGCTCGATGGCAAAGTTCAAATAGCGAAGATGACTAAGCATTAATAATGTCAAATAAGAAAGGATTAAGATGGATTAAGGATAGATCCGCATCAAAGATTGGAATTTTTAACTTATTTTCCCTATCCTTGCCCAAAAAACGATATAGACTACTCACAAGCCATTCGAGAAACCTCAAGATCCATAAGGATGAGAGGGTAACTCATAGGCTGCAAGATAGTCAAAAACAAGAAAAGGAAGAAACTTTTAAGAAAATAACACTAAGCTATCATACTTAAAACTTCAAGATTGCATAAAAATCAAAGCTTTGAAACAAGCTTCAATGGTGAAAATACAAAATAGTTCTCGGTTAGAAAGAGAAGACAGAAAAGTAAAACTAGAAAAGCGTGATGATAGGATAAGAGTGGAGGACAAGTATTTATACATAAAAGAGGAAAAACCTAAAACGTTGGGACCACTTTCCCGAAATGGTACTATTTTGGACTTTAGCGTTTCGGGCTCAAGTCGTGGTGAGGAAGCCGATATGCTAACTCTCTAGTTCTTCGGGCAGTCTCCATGTCGGGCAAGTCATTTCGGGATCATGTCGTGAAGGCTCCCCTTCCTTGTTACTCGAATCGGGTACTTCCCGTTGCCTTGCTCCGATATCCGTCTTCATGTAATCCTTTTGTTGGATCTTCGCTCCGAGGTGTTCCTTTCGGGACTAAGTCGCTGCTACTCGTGGAGGTTCATCGTGCGCTTTTCCATATCGGCCACTGGGTCGTGATCCATGCTCGATATCATCTGTTCGTCTTCCATTTGTGATCTCCCTTCTTGATTTCTTCTTCGGACCATCCTAAGCACCTGAGAAAACACTCCAAACTTGCAAGACTATGCAGAAACCTAACCTAATGCATCTAAACCTAACATGAGTGAATATGTGATGAAAGCTAAGGTGAAAGTGCAAGAATGAAGTCCTAACTAGCATGAAATGTGTGCTAAAAACATGCAATTTACAGAGATATCAACACCCCCAAACTTACCTTTTTACTTGTCCTCAAGCAAAAGCCAACCGGAGGGGTGAGGTTTTAAAAGAAAAGGTGTAAGTTTGAATCCAAAACGCCATTTAAAAGAAATCAACTCAATGTCTAAGTTCAGGTTTCTAGGATGCAAGTCGAATTCTACCTATCCAAAAAGTCTTAGCCACATTCATCGCAAAATCAAGCAAAATCAATCCCAACTTAGATGCACATTCAAATTCCCAATTTCCTTTCACATTTATTAAGAAATTTAAAACGTGGATCTCATTCATACCTGTCAATAACCTCACTTGGTTCAGGGTAAGGTAACGAGCTAAATATGAACTCGTAGTGCAAACGGGTTTAGTGTTTAAGTGGGATCACTCATGAAAGGAACCTTCTTAATGCAAAATGCTAAGGGTAAAAACCAATGGATGCATACAAGGCTAGACTTCCATCTACCTAGAACATCTATTTCGTTTCCTACCCTAATCTAAACTGCTCCCTACTAAGCTACCCTTTGTTTTGGCATTTCGCCTTATACCCGATATTACTCTTCGAAATTACCTTACCTGGTCATTTTCGGGGGACTTCTTCTTTGTTGGAGATCGGGTTCGGCTTTCTGGCTCTTTTGTTGCGTTCCTTGCGTTTCACCTTTGGTGTTGTTGGCCGGTTTAAGACTTTGTTGATTGGCCTTCTTTTGCTTTCTTTTGGAATCACCTTTTTCTTCTTTTGGTTTCGAGCCTCATTTGTTGCCGCCATCTCTTTATTCATGTCCCCCGTCCGACTCAGTGGTTTTCTTCTTTCCCCTTTTCTGTCAATGTATCATCAACCGGAACCCACCCTCTTTTCCTAGCCTAACCAGCAATATCGGCCTCAAATTTCGGTATCAAGCCGTTTCAGTATCTAAACCACTTAACATAGTGATGACTCGAGAAGTGAGCCAACGTCTACATGAAAATCTAACCTTGTCGATCTAAACCCAACACTTTTTGCCTAAGAAGATTCGAAAATGGTGCAAAGGCCTCACATGCTCTCACAAAAGTGTTTATGGCTTAAAACGAAGGTTTAGGTTTTGGGTGTGGTCTGGTACTTGGACTAGCAGAAGAGTGGTCAAAAGAAAAGAGAGTCCAAGTGAAATCTATGAGTTGATCGACAAATGTGAACAAGATAATTAAATTTTTATTTTAACGGTTCAAGTTCATTAGGGAAATGGTTCAAATCGCAATGCATCAAGCTAAAACCGAATTTCACAAGACAAATTCCAAATGTGGTGCTGCCTTAAGCTCAGTCTAATTCCAAATGCATCAAACAAACAAGAACTAAGGCATTGAATTCATGGCTAAAAAAATGGCTATTTACAAGGATTCATCCTACTTAACACCCTATGCGAATGCTTATGAATCCTAAATGAATGCATCTAGACTCAATCCTAATATGGAAATGCAGCTACATGAATCTTTTTGTGGGATGAATTTTCAAAAAATTTCAATTTTTTGATGTTTTTCTATGCAAATTTGATGAATGCATGATGTCTAATCTAAGTGAGTGCATGTACTACATACTCCCCCAAACTTAATTCACATAGTCCCTGTGTGATAGAAGAGAGGAAGAGTACAGTCTTAGGAGAATGCAGAATTTCAAACCAAGAGCGAAAATGGAGAAAAATGGTTATGTACAATGGTTTGAAAGTGTTACCCTTGGTTATGTCGGGTTGTGACCGTTGGAGGAGTCCGGTATCGTGTGGTTCAGTAATTTGCAGACGGGCGCGACTGTATCTGGGTGATCATTACGGGGTGAACCCGTTTGCCCCAGCCAGGTTATGTTTATATAACGGCTTTAGACCGTAATCCCGACCCGATATATGAGGGTGTGTTTTTCACACTGGCCGGTGCATGGGTTTCACGCCCGTAACGAACAATTCTTCCAGTTTTTCTTTCCGTTACGGCTCCCCGATATCCCACGTCCTGATATCTAAATCATCGATCCACTCATAATTATTCTTGAGAATGTAAAGTAAGGAGAGAAAAATAACAAAATAAGGTAAAAGGATAAGCTTGGGGTGCCTCCCAAGTGCGCTTGTTTAGAGTCTCATAGCTTGACTTTTCCAGGTCGTTTAAGCTTTGCTGAGGTCTTGGAGACGGACCACGGTTGCTTCCAAAACTTGGTATTTCTCATTTCCCAAATACGGCTTTAGTCTGTGTCCGTTCACTGTGTGATCCGCCCCTTCCTTTCCAACCAGTGTCACAGCTCCATATGGCAATACTTCCTTGATGGTGTATGGTCCGGACCATCGCGATTTCAACTTCCCGGGGAACAGTCTCAGTCTTGAGTTGTATAGCAGCACCTGATTCCCCGGTGCGAACTCTTTTGGTTTGATTTTCTTGTCGTGGAGAACTTTTGTTTTTTCCTTGTAGATCCGCGAGCTCTCGAATGCTTCCAAATGGATTTCTTCCAGCTCGTGTAGGTTTATCAGCCTCTTCTCTTGAGCTGTCTTGATGTCAAAATTCAAGAGCTTGATGGCCCATAGAGCCTTGTACTCGAGTTCCACGGGTAAGTGACATGCCTTGCCATATAGGAGGGCGTAAGGAGACCTTCCAATGGGTGTTTTGAAAGCAGTTCTGTATGCCCATAGAGCGTCCTCTAACTTTGCTGACTAGTCCTTTCTTGTAGCTCCGACCGTCTTTTCCAATATCGCCTTGATCTCGCGATTGGATATCTCGACTTTCCCGTTTATCTGTGGATGGTACGGTGTAGCTACCTTATGCTTGACCCCATGTTTCTTCAGGAGGTTTTCGAACAGCTTGTTGATAAAATGACTACCACCGTCACTTATCACCACTCTTGGGATCCTATACCTTGGAAAGATAGTTGACTTGAATAGCTTTAGTACTACCTTTGCATCGTTGGTGGGGATAGCAACGACTTCGACCCATTTCGAGACATAATCAACAACAACTAATATGTACTTGTTGCCATAAGAGGAGGGAAATGGTCCCATGAAGTCAATTCCCCAAACGTCAAAGATATCGACTTCCAATATCGGGTTCTGTGGCATCTCCTCCCGCTTGCTAATGTTTCCCTTTCTTTGGCACGCTTCGCAAGAGGAGACATACACGTGAGTGTCTTTGAACAAACTTGGCCACCAGAATCCCGCGTGTAAGATTTTTGTTGTGGTTTTGAACGTGGCAAAGTGGCCACTGTAGGCTGAACCGTGGCAATGGAATAAGATCCCTTTCGCTTCACCTTTTGACACACATCTTCTGTAGATCCCATCTAACCCTCTCTTGAAGAGATACGGCTCGTCGTAGAAGAAATAATTAATGTCCTTGAAGAATTTCTTCCTTCAGTAAGCATAGAGGACATTTGGGATGTCCCCACTCACCAAGTAGTTGATGTAATCTGCATACAAAGGAATGTCATTTTCTTCCATGATGGCTACAGTTTCCAAACTCTTATTCACTTGGTACATTCCTCCAAGGACATCTGCCATCATGAGCTGTTCTTCTGGTAGAGCGTCATTGATGGGAATCAAATCCTCTATCCTCATCCGGGATAAGTGATCAGCTACACCGTTCTCTATCCCCTTTTTTGTCCAGGATCTCCATGTCAAACTCTTGTAGTAAGAGAATCCACCTTAGCAGCCTCGGCTTGGTGTCTTTTTTCGCATAGATATACCTTAGTGCATCATGGTCCGTGTAAACGATCACTTTTGATCCCACTAAGTAGCTTCTGAATTTCTCAAAGGCAAACACGACTGCCAATAGCTCTTTCTCGGTCGTGGCGTACTTCACTTGGGTATCGTCTAGCGTCCAGCTTGCATAGTAGATCACGTGTAACTTCTTATCCTTTCTTTGTCCGAAAACAGCCCCCACGGCATAATCGCTTGCATCACACATAATCTCGAATGGCAGATCCCAATCAGGGGCTTGGACTATGGGAGCGCTCACAAGAGCGTCCTTGATCGTGGTGAACGCTTGAAGGCAATCCTCGTCGAAGATAAACTCGGCTTCCTTGCATAAAAGCCTAGTGAGTGGTCTAGCTATCTTGGAGAAATCATGGATGAACCTCCTATAGAAGCCTGCATGTCCAAGGAAGCTACGAATTTCTTTCACTGTGGTAGGTGGCTTCAAATGCAATATGACCTCTATCTTGGCCTTATCGACCTCGATACCCCTCTCCGATATCTTGTGACCAAGCACTATTCTTTCCCTGACCATGAAATGGCATTTCTCCCAATTCAGTACTAAGTTTCTCTCTTCACAACACTTGAGAACCCTGCACAAATTCGACAAACAAACACCAAAAGAGCGACCATACACAGAAAAATCGTCCATAAACACCTCTACCATTTCCTATATTAGGTCAGAGAAAATTGATATCATACATCTTTGGAAGGTCGCTGGTGCATTACATAACCCAAATGGCATCCTTCGATATTCAAAGGTACCATATGGGCATTAGAATGTGGTTTTCTCTTGGTCGTTCGGGTTTATCGGTATCTGGAAGAAGCCGCTATAGCCATCCAGAAAACAGTAGTATGGATGGTTAGCTAACCTTTCCAGCATTTGGTCTATGAAAGGGAGGGGGAAGTGATCTTTTCGTGTGGCCAAATTCAACTTTCTATAATCAATACACATTCTATGGCCTGTTATGGTTCTTGTGGGTATTAACTCGTCTTTCTCATTCCTAACTACGGTGATTCCTCCCCTTTTTTGGCACACAATGGACAGGTGAAACCCAAGTGCTATCCGAAATTGGATAGATAACACCCGCATCTAGAAGTTTAAGAAGCTCTTTCTTTACAACTTCTTTCAAGTTAGGGTTTAGCCTCCTTTGATGTTCTACAGAAGTCATAGATTCATCTTCTAGATATATCCTATGTGTACAGAGAGAAGGGGATATGCCCTTGATGTCATCCAAGGAATAACCAATTGCTCTCCTAAACTTTCTCAATTCGCATAGAAGGGAGGATAATTCTATTTCATTTAAGTTTTCATTGACGATGACCAGGTAAGATGAGTTAGGACCTAGGAAAGCGTACCTTAGTCCTCTGGAAGAGGTTTGAGCTCGAGTTTCGGGGCATCAAGTTCGCTCCAATCCCCGCGTGTGCACTGCCCAACCGAGCTCGGTGCGTCTTTATCGGCCTGATCCCGATATTCTCCTTCTTTTGTTCCCCATGCGATCGTATGCCTTCTGTGCTCTAAGTCCTCGGGAAACTCATCATCCTCAGTGGCTTTCCTTGCACCCAGATGCATGACATAGACTTCACTTTCTTCCTCCATATATACGTGCTGCTTCTTCTCTTTTGTCAAAGCGACTAGCAATGGGTCTTTCAAAGATAGCTCCTCAAAGAGCTCAACGTTTAGCTCATCCATTGCATCCACCTAGAAGACTTTTCCTCCTATAGTAGGTTTCTTCATAACCTCTTTTATGTCGAACTTGAGGATGATGTCCTTTCCAAGATTGAGCTTAATCTTGCCTTTCTTCACATCAATCACTGCCCCTGCTGTGGCTAAAAAGGGCCTCCCAAGGATAAGAGAATCTCGTGGTTCTTCATCCATTTCGAGCACCACAAAATCGGTTGGTACCTCGATATCACCAATCCGGATGGGAACGTCTTCGAGCAGCCCCTTCGGCAACCTTACGGATCTGTCTGCCAGTATCAGAGATATTCGGCTCGGCTTGTAGGATGTGAAACCCAGTCGTTTGGCTATTGACAGTGGCATGAGGCTCACACTTGCCCCTAAATCACAAAGGCAATTGTTGAATATGAGTGGGCCTATTGAACACGGGAGAGTGAAGCTTCCCGGATCGTCTAGTTTGTTGGGCACTATCTTCTTTTGGATAATGGTGCTACACTCTTGCGTCATCACCATCATGCCTTGGAGTTCTTTTGTTCTTGCTAAAATTGCATCCTTTATGAATTTTTGGTATGGCGGTACCAATGCCAAAGCATCCATGAGCGGCATGGTGAGTTCCACCTTCCTTAGATGCTCTGCAAACTGAGCTCTGTATTTCTCGAGGAGTTCTTTCTTGAATCTTCCTGGAAAAGGGTAAGGAGGTTTGTATGCGGGGGGAACAAACCGTGGCTCTTTGGGTTTCTCAGAACGGGCTGCAAGTGTCGGCTTAATCCCGATATTATGTTCTCTGAGTTTGGTGAAGAGATGGTCTTCAACACTCTCTTGAACTTCTTCTACTTCGTTGTTAGCTTCTGATTTTTCAAAGCCATCCCCCCCCACTAGGTCGGAAGCGTCCTCGCTGATTTGCGGGGCTTGATCTTTCGGTGCAAGAGTCTTTCCACTTCGTAGAGTGACGGCGTGGACGTAGGCTGGTGGCGGGGTGGTTTCATAATGCATAAGGTTTTGTATTAGCCGTATATGTTCGTCCTGCCTATCCAACCTTAAAGTGATTGTTTTGATATCCTGGTTGCTACTGCAGTGACTCTGGACCAGCTGAGTTAGGAGATTCTTGATGTCAGAATCTTGCGGTTGTTGTGGGTAGAAACAGTAATGTCCATATGGTGGTGGTGGGTATGGAGCTTGATATTATTGATGTTGAGGGAAATATTAGGTAGGAGGAGTGAATGCTTGCTGAGTGTAAGCATTTGCATTGTACGGCGGGGCTTGCTGAGGATGTGTAACCGAAATTGGAGATTCCCCATATTGTCTTTGCTCGTTGGTGGTTGTCGCTTCCCCATATCGGCCAGTTTCCGTCGGGATGACCCCAATACTCGCTACGTTAGCGTTTTGAGCGTATTGGCCTTTTAGTAAAGCATCCAAACGGGCTTGTAGGTGCATTACCTCGTTTTACATCTGCTTATTCAGCTCGGTTGTTTCGTTGTTAATGTCGTCCTCGTAATTACTATCACTTGTAGCCATATTTTCGACGAGGTTCATTCCGTCGTCCACGTCTTGGCCGAGGAATATGCCATTGCTTGCAGTATCTAGCTGATCCCTATATTTCTTTGACACACCTCCATAGAGGATACTGAGTAGTGAGGAACTTGAGTAGCCATGATGGGGACATTTTAGTGTGTATCCTTTTAAACGTTTCCAAGCTTCATTGAATCGCTCATCTTCTAGTTGGGTAAACGTGGAGATATCCAATCGCAGTTTCGCTGTTCTCGACGGCGAGAAAAACTTCTTGAGGAAGGCTCGTTTGCATTAATCCCACGTTTTTATAGATCCCGGTTTGAGAGTCTTTTCCCATTGGTGAGCTCTGCCTCCCAGGGAAAATGGAAAAAGACGTAGCTTGAATCCGTCTTCCGAGATTCCTTCTTGTTTTGTCAGAGAACAGATCTTCTCAAAATCATCTAGGTGATCAAGGGGGTCGTCCACGGCTTCACCCTGATCTTTGTTGTTCCGGACCATGGCAAGCATACTACTCTTTATCTCGTATCCAGCATCAGTTGAGGGTGGGGTAATACCGATTCGTGGTCTGTAGTTGGTGGGGGAATCACATTCGCCGATAAGACGTTGATGTCGCGGTATATCGGCTTGTTCCCGTTGTGCGTCATTCATTCCTTCTTGGAGATGGTGCATGTCATCCATCTGAACGTGTTGCTATAGGTACCTGCGAAAAAGTCTAAAGGAGCGATGTTAGAGTCGAAAAAGAAAGCAAAGTCTTAGTCTTGCTAAGAATTGGAAATTCAATACTCAAATTTCTCCCAAATCGGCAACGGCGCCAATTGATAAGTAGATATTTCTATGGGTTCTACTCATTCAATGACCCACTACTTATAACCGAATGTAGTATAGGTTATGGGTCTTATCAATCCGATGCGAGATTTCAAGGTATTGCATTTATGGAATTCTTTTACAAGCTAATAGAGATTAAAAAGGGTGAAATGGTGAGAACCTATTACTTAGATCGTAAAAGAACAGGAAAACATGTATTGAAACTTAGTATTGCTAAGAAACTGAAGATATGATAGCTAAAGATGTGAACTTGCAAAAGAAAATAGGAATCGGTTCAAGGGACAAGGGGTTTTTCGGGTCTAATACGTTAAAGATCTTTCCTTTGATGTTAGATTTACTTCCTATAA
>JAHZTW010000002.1:92737627-92763311 GCA_020283515.1 Alliaria petiolata
GATATCCGTCTTCATGGAATCCTTTTGCTGGATCTTCGCTCCGAGGTGTTCCTTTCGGGACTAAGTCGCTGCTACTCGTGGAGGTTCGTCGTGCGCTTGTCCATATCGGCCACTGGGTCGTGATCCATGCTCGATATCATCTGTTCGTCCTCCATTTGTGATCTCCTTTCTTGGTTTCTTCTTTGGACCATCCTAAGCACCAGAGAAAACACTCCAAACATGCAAGACTATGCAGAAACCTAACCTAATGCATCTAAACCTAACATGAGTGAATATGTGATGAAAACTAAGGTGAAAGTGCAAGAATGAAGTCCTAACTAGCATGAAATGTGTGCTAAAAACATGAAATTTACACAGATATCAATGCATATAAGACTAGACTCTCATCTACCTGGAATGTATGATCTTAAACCCCTCTCTTTCATTCTTTTCAAGCTCACTCAACCCTCTAAAGCTACCATTTCTTCCTCAAGGCTCTTTATGCCTTGCCAAACCCACGATATCATAAACCACTTCTCCTTTTAAAGCTCTAAGGGGAAACTTCTTCAACCTTTGCTCATAGTGAATGGTGTGGTCTTTTAACAACTTAGCTATTTTTTTTTTTTTAGGTAGCCTTTCTTTTCTTTGGCCTTTTTGGCTCTTCTGATTTTCTTTTATTCTTTTCTTAAGACTACCAAGCAATTTTCAAACTTAGAGCTATAACTTTAAACACATAAGACCCACCATTTCAAACTATGCTTCCCTTTCTTTCCTACTCCTTTCCCACAACTCAACATGCTTTAAATGCAAGCATACAATTCTTTTCAAAACACCAAGCAACACCAAGCCCCAAACCCTAAATCCTAAGCCTACTACTAGCCCCAAAATGCGAGAGCTAGAATCTACATGAGAGCCTAAACTTGTGGTCTCAAACCTAACACTTTATGCTAAGTTAAATCAAAAATGGGCCTCACAAGTATTCACACTAGAACACTTGGCTTCAAATGAGGTAAGGTAAGGTGGGGGTAACTACTTGAGCTAGCAAGAGTGTGGTAAAGTGAGTAAGAAAGCTCAAATATGTATGTAATCCATGAGTTCACTTTCAATGCAAGGCATGATAATTAAATGTCCAAATTTGGTTCAAGTGAGTAGAGTTGGCTATCAATTTCAAGACCCTATTTCGACCAAGATCTAAGTGACAAGTGAAGTGATCCAGACATGGTTCTTCCTTACTTTCAAGACTTGTTCAAAGGCATCAAAGAACTACTAACTAGGGCATTGAATTGATTACATGAGTTGGCATTCTACAAGGAAAAGCTCATCATTGCTTCCAATACATATGAATGCAAAACCTACATGAAATGCAATTAAACTCAATCCTATAATGCAAATTCAATATCTAAATGACTTTCTTTTTGAAAAAATTTCAAATTTTTCGATTTTTTTTTCTTTTTTTATATACCTTAGATGAATGCATGAGACTCAAATATGCATGAAAAAAAAAAATAAGATCACAAAACACAATGTCAAATCTCTCAACCTCTCCCACAAACTTAAATTACACAGTCCCTTGTGTAATAAAAGTCCAAGGGAGACCTCAATCAATATGACAAGATGATAAAACGAAAATCTAAAAAAAATATGTACAAGGGAGGTGGAGTGATACCTCAAAATCGTGAAGAGGAGGAGGAGGAGCCTAGTGGAGTCGTGTCGAGCTACGTAGCTCGATATGAAGCTTGATACGCTTTCAGACGTTTCTTTTAAAAACTGTATTGAGCTAGGTAGCTCGACACAAACGTCTGATACTGTTGATTCATTTTCCCTGGTCGTTCGTATCAAGCTAGGTAGCCCGATACAAACGCCCGATACGGTCGTTCGAGTTTTCCTGTGAGAGCTGTATCGAGCTTGGTATCTCGATACATAGCTCGACACGATGCCAGAAGTTCTTTGCAAGCCTTTTTCTCTTAGCTCAACCTCCTAGATCCAATCCCGTCGACCACAAACACCAGAAAACACAATATTGAAACAAAAAGTTCAAATATATACAAGGATAATCATGGGAATGCCTCCCAAGTGCGCTGGCTTAAAGTCACTAAGCTTGACTTTTCAAACCCTTAGGCGTGGGGGAGATCAAGGAGTGGAATTGGGATTCCTCCTCCTTTCTTGATGAACATGGTGCTTGCTCCAGCTTGTGGCACCTTCATCTTCCTCTTAGACTTCTTTGGTGGCTCAGCTATAGGCTCCACAACCTTGACTCCATCAAACATGGCTAGAAGATCTCCCCATCAAAGCTTGGCCCATCATACTCATTGTGATCAAGGGCTTCATTCTCTTTCATCACCACACAAGTGAGACCCATCTGCTGCTCTCTTGTTGTTCCCTTATCAGCCTCCATAGTGTCACATGTGATTGTTCCACAAAGGCTCAAGACATAAGATTTAATAGGATAGAAAACCTTAGCATCCACATTCTTTAGAATCACCCTCTTGTTTATGAAATCAAGACTTGCACCAGCTGTGTTGAGGAAGGGTGTTCCTAGAAGAAGATGTAGCCTTGATGCTTGAACCATATCCATCACAATGAAGTCAGTTGGGACTAGACACTCACCAACTCTCAATGGATAGTCTTCTACAAGGCCTAGTTGTTGCCTTGAGGAAGCACCAACAAAGGTGATTTGTGATGAATACTTCTTCATGGTTGTGATCCCTAAGTTCTTGAACATCTCAAGGGACATCACATTGACACTTGAACCAGAATCACACAGAGCTTCATCAATCTTCAATTCCCCAAGAGAACAAGAAATGAAAAAGTTTCTCGGATTACCAAGTTTTGGGATACTCTTAGGCTCATTCCTTGTTGTGGTTGGTGTGTCTAAGCTCTCCATCAGTTCTTCCACCTTCTCTCTATTGGCAAGCAAATCTTTGATGAACCTTATTTGACCCTTGACTTGAGACAAACTCTCTACCTTGGGCAAAGGTGCACCAGCTTTCTCCATACTTCCTCTAAAGCTTGAGAGCACTTTCTTTTGTGCCTTAGTCAAAACCAACTCAGGAAAAGGGAGTGGTGTGATATCTCTGTAAATTGCATCTTTTTAGCATACATTTCACACTAGTTAGGACCCCATTCATGCACTTTTATCTTAGCTTTTATCTCATTTTCACTCATGTTAGGTCTAAATGCATTAGGTTAGGTCTTTGCATATTCTTGCATGTTTTGGAATGCTTTCTCAGGTACTACGTGAATGAGGATGGTACGAAGAAGAAATCAGGGAGAGAGATCTTGAAAAGAGGGTGAACGGATGATATCGAGCTTAGATCACGGCTCCTTAGCCGATATGGGCAAGCGCATGACGAACCTCGACGAGTAGCCGCGATTTGGTCCCGAAAGAAGCACCCCGGAACGAAGGTCCAGCAAGAAAATTCACTGAAAACGGATATCGGAGCAAGGCAGCGGGAAGACCCCGATCCAAGCAGCAAACAAGAGGAGTCATAACGGTTTGATCCCGAAATACTTGCCCGATATGGAGGTTTCTTGAAGAATCATAAGAAGTTGGCATATCGGCTTGCTTCCCACGACGTGAAGCAGATTCGCTACAGTCCAAAAAAGTACCATTTCGGGAAAGTGGTCCCAACGTTTTAGGTTTTTCCTCTTTTATGTATAAATATTTTGTTCCCCACGCCTATCTCTCTCTCTCTCTCGTTCCAGATTTAGTTTTTCTGTCTTTCTTGTGAACCGAAACTCTTAGTCTTTTCACCATTAAAGCTTGATTCCAAAGCTTGAATCTTTTATGATTTTTTGAAGTTTACAAGTCTTGTTTCATAGCATTTCTTGTAAAAGCTTCATCCTTTTCTTGTTTTCGACTATCTTACATCCCATGAGTTACCTTCTCATTCTTATGGACCAGAGGTTTCTCTAATGGCGAGTGAGTAGTCCATCTCGGTTTTGGGGATGAGGTTAGGGTAAATGAGTTAAAGGTTCAATCTTTGATGCTTGTCTATACTTAAAACATCTTAATCCTTTCTTATTTGATGCTTTTAATGCTTAATCATCTTCGCTATTTGATTTTTGCCATCGGGCTTCTTCAAAAAAACGCCATGTTTGGATGATTGCAAGGACCAATCTCATAAGAGATCCGCTCATCCTAGCCTAAGGGATTAGATGTCTAGGGAGCGTTTTGGAAATATTAGAGTTGTTTATTCGTGCTTGCTAGTCTTGTGGATCAGTACGCGGGAGCGAGGTTAGGTTATGGATTAGCAAAGTGATTTATACCACGACGGTGGATTTATCTAGTTCTTAAACTCTATACTGAAGGATTAGCCTCATTGGTAGTTAACTTGAGCATCAAAGAGAGACCTTTATCATATTGGTCCCTAAAACACCTTATCCCTTGAACCGATTCTTATTTCATCTTGCGAGTTCGTTTCTTTAATTGCTATTTACTTCCTTCTTTCGCTAGATCTAGTTTATGTTGTTAGCTTTCTATCATTGTGACATTTAGGTTGATAGATTTCCTCCCTTAAACCTTTAGATCATTCCTAGCTTGTAAAAGAATCTCATAAACGCAGTATCTTGAACCTTCCCATCGGATTGATAAGACCCATAACCTATACTACATTCGGTTATAAGTAGTGGGTCATTGACTAAGTAGAAGCAAGAAAAATACTACTTATCAATTGGCACCGTTGCCGATTTGTGCTGATTTTGAGTATTGCGTTTCAGATTCTTAGCAAGACTAAGACTTTATTTTATTTTAAGTTACTAATCACAATTCTTGAGACCTTTTCGCAGGTACCTCTTTCAAAAAGACCAAATGGACAACGTTCAACATCCAAGAGCCGAGACGAATGGCATACAATGGGATCAGGCTGATACACAGCGTCAGCAACGTCTCATCGGAGAATGTGACTCACCAAGCAACTACAGACCAAGAATCGGTATTACCCCTCCCTCGGACGATGTTGTATATGAAATAAAGAGTAGTATGCTTGCTATGGTCCGAAACAACAAATATCAGGGTGATGTCGTGGAAGACCCCTTGGACCACCTCGATGATTTTGAAAAGATCTGTTCATTGACAAAACGAGAAGGAATCTCCGACGATGGATTCAAGTTAAGATTTTTCCCATTCTCACTTGGAGGAAGAGCTCACCAATGGGAAAAGACACTCAAACCGGTATCTATAACAACTTGGGAGGAATGTAAACGAGCCTTTCTCAAGAAATTCTTCTCACCGTCAAGGACAGCAAAACTGCGACTTGAGATCTCCACGTTTACACAACTCGAAGATGAGCGATTCAGTGAAGCTTGGGACCGTTTGAAAGAATATACACTCAAATGCCCTCATCACGGCTACTCAAGCTCTTCACTACTCAGTATCCTATATAGAGGTGTGTCAAAGATATATAAGGATCAACTAGATACTGCAAGCAACGGGATCTTCCTTGGCCAAGGCGTAGATGCTGGAATGAACTTCGTCGAGAATATGCCTACAAGTGATGGTAATTATGAAGAAGACATTGACAAAGAAACAACAGAGTTGAACAGACAGAGGGAAAGCAAGGTGATGCAGTTACAAGCACGTTTGGACGCTTTGCTAAAAGGACAACAAGTTCAAGATGCTAAGATAGCAAATATCGGGGTAATCCCGACGAAAGTTGGCCGATGTGGGGAACTCAACGCTACCCACGGACAAAGACAGTCAGAGGACTCTACAACTTCAGCTATACATCCTCAGCTAGCTCCGCAGTGCAATACCAATGTATACACTCAACAGAGTTACCCTCCTCCTCATTAATACTACCATCAATCTCAGCCGTATCCTCAACCATATGCTCAGCCTCCTTATGGACATTACAGTTACTATCCATCGCATCCGCAAGAATCAGACATTAAGATACTGCTAACTTAGCTAGTCCAAATCCACTGCACTAGCAACCAGGAACTTAAATCGATCAATACGAGGTTGGACAAGCATGTATTGTGCAGCTTCTCCACAACCGGCCTATGTCCAAGCCGTGACTTTGCGAAGTGGAAAAGTCTTACCACCATGGGAACAAGCTCCACCACTCAGCGAGGACGCTGCGATTCAAGTGGGGAGGGGGGGGGTAGTTTTGAAAAATCAGAAGTTGACAACGAGGTAGAAGAAGTTCAAGAGAGCGTAGAAGACCAGCTCTTCACCAAACTCAAGGAACAAAATATCGGGATAAAGCTGAAACCTACTGTCCGTTGTGAGAAACCTAAAGAGCCACAGTTTAAGGAAAGTGGAACTCACCATGTCCCTCATGGATGCTCTGGCCTTAGTACCGCCATACCAAAAATTCATAAAAGACGCAATCCTTGCAAGGACAAAAGAACTCCAAGGCATGGTGGTCATGACACATGAATGCAGCGCCATCATACAGAAGAAGGTGATACCAAACAAGTTAGAGGATCCAGGAAGTTTCACTCTCCCGTGTTCGATTGGCCCTCTCACGTTCGACAATTGCCTTTGTGATCTTGGGGCAAGTGTGAGCCTCATGCCGCTGTCAATAGCTAAGAGACTCGGCTTTACAACCTACAAACCAAGCCGAATATCCTTGATACTAGCAGACCGATCCGTGAGGTTACCCAAGGGTTTGCTTGAAGACGTTCCCATCCGGATTGGTGATATCGAAGTACCAACCGATTTTGTGGTACTCGAAATGGATGAAGAACCGAGAGACCCTCTTATCCTTGGTAGACCATTCCTAGCTACGGCAGGGGCAGTGATCGATGTGAAGAAAGGAAAGATCGAGCTGAATCTAGGAAAATATATCATTCTCAAGTTCGATATAATAGACGTGATGAAGAAGCCTACCATAAGAGGGAAAATCTTCTGGGTAGACACACTGGATAAACTGAATGACGAGCTTTTTGAGGAGCTATCTTTCAAAGATCCTCTGGTAGTTGCTTTGACGAAGGAGAAAAGGCAACATGGACATATAGAGCAAGAGAGTGAAGCCTATGTCATGCAGCCGGATGCGAGAAGAGTCGCTGAAGATGATGAGTTTCCCGAAGACCTCGAGCATGGAAGGCATAAGATTGCTTGGGTAATAAAAGAAGGGGAATATCGAGATCAAGCCGATAAGGATGCAACTAGCTCAGGCGAGCAGTGCATACGCAGAGATTGGAGTGAACTAGATGCTCCAAAACTCGAGCTCAAGCCACTACCAGATGGGCTAAGGTATGCTTTCTTGGGATCAAACTCCACATACCCGGTTATTGTGAATGTAAGTCTAAGTGATGATGAGCTAAATTCACTCCTTAAGGAGTTAAGAAAGTATAGAAAAGCCCTTGGGTACTCACTAAGTGACATCAAGGGTCTTTCACCAACACTTTGCACTCATAGGATTCACTTAGACGATGAAAACACATCTTCTATTGAACACCAAAGACGTTTAAACCCAAACCTAAAGGAAGTGGTCAAGAAAGAAATTTAAAAACTATTAGAAGCGGCGTGATATACCCCATCAGTGATTGCACTTGGGTATCTCATGTCCATGTGGTACCAAAGAAAGGGGGTATCACAGTCGTAAAAAACGAAAGAGAAGAGTTAATCCCTACTAGGACCATAACCGGTCATAGGATGTGCATTGACTATAGAAAACTTAATTCAGCCACAAGAAAAGACCACTTCCCTCTCCCTTTCATCGACCAAATGCTGGAAAGGTTAGCTAACCATCCATACTACTGTTTTCTGGATGGCTATAGCGGCTTCTTCCAGATACCGATTCACCCAAACGACCAACAGAAAACCACTTTCACTTGTCCATATGGAACGTTTCCTTAGAGGAGAATGCCCTTCAGACTTTGCAATGCTCCTGCTACGTTTCAAAGAAGCATGATGTCAATATTCTCTGATTTAATCGAAGAAATGGTCGAAGTATTTATGGACGACTTTTCCGTATACGGCTCTTCCTTTAGTATTTGCTTGTCTAATTTGTGCAGGGTCTTGAAGAGATGTGAGGAGACAAGCTTAGTGCTGAATTGGGAAAAATGCCACTTCATGGTCAGAGAAGGGATAGTGCTTGGTCAAAAGATATCAGAGAGAGGTATCGAGGTTGATAAGGCTAAGATAGAGGTCATGATGCATTTGAAGCCACCCACTACGGTGAAGGAAATTTGTAGCTTCCTTGGACATGCAGGCTTCTATAGGAGGTTCATTCGTGATTTCTCCAAGATTGCTAGACCGCTCACTAGGCTCTTATGCAAGGAAGCCGAGTTTATCTTCGATGAGAATTACCTTCAAGCATTCACCACGATCAAAGAAGCTCTTGTGAGCGCTCCCATAGTCCAAGCCCCTGATTGGGATCTACCATTGATGTATTGCGTTTTAATGCATTCTAACCAAGGTTTTAAAGAGCTTTTCAAGTGTTTTAGTCTTTATCGAGTCATTTCAGGTCTCGGAGTGTGCATGAAGAAATAACAAGTCATTTGGAGGTGGTTTGAAGTCATTTGGACAAGTGGAGCAAAAGTTACACTAATCTTGGTGAAAATATGCAATGTTGAAATCTGCTGGAAATCCCCATCGGGTATCCTCATCGGGCAAGCCAGTTCCCAAAGTGACCGATGGGAGAATCCAGAATCCACAACCATGCGTCCTTGAAATTAAGCTGGAAATCCCCATCGGGCATCCCCATCGGCCAAATCAGTCTCCAAAGTGCCCGATGCTGAAAACCAGAAAACACCCAGATTTAATGAGATTTCATGCAAATTTCCTTTTTCGACCCAAAACGACCTAAAACCTATTTCTACTTATTTTTGACCATTGTTTAGGCCACGCTTTCTATTATATTCATACTTTTTGGTTTTGTGCATTGTAAGCTTGGGGAGACGAGTTTCTGCATCTTTGGAGAAGATTTCTGAACCCCTTTGGATTTCTTATTTATTGATTATGAATTTCTCTTCATCTCTTTGCTTGTTCTCTGCTTACATGTCTGAGTAGATCCATAGTTAGGTTTAGGGTTTTCAAGGGAATTTATGAATCATTGAATTAGACATAGATAGGGAATTATCTTGTGGTATCTTCATCTATTGTTGATCTCATTGCTGAAACTTGATTAGCTACCTAGTTTCTGATCTTAGGTTGTTTAACGCATCAAAAGTGTTTGTTTAAAAGCCTGAAAGAACATAGATGAGCAACCCGTCCTTAGCCAACGGAAGCTGATGTTAAAGCGTTTTGTGAACATATCAAACTCGAAATTAATGCTTGTCTAGAATTCTAAGTTCAAACGACAGTTTAGATACTTAGGTTGTTAGACAAAGTAATTGATACCACGACGGTGGATTGATTATACAATTGTGTTTTGAGTTCTAGAACAGTTCATAACCCATTCCCTGAATAATTGTCTGGTTCATGATCTCTGAATTCCTGCGAATTGCCCTTGACCTAGCGCTTCGTTTTATTGACTTTAATCCGTTTATTACTTGCTATTTTTGTTTTACCTTGCAAACAACAAACCATATCTTTGTCTTAACTTAGTTTCACTCATTAAGAATCGTAGTGTAACCTTTGGAATTTGTGGATTCGATTCCTAAATACTACGACATTGTTGTGCACTGCAGTAGTTATTTTAGGGTTAAAACCTCTGTATCAACCATTCGAGATCATGTGTGATGCAAGGGACTATGCTGTGGGAGCTGTTCTGGGGCAAAGGAAAGACAAGAAATTGCATGTTATCTACTATGCAAGCCGGACACTAGACGATACCCAAGTGAAAAATGCCACGACCGAGAAAGAGTTATTGGCAGTTGTGTTTGCCTTTGAGAAATTCAGAAGCTACTTGGTGGGATCGAAGGTGATTGTTTACACGGATCATGCTGCACTAAGGTACAACTATGCAAAAAAGGACACCAAATCGAGGCTGCTAAGGTGGATTATCTTGCTCCAAGAGTTTTATATGAAGATCCTGGATAAGAAGGGAGTGGAGAACGGTGTAGCTGACCACTTGTCCCGGATGAGAATAGAGGATTTGACTCCTATCAATGATGCTTTACCGGAAGAACAGCTCATGATAGTGAATGTCCTCGGTGGAATGTACCAAGTGAATAAAAATTTAGAAATTGTAGCCAGCATGGAAGAGAACACCATTCCTTGGTATGCAGACTACATCAACTACTTGGTGAGTGGTGACATACCAAATGATCTCGATGCTTACCGAAGGAAGAAGTTCTTCAAGGAGATTAACCATTTTTTCTATGATGAGCCGTATCTCTTCAAAAGAGGTTTAGATGGAATCTATAGAAGGTGTGTGTCTGAGGGAGAAGCGAAAGGGATCTTGTTCCATTGCCACGGTTCAGCCTATGGTGGCCATTTTGGCACATTCAAAACCACAACAAAGATCTTGCAAGCTGGATTCTGGTGGCCAAGCCTATTCAAGGACACTCACGAGTATATCTCCTCCTGTGAAGCATGCTAAAGAAAAGGGAACATCGGCAAGCGTGACGAGATGCCACAAAGCCCGATATTGGAAGTCGATATCTTTGATGTTTGGGAAATAGACTTCATGGAACCATTTTCCTCTTCTTACGGTAACAAATACATACTAGTCGCCGTTGATTATGTCTCAAAGTGGGTAGAAGCTGTGGCCAGTCCCACTAACGATGCGAAAGTGGTACTTAAGCTATTCAAGTCAACTATCTTCCCAAGGTATGGGGTTCCAAGAGTGGTAATAAGCGACGGTGGTAGCCATTTTATCAACAAGCTGTTCGAAAAACTCCTAAAGAAGCACGGGGTCAAACACAAAATAGCCACACCGTACCATCCGCAAACAAACGGGCAAGTCGAGGTGTCTAATCGCGAGATCAAGGCGATATTAGAAAAAACAGTCGGGGCGACGAGAAAAGACTGGTCTGCAAAACTGGATGACGCTATGTGGGCATACCGAACTGCTTTCAAAACACCCATAGGAAGATCTCCTTATGCCCTTCTCTATGGTAAGGCATGTCACTTGCCCGTGGAACTCGAGTACAAGACTCTATGGGCCATCAAGCTCCTGAATTTTGATATCAAGACGGCTCAAGAGAAAAGGCTAATAAACCTCCACGCACTGGAAGAGGCTCGGTTGGAAGCATTTGAGGGCTCTCGGATCTACAAGGAGAAAACCAAGGCTTTCCACGACAAGAAAATCAAACCAAAGGAGTTTGCACCTGGGGATCAAGTGCTGCTGTACAACTCAAGACAAAGGCTGTTCCCCGGAAAGCTAAAATCAAGATGGTCCGGTCCGTTCACGATCAAAGAAGTCTTGCCATATGATAAGTAGTCTTCTTTGATGTGCTTGTACTTAGTCAATGACCCACTACTTATAACCGAATGTAGTATAGATTATGGGTCTTATCAATCAGATGGGAAGGTTCAAGTTACTGCGTTCATGAGATTCTTTTACAAGATAGGAATAATCTAATGGTTTAAGGGAGGAAAAGTATCAACTTAATCGTCACAATGATAGAAAGCTAATTAACAAAAACTAGATCTAGCTAAGGAATGAAGGAAATAGTAGCTAAAGGAACAAACTTGCAAGAAGAAATGAGGATCGGTTCAAGGGACAAGGAGTTTTAGGGACAAATATGATAAATGTCTTTCTTTGATGCTAAAGTTAACTACCAATGAGGCTAATCCTTCAGCATAGAGTTCAAGAACTAGATGAATCCACCGTCGTGGTATAAATCACTTTGCTAATCCATAACCTAACCTCGTTCCCGCGTAGTGATCCACGAGACTAGAAAGCACGAATAAACAACTCTACTATTGCCAAAACGCTCCCTAGACATCTAATCCCTTAGGCTAGGATGAGCGGATCTCTTATGAGATTGGTTCTTGCAAACATTCAAACATGGCGTTTGTTTGAAGAAGCTTGATGGCAAAAATCAAATAGCAAAGATGATTAAGCATTAAAAGCATCAAGTAAGAAAGGATTAAGATGATTTTAAGCATAGACATGCATCAAAGATTGAACTTTTAACTCATTTACCCTAACTTTATCCCCAAAACCGATATGGACTACTCACGCGCCATTAGAGAAACCTCTAGATCCATAAGGATAAGAAGGTAACTCATTGATCGTAAGGTAACTCATTGATCGCAAGATAGCCAAAAACAAGAAAAGGAAGAAGCTTTTACAAGAAATGCTATGAAACAATACTTGTAAACTTTAAAATAACATAAGAGATTCAAGCTTTGAAACAAGCCTTAATGGTAAAAAAAACTAAGAGTTCTTGTTTGCAAGAAAACAGAAAGAAAAACTAAATCTGGAACGTGAGTCTGAGAGATAGGCGTGGGGAACAAAGTATTTATACATAAAAGAGGAAAAACCTAAAACGTTGGGACCAATTTCCCGAAATGGTACTCTTTTGGACTGTAGCGAATCGGCTTCACGTCGTGGGAAGCAAGCCGATACGCCATCTTCTTGTGATTCTTCGAGCAACCTCCATATTGGGCAAGTATATCGAGGTCAAGCCGTGGTGACTTGTCTTCCTTGCAACTTGGATCGGGGTCTTCCCGCTGCCTTGCTCCGATATGCGTCTTCAGCGAATCCAATTATTGGACCTTCGTTTTGGCGTGCTCATTCGGGACCAAGTCGCTGCTACTCGTCGGGATTCATCATGCGCTTGCCCATATCGGCTAAGGGGTTGTGATCCATGCTCGATATCATCTGTTCACCCTCCTTTTGAGACCTCTCTCCATGATTTCTTCCTCGGACTATCCTCATTCACAAAGTACCTGAGAAAACACTCCAAAACATGCAAGAATATGCAAAGATCTAACATAATGCATCTAGACCTAGCATGAGTAAAAATGTGATAAAAACTAAGATGAAAGTGCATGAATGGGGTCCTAACTAGTGTGAAATGTATGTTAAAAACATGCAATTTACAGAGATATCACCATATGGGGCTGTGACACTTATAGGAAAAGAAGGGGATGACTACACAATGAACAGGCATAGACTCAAGCCGTATTTGGCAAGCGAGAAATACCAGATATGGGAGGCAACCGCGGTTCGTCTCCTAGACCCCAACTCGAGTCATGTGCGTTCCTTGTGTTTCACCTTTGGTATCATTGGCCGGACATAGATTTTGTTGATTGGCCCTCTTTTGCTTCTTTTTGGAATCACCTTTTCTTCTTTTTGTTTCGAGCCTCATTTGTTGCCGCCATCTCCTTATACATGCCTCCTTCTGACTCAGTGGTTTTCTTCCTTTCCTTTTCTGTCAATATATCAACAATCGGAGCCCACCCCTTCCTAGTCTAACCAGCAATATCGGCCTATAATATCGGTATCAAGCCGTTTGAGTTTCCAAACCACCTAACCTAGTGTTGACTCGAGTTGTGAGCCAACGTCTACATGGGAATCCAACCTTGTCAGCCTAAACCCAACACTTTTTACATAAGAAGATTCAAAAATGATGCAAAGGCCTCACATGCTCTCACAAAAGTGTTTATGGTTTTAAACAAAGGTTTAGGTTTTGGGTGTGGTCTGATACTTGGACTAGTAGAAGAGTGGTAAAAAGGGAAAGAGAGTCCAAGTGAAATCTATGAGTTGATGAACAAGCATGAACAAGATAATTAAATTGTCAGTTTTAACAGTTCAAGTTCATTAGGGAAATGGTTTAAATCACAATGCATCGAGCTAAGACCGAATTTTACAAGGTGAATTCCAAATGTGGTGCTGCCTTAAGCTCAGTCTAACTCAAAATGCATAAAACAAACAAGAACTAAGGCATTGAATTCATGACTTGGAGATAGCTATTTACAAGGATTCATCAAACTTAACACCTTATGCGAATGCTTATGGATCCTAAATGAATGCATCTAGACTCAATCCTAGAATGGAAATGCAACTACATGCGTGAAAAAATCAAAAATTATATGCATGTGACCCAAGGAAAATAAAACACACGGTTATATACATGACCCTCCCCCAAACTTAAATTACACAGTCTCTGTGTAAGAAAAGCTCAAAAGGGGACAACCAAAATACCAATAGTGTAGGAGGAGTCAGGTCGAGGAGGATAGAGAGTACCTTAGGTCATATCGGTCTGTGAACGCTGTATGAGTCTAATATCGCCTGGTACAGTGAGTTGCAGACGGGCGCTATTGTATCCGGATGGTCATTACGGGGTGAATCCGTTTGTACAAGCCATGTCGCATTTCTATAACGGCCTTAGACCGTGATCATGACCCGATATCCGAGGGTACTTCTTTCATACTGGCCTGTACGTGGATTCCACTTATGTAATGACCAAGTCTTCCGGTTTTCTTCCCGTTATGGCTCCCCGATATTGTACGCCTTTATATCTAGATCATCGATTCCACTTATAATTATTCTTGATAATGAAAAGCAAAGAGAGAAAAATTACGAAATAAGATAAAAGGATAAGCTTGGGGTGCCTCCCAAGAGCACTCATTTAAAGTCTCGTAGCTTGACTCTTCTTAGCCGTTTAGGCTGTGTTGGGGTCTAGGAGACGAACCGCGGTTGTCTCCCATATCTGGTATTTCTCGCTTGCCAAATACGGCTTGAGTCTATGCCCGTTCACTATGTAGTCATTCCCTTCTTTACCTATAAGTGTCACAACTCCATATGGCAAGACTTCTTTGATCGTGAACGGACCTGACCATCTTGATTTCAGCTTTCCGGGAAACAGCCTTAGTCTTGAGTTGTACAGCAGCACTTGATCCCCTGGTGCGAACTCCTTTGGTTTAATTTTCTTGTCGTGGAGAGCCTTTGTTTTCTCCTTGTAGATCCGAGAGCTCTCGAATGCTTCCAACCGAGTCTCTTCCTGTTCGTGGAGGTTTATTAGCCTCTTCTCTTGAGCTGTCTTGGTATCAAAATTCAGGAGTTTGATGGCCCATAGAGCTTTGTACTCGAGTTTCACGGGCAAGTGACATGCCTTACCATAGAGGAGGGCATAAGGAGATCTTCCTATGGGTGTTTTGAAAGCAGTTCGGTATGCCCACAGAGCGTCATCCAACTTCGCTGACCAGTTTTTTCTTGTTGCTCCGACCATTTTTTTCAATATCACCTTGATCTCGCGATTAGATACCTCGACTTGCCCGTTTGTCTGCGGATGGTACGGTGTGGCTACCTTGTGCTTGACCTCGTGCTTCTTTAGGAGATTTTCGAACAATTTGTTGATAAAATGGCTACCACCATCGCTTATTACCACTCTTGGAACGCCATACCTTGGGAAGATAGTGGACTTAAATAGCTTAAGTACCACTTTTGCATCGTTAGTGGGACTGGCCATGGCTTCTATCCATTTTGAGACATAATCAACAGCAACTAGTATGTACTTGTTGTCGTAAGAGGAGGGAAATGGTCCCATGAAGTCTATTCCCCAAACATCAAAGATATCGACTTCCAATATCGGGCTCTATGGCATCTCGTCTCGCTTGCTGATGTTCCCTTTTCTTTGGCATGCTTCACAGGAGAAGACATACTCGTGAGTGTCCTTGAATAGGCTTGGCCACCAGAATCCAGCTTGTAGGATTTTTGTTGTGGTTTTGAATGTGGCAAAGTGGCCACCATAGGCTGAACCGTGGCAATGGAACATGATCCCTTTTGCTTCTCCCTCAGACACGCACCTCCTATAGATTCCATCTAAGCCCCTTTTGAAGAGATACGGCTCATCATAGAAAAAATAGTTAATGTCCTTGAAGAACTTCTTCCTTCGGTAAGCATCGAGGTCATTTGGTATGTCCCCACTCACCAAGTAGTTGATGTAGTCTGCATACCAAGGAATGGTGTGCTCTTCCATGCTGGCCTTAGTTTCTAAACTTTCATTCACTTGGTACATTCCTTCGAGGACATTCACTATCATGAGCTGTTCTTCCGGTAAGCCATCATTGATAGGAATCAATTCATCTATCCTCATCCGGGACAAGTGATCATTTACACCATTCTCTACTCCCTTCTTATCCAAGATTTCCATATCAAATTATTGGAGCAAGAGAATCCACCTTAGCAGCCTCGGTTTGGTGTCCTTCTTTGCATAGATGTATCTTAGAGCAGCATGATCCGTGTAAACAATCACCTTTGATCCCACCAAGTAGCTTCTGAATTTCTCAAAGGCAAACACAACTGCCAATAACTCTTTCTCGGTCGTGGCATACTTCACTTGGGTATCGTCTAGCGTCCGGCTTGCATAGTAGATAACATGCAATTTATTGTCCTTCCTTTGTCCCAGAACAGCCCCCACGGCATAGTCGCTTGCATCACACATGATTTCAAATTGTAGATCCCAATCAGGGGCTTGGACTATGGGAGCACTCACAAGAGCCTCCTTGATCGTGGTGAATGCTTGAAGGCAATCCTCATCGAAGATAAACTCGGCTTCCTTGCATAAGAGCCTAGTGAGTGGTCTAGCAATCTTGGAGCAATCACGGATGAACCTCCTATAGAAGCCTGCATGTCCAAGGAAGCTACGAATTTCCTTCACTGTAGTGGGTGGCTTCAAATGCATCATGACCTCTATCTTGGCCTTATCGACCTTGATACCTCTCTCTGATATCTTATGACCAAGTATTATCCCTTTTCTGACCATGAAGTGGCATTTTTCCCAATTCATCACTAAGCTTGTCTCCTCACATCTCTTCAAGACCCTGCACAAATTAGACAAGCAAATACCAAAAGAAGAGCCGTATACGGAAAAATCGTCCATAAATACTTCGACCATCTCATCAATTAAATCAGAAAATATTGACATCATGCATCTTTGAAACGTAGCAGGAGCGTTGTAAAGCCCGAAGGGCATTCTCCTATAAGCAAACGTTCCATATGGGCAAGTGAAAGTGATTTTTTCTTGGTCGTTTGGCTGAATCGTTATCTGGAAGAAGCCGATATAGCCATCCAGAAAACAGTAGTATGGATGGTTAGCTAACCTCTCCAGCATTTGGTCGATAAAAGGGAGGGAGAAGTGGTTTTTTCTCGTGGTTGAATTAAGTTTTCTATAGTCAATGCACATCCTATGACCGGTTATGGTCCTAGTAGGGATTAATTCTTCTCTTTCATTCTTTACGACTGTGATACCCCCTTTCTTTGGTACCACATGGACAGGAGATACCCAAGTGCTATCACTGATGGGGTATATCACGCCGGCTTCTAAGAGTTTTAAAAATTCTTTCTTGACCACTTCCTTTAAGTTTGGGTTTCAACGTCTTTGGTGTTCAATGGAAGATTTGTTTTCATCGTCTAAATGAATCCTATAAGTGCAAAGTGTTGGTGAGAGACCCTTGACGTCACTTAGTGAGTACCCAAGGGCCTTTCTATACTTTCTCAACTCCTTAAGGAGTGAATTTAGCTCATCATTACTTAGACTTTCATTCACAATAACCGGGTATGTGGAGTTGGGTCCCAAGAAAGCGTACCTTAGCCCATCTAGTAGCGGCTTGAGCTCGAGTTTTGGGCCATCTAGTTCGCTCCAATTCACGCGTATGCACTGCTCGCCCGAGCTCGTTGCATCCTTATTGGCTTGACCCTGATATGCTCCTTCCTTTGTTCCCCAAGCGATCTTATGCCTTCCATGCTCGAGGTCTTCGGGGAATTCATCATCTTCAACGTCTGCCAAGGATAAGAGGATCTCTCGGCTCTTCATCCATTTCGAGCACCACAAAATCGGTTGGTACCTCGATATCACCAATCCGGATGGGGACGTCTTCGAGTAAACCCTTGGATAATCTCACGGATCGGTCTGCCAGTATCAAAGATATTCGACTTGGTTTGTAGGTCGTAAAGTCGAGCCTCTTACCTATTGACAGTGGCATGAGGCTCACACTTGCTCCAAGATCACAAAGGCAATTGTCGAACGTTAGAGGACCAATCGAACACGGGAGAGTGAAACTTCCTGGATCCTCTAACTTGTTTGGTATCACCGTCTTCTGTATAATGGCGCTGCACTCGTGTGTTAAGACCACCATGCCTTGGAGTTCTTTTGTCCTTGCAAGGATTGCATCTATTATGAACTTTTGGTATGGTGGTACTAAGGCTAAAGCGTCCATGAGGGGCATGGTGAGTTCCACTTTCCTCAAATGCTCTTCAAATTGTGCTTTGTATTTCTCGAGGAGCTGTTTTTTTAATCTTCCCGGAAAAGGATAAGGAGGCTTATATGCAGGAGGAACAAACCGTGGCTCTTTGGGTTTTTCGCAACGAACAGTAGGTTTCGGCTTGATCCCGATATTTTGTTCCCTGAGTTGGGTGAAGAGCTGGTCTTCTACGCTCTCTTGAACTTCTTCTACCTCGTTGTCAACTTCTGATTTTTCAAAACTACCCCCTCCAACTTGTATCACAGCGTCCTCGCTAAGTGGCGGAGCTTGAACCCTAGGTGGTAAGACTTTTCTACTTCGTAAAGTCACGGCTTGGACGTCGGCTGGTTGTGGAGTAGCTTCATATGCATTGGTTGTTGGATTAGCCGGAGATCTGCTTTGTGCTTGTCCAACCTTGTATTGATCGATTTAAGTTTCTGGTTGTTAGTGCAGTGGCTTTGGACTAGCTGAGTTAACAGGTTCTTAATGTCCGATTCTTACGGTTGTTGTGGATAGTAACCATAATGTCCATAACGAGGTTGAGCATAAGGTGGAGGATATGGTTGTGGTTGATGGTAATATTGAGGAGGAGTGTAATTTTGATGGGTATATGCATTGGCATTGCACGGTGGAGCTAGCTGAGGATGTATAGCCGAAGTTGTAGGGTCCCCTGATTGTCTTTTCCCGTTGGTGGTGTTTGCTTCCCCATATCGGCCAGTTTCCGTCGGGATTACCCCGATACTAGCTATCTTAGCATCTTGGACGTGTTGTCCCTTTAGCAAAGCGTCCAAACGTGCTTGCAATTGCATTACCTCGCTTTCCCTCTGCATGTTCAGCTCTGTTGTTTTTTTGTCAATGTCGTCCTCATAATTACTATCACTTGTAGCCATATTCTTGACAAGTTTCATCCCATCATCCACGTCTTGACCAAGGAAGATCCTGTTGCTTGCAGTGTCCAGCTGATCCTTATATTTCTTTGACACACCTCTATATAGGATACTGAGTAGTGAAGAACTTGAGTAGCCGTGATGAGGGCATTTGAGTATATATCCTTTCAAACAGTCCCAAGCTTCACTGAATCGCTCATCTTCGAGTTGTGTAAACGTGGAGATCTCAAGTCGCAGTTTTGCTGTTCTTGATGGTGAGAAGAATTTCTTGAGGAAGGCTCGTTTACATTCCTCCGAAGTTGTGATAGATCCCGGTTTGAGTGTCTTTTCCCATTGGTGAGCTCTTCCTCCAAGTGAAAATGGGAAAAGTCTTAACTTGAATACATCTTCCGAGATTCCTTCTTGTTTTGTCAAAGAACAGATTTTCTCAAAATCATCGAGGTGGTCCAAGGGGTCTTCTACGGCATCACCCTGATATTTGTTGTTTCGGACCATGGCAAGCATTCTACTTCTTATCTCGTATCCAGCATCACCCGAGGGTGGGGTAATATCGATTCTTGGTCTGTAGTTGCTTGGTGAGTCACATTCTCCAATCAGACGTTGCTGACGCTGTGTATCGGCCTGATCCCGTTGTACGACATTCGTCTCGGCTGGTGGATGCTGAACGTTGTCCATTTGATCTTTTTGGTAGAGGTACCTGCCAAAAGTTCTCAAGATTTATAATTATTGTTTGAAAAGAAAATAAAGTCTTAGTCATACTAAGAATCTGAAACGCAATACTCAAAATCTACCCAAATCGGCAACGGCGCCAATTGATAAGTAGTCTTTTTTATGTGCTTCTACTTAGTCAATGACCCACTACTTATAACCGAATGTAGTATAGGTTATGGGTCTTATCAATCCGATGGGAATGTTCAAGTTACTGCATTCATGAAATTCTTTTACAAGTTAGGAATAATCTAATGGTTAAAGGGAGGAAATCTATCAACCTAATCGTCACAATGATAGAAAGCTAATTAATAAAACAACTAGATCTAGCTAAGGAATGAAGGAAATGGTAGTTAAAATAACAAACTTGCAAGAAGATATGAGGATCGGTTCAAGGGACAAGGAGTTTTAGGGACAAATATGATAAAGGTTTTTCTTTGATGCTAAAGTTAACTACCAATGAGGCTAATCCTTCAGCATAGAGTTCAAGAACTAGATGAATCCACCGTCGCTTTGCTAATCCATAACCTAACCTCGCTCCCGCGTAGTGATCCACGAGACTAGCAAGCACGAATAAACAACTCTACTAATGCCAAAACGCTCCCTAGACATCTAATCCCTTAGGCTAGGATGAGCGGATCTCTTATGAGATTGGTCCTTGCAAACATTCAAACATGGCGTTTGTTTGAAAAAGCTTGATGGCAAAAATCAAATAGCGAAGATGATCAAGCATTAAAATCATCAAATAAGAAATGATTAAGATGATTTAAGCATAGACATGCATCAAAGATTGAACTTTTAACTCATTTACCCTAACCTCATCCCCAAATCCGATATGGACTACTCATGCGCCATTAGAGAAACCTTTAGATCCATAAGGATAAGAAGGTAACTCATGGATCACAAGATAGCCAAAAAAAAAAAAAAAAGGAAGAAGTTTTTACAAGAAATGCTATGAATTAATACTTGTAAACTTCAAAATAACATAAAAGATTCAAGTTTTGAAACAAGCTTTAATGGTAAAAAAAACAAAGAGTTCTTGTTTGCAAGAAAATAGAAAGAAAAACTAAATCTGGAACGTGAGTCTGAGAGATAGGCGTGGGGAACAAAGTATTTATACATAAAAGAGGAAAAACCTAAAACGTTGGGACCACTTTCCCGAAATGGTACTCTTTTGGACTGTAGCGAATCGGCTTCACGTCGTGGGAAGCAAGCCGATATGCCATCTTCTTGTGATTCTTCAAGCAACCTCCAT
Organism: Alliaria petiolata; assembly: GCA_020283515.1. Lineage (NCBI taxonomy): Eukaryota > Viridiplantae > Streptophyta > Magnoliopsida > Brassicales > Brassicaceae > Alliaria > Alliaria petiolata. The sequence goes on from JAHZTW010000002.1 coordinate 92,758,491, forward strand.
ATCGGGCAAGTATCTCGGGGTCAAGCCGTGGTGATTTGTCTTCCTTGCAACTTGGATCGGGGTCTCCCCGCTGCCTTGCTCCGATATGCGTCTTCAGCGAATCCACTTACTGGACCTTCATTTTGGGGTGCCTCTTTCGGGACCAAGTCGCTGCTACTCGTCGGGGTTCGTCATGCGCTTGCCCATATCGGCTAAGGGGTCGTGATCCATGCTCGATATCATCTGTTCACCCTCCTTTTGAGATCTCTCTCCATGATTTCTTCCTCGGACTATCCTCATTCACAAAGTACCTGAGAAAACACTCCAAAACATGCAAGAATATGCAAAGATCTAACCTAATGAATCTAGACCTAGCATGAGTGAAAATGTGATAAAAACTAAGATGAAAGTGCATGAATGGGGTCCTAACTAGTGTGAAATGTATGCTAAAAACATGCAATTTACAGAGATATCACCATATGGGGTTGTGACACTTATAGGAAAAGAAGGGGATGACTACACAATGAACGGGCATAGACTCAAGCCGTATTTGGCAAGCGAGAAATACCAGATATGGGAGGCAACCGCGGTTCGTCTCCTAGACCCCCAACACAGCCTAGACGGACATGAAGAGTCAAGCTATGAGACTTTAAACGAGCGCTCTTGGGAGGCACCCCAAGCTTATCCTTTTATCTTATTTTGTAGTTTTTCTCTCTTTATTTTTCATTATCGAGAATATTTATAAGTGGATTCGATGAGCTAGATATAAAGGCGTACGATATCGGGGAGCCATAACGGAAAGAAATGCTGAAGGATTGGTCATTTTAGAAGTGGAATCCAAGTACAGGCCAGTCTGAAAGACATACCCTCGGATATCGGGTCATGATCACGGCCTAAGGCCGTTGTAGAAATGCAACCTGGCTTGTACAATAGGATTCACCCCGTAATGATCATCCGGATACAATCGCACCCGTCTGCAACTCACTATACTAGGCGATATCGGACTCGTACAGCGGTCACAGACCGATGTGACCTAAGGTACNATGATCATCCGGATACAATCGCACCCGTCTGCAACTCACTATACTAGGCGATATCGGACTCGTACAGCGGTCACAGACCGATGTGACCTAAGGTACTCTCTACCCTTCTCGACCCGAATCCTCTTACTCTATTGGTACTTTGGTTGCCTCCTTTTGAGCTTTTGTTACACAGAGACTGTGTAATTTAAGTTTGGGGGAGGGTCATGTATATAACCGCGTGTTTTATTTTCTTATTGAGTCACATGCATAATTGTTTTTGATTTTTCACGCACATAGTTGCATTTCCATCTTAGGATCGAGTCTAAATACATTCATTTAGGATTCATAAGCATTCGCATAAGGTGTTAAGTATGATGAATCCTTGTAAATAGCCATTTTTAAGTCATGAATTCAATGCCTTAGTTCTTGTTTGTTTGATGCATTTTGAGTTAGACCGAGTTTAAGGCAGCACCACATTTGGAATTCGCCTTGTAAAATTCGGTCTTAGCTCGATGCATTGTGATTTGAACCATTTTCCTAATGAACTTGAACTGTTAAAACTGACAATTTAATTATCTTGTTCATGCTTGTTCATCAACTCATAGATTTCATTTGGACTCTCTTTCCCTTTTTACCACTCTTCTACTAGTCCAAGTATCAGACCACACCCAAAACCTAAACCTTTGTTTAAAACCATAAACACTTTTGTGAGAGCATGTGAGGCCTTTGCATCATTTTTGAATCTTCTTATGTAAAAAGTGTTGGGTTTAGGCTGACAAGGTTGGATTCCCATGTAGACGTTGGCTCACAACTCGAGTCAACACTAGGTTAGGTGGTTTGGATACTCAAACGGCTTGATACCGATATTATAGGCCGATATTGCTGGTTAGACTAGGAAGGGGTGGGCTCCGATTGTTGATATATTGACAGAAAAAGAAAGGAAGAAAACCACTGAGTCAGACGGGGGCATGTATAAGGAGATGGCGGCAACAAATGAGGCTCGAAACAAAAAGAAGAAAAGGCGACTCCAAAAAGAAGTAAAAGAGGGCCAATCAACAAAATTTATGTCCGGCCAATGACACCAAAGGTGAAACACAAGAACGCACATAAGGAGCCAAAAAGCCGAAACCGATCTCCAACAAATAAGAAGTCCCCCGAAAATGACCAGAAAAGGTAAAATCGAGGAGTAATAACGGGTATAAGGAGAAACACCAAAGGAAAAGAGTAGCTTAGGAAATGACATATTAGACTAAGGTAGAAAACGAAATAGGTGCTTGGGTAGATGGGAGTTTATCCTTGTATGCATCCATTAGTTTTTACCCTTAGCATTTTGCATTAAGAAGGTTCCTTTCATGAGTGATCCCACTTAAACACTTAGCCCGTTCGCAATACGAGTTCATCTTTAGCTCGTGATCTTACCCGAAACCAAGTGAGTTGATTGATAGGCATGAATAAGATCCACGCTTTAATTTTTCTAATGAATGTCAAAGGGAATTGGGAATTTGAATGTGCATCTAAGTTGAGGTTGATTTTGCTTGATGTTGTGATGAATGTGGCTAAGGCTTTTTAGATAGATAGAGTTCAATCTGCATCCTAGAAACATGAACTTAGACATTGACTTGATTTCTTTTAAATGGTGTTTTGAATTCAAAATTTACACCTTTTCTTTTAAACCTCACCCTTCATGTTGGCTTTTACTTGAGGACAAGAAAAAATGCAAGTTTGGGGGTGTTGATATCTCTGTAAATTGCATTTTTTTAGCATACATTTTACACTAGTTAGGACCCCATTCATGCACTTTTATCTTAGCTTTTATCTCATTTTCACTCATGTTAGGTCTAGATGCATTAGGTTAGGTCTTTGCATATTCTTGCATGTTTTGGAATGTTTTCTCAGGTACTACGTGAAATGAGGATGGTCCGAAGAAGAAATCATGGAGAGAGATCTTGAAAGGAGGGTGAACGAATGATATCGAGCATAGATCACGGCTCCTTAGCCGATATGGGAGAGCGCATGACGAACCTGGACGAGTAGCAGCGACTTGGTCCCGAAAGAAGCACCTCGGAACGAGGGTCCAGCAAGAGGATTCACTGAAAACGGATATAGGAGCAAGGCAGCGTGAAGACCCCGATCCAAGCAGCAAACAAGAGGAGTCATGACGGTTTGATCCCGAAATACTTGCCCGATATGGAGGTTACTCGAAGAATCACAAGAAGTTGGCATATCGGCTTGCTTCCCACGACGTGAAACCGATTCGCTACAGTTCAAAAGAGTACCATTTTGGGAAAGTGGTCCCAACTTTTTAGGTTTTTTCCTCTTTTAGGTATAAATACTTTGTTCCCCACGCCTATCTCTCTCTCTCTCGTTCCAGATTTAGTTTTTCTGTCTTTCTTGTGAACCGAAACTCTTAGTCTTTTCACCATTAAAGCTTGTTTCCAAAGCTTGAATCTTTTATGATTTTTTGAAGTTTATAAGTCTTGTTTCATAGCATTTCTTGTAAAAGCTTCATCCTTTTCTTGTTTTCGACTATCTTGCATCCCATGAGTTACCTTCTCATTCTTATGGATCTAGAGGTTTCTCTAATATCGCGTGAGTAGTCCATCTCAGTTTTGGGGATGAGGTTAGGGTAAATGAGTTAAAGGTTCAATCTTTGATGCTTGTCTACGCTTAAAACATCTTAATCTTTTCTTATTTGATGCTTTTAATTCTTAATCATCTTCGCTATTTGATTTTTGCCATCGAGCTTCTTCAAACAAACGCCATGTTTGGATGATTGTAAGGACCAATCTCATCAGAGATCCGCTCATCCTAGCCTAAGGGATTAGATGTCTAGGGAGCGTTTTAGCAATAGTATAGTTGTTTATTCGTGCTTGCTAGTCTCGTGGATCACTACGCGGAAGCGAGGTTAGGTTATGGATTAGCAAAGTGATTTATACCACGACGGTGGATTTATCTACTTCTTGAACTCTATGTTGAAGGATTAGCCTCATTGGTAGTTAACTTGAGCATCAAAGAGAGACCTTTATCATATTCATCCCTAAAACACCTTATCCCTTGAACCGATTCTTATTTCATCTTGCGAGTTCGTTTCTTTAATTGCTATTTCCTTCCTTCTTTTGCTAGATCTAGTTTATGTTGTTAGCTTTCTATCATTGTGACATTTAGGTTGATAGATTTCCTCCCTTAAACCTTTAGATCATTCCTAGCTTGTAAAAGAATCTCATAAACGTAGTATCTTGAACCTTCCTAGCCGATATGGGAGAGCGCATGACGAACCTGGACGAGTAGCAGCGACTTGGTCCCGAAAGAAGCACCTCGGAACGAGGGTCCAGCAAGAGGATTCACTGAAAACGGATATAGGAGCAAGGCAGCGTGAAGACCCCGATCCAAGCAGCAAACAAGAGGAGTCATGACGGTTTGATCCCGAAATACTTGCCCGATATGGAGGTTACTCGAAGAATCACAAGAAGTTGGCATATCGGCTTGCTTCCCACGACGTGAAACCGATTCGCTACAGTTCAAAAGAGTACCATTTTGGGAAAGTGGTCCCAACTTTTTAGGTTTTTTCCTCTTTTAGGTATAAATACTTTGTTCCCCACGCCTATCTCTCTCTCTCTCGTTCCAGATTTAGTTTTTCTGTCTTTCTTGTGAACCGAAACTCTTAGTCTTTTCACCATTAAAGCTTGTTTCCAAAGCTTGAATCTTTTATGATTTTTTGAAGTTTATAAGTCTTGTTTCATAGCATTTCTTGTAAAAGCTTCATCCTTTTCTTGTTTTCGACTATCTTGCATCCCATGAGTTACCTTCTCATTCTTATGGA
>JAHZTW010000002.1:92764780-92819161 GCA_020283515.1 Alliaria petiolata
AGGTGGGTGGGGGGGGGGGGGGGGGGGGAGGAGGTAGACTTGATCTTGAGAATTTTCCACATTTTTGCTCCTATAAAAAAGATTATTGTTGTTCCTATAGTTGTTATTGTAACCTTGTTGATAACCTTGACCACCCACATAATTGATCTTATATACATTTTCCTATGCTTCGTAATCGCTAAGATTAGGACTAAAACCGAGTACAATAATTGTTTGATGCGTGATAGAGTATTATTAGATTTGATTATATGTGATAATTGTTCGTCGTAAACTTATATTATTCTCGATAGTAATATATTTGTCTATAATTATTGTATAGTATAATGTGATTTTAGTATAAAGTGTGTTAATATATATGTGTGTATATATATTTTGGTGATATTTGTGTATGGTGAACATGTGGACTCTAAATCTCACTCTCATTGGATAATCCAAATTACTCACCATCTCTTTTGCAGGTGAGCCTCAAGAGTAGCTTGAGGAGTCGGAACGATGTGGTGCTGGATTTCGTGAATAAAGGAGTTTATTTATTTACATTATTTTCTTAAACATTTAAGAATTGGCGTTATTTCATTTTATTTAAGAATGTTTTAAAGATGATTTATTGCTAAAACGTTTTGGAAATGATTGTTGGAATAAGAAAACTGTTTAGACGTGAAAAAGGTTTCTTGAGTTATAAATAACATGTCGTCTCGGATAAGAAAGAGGTGGGTGTTACCATATCAATCTAAATCTAAATTTTCAAGTAAAGCAAACGATTCTCTTGATTTAGACCTACTGATACCTTCTTCGCCGTATTCCTCCTCTTCAATTAATCTTCGCCGATCATTACATGAATTGGAATCGAGGTACTCACTCCAGGTATAATTTTAAAAATCGTTAAAGAATATGTCAGTTAAATCTACAATCATAATAAAAAGATTATCTACCAGCAGAAAAGACTGAGAGATACAAAGATGGTTTGTGTAGTATAAAGAAATGCACTTGGCGAAACCTTTTAAGTCGACATTGTCTATATCAAAATAATTATACATGGCTTAGTAAATGTAGAAGATATTATATTCCACACGGTGATTCACAAAAGCAAACAAAATATGTTAAGATTTAGACATATCGTGACTTTTCCCCGTGTTTTTGGTCTCACTTATTTATTGACCCTGTAATCACCACGTGACATTTCTCCGTGTTTTTGGCTTCACTCACACGGTTCCGCAGAGGACTTCCCGGACGGTCACACATCCTAGTCCTATTTCAAGATAAGCACGCTTAACTTTGGAGTTATCTCGGAGTAAGTGACCGAAAAAAGTAAGTGCACTTTAATGACATAGGTAGTCAAATCAATTCATTTAAACTTATTCAAATGGACCAGGCCCGGATCGTTATGATTCTCCCCCACTAAACGGGAATTCGTCCCCGAATTCTGATCCCGCCAGTGTGAATCCTAACCCCCAAACCCCAAGACAGTCTCTTGGGACAAAACCAGTTTGACTTCCCTTGGCTCTGATACCACTTGTAACACCCCGACCGCCCCTACCAGGGAGGCCCCACACCTCTCCCGGACTGTCCCCCCCCCCCGCCCCTGTCCGACGGACGGTGCGTTATTTTTTTCGGTGGCCCGACCGACTTATTTACTGACCTTGCAATCACCACGTGACATGTGATCGAAAAAGGTAAATACACTTTGATGACATAGGTAGCTAAATCAATTCATCTAAACTTATTCAAATGGGTGTCCGGGTCGTTACACATATCACGAAACATAAAAAATTATCAATGCGAAAGAAATTCAAACACATAAAAAATCCGGGAAAAATAATTAAAAAACAATAACGTCCATACAATTTCAAGATAAGTGTTATCAAATTAAAATAAAGCTTGTCAAAACAAAAAGTTTAACGAATAACCTACCAAATTTTTTTGTTTTGGTTTTAATGGCTAGTGATTCGCTCTGCTTGACTATCTTTCTTCACGATCTGGAACAAAAAAATATGTTTCATGTCAAGTTTAAAGAAAACAAACAAATAACAACAAAAATAACTTATATTTCTCGTATGAAAATCATATAAAACTCTTATAATAATAGTAACGCATAAACTAAACTATTCCTAGACGATTAAAAAAATTAAGTGTCCAAGAGGATATTTCACTTTATACGAAAAGATATTATGGTTTACACTGATTTCATTTTCTATAGGATAAATATGTAGTCGGATTTATCATATGAAAATAAAAAATTACCTTTTTTAGCAAAGATAATTTCCTTTTATATAAATCGTATTTTATGACTTATTCATTTAAGTAAAATTTGTTTACAGATTTTATTAACGTTAATGATGTTAATTAGTATGAGGGGCAAATGGTAATCAACTACAATAACTCTCAGCCACAGTGCAAAACACTTTGCATTTAATAATATGACATACTCCTACATTTGTTTTTAATTACTAAGAAATGTTAATTCGAGGTAGAATTTTCTTAATAATTATGTTTGTTGAACGTTATTAAGATGTTATATTGTTGCCTAACAATATGTGTGATGAAGAGAGAGAAAAGTAAATTTTGTTAATGTTCAAATCGAGATTGAACAATGATTTCGATTCGTGAATTCTAAAACAAAATGGGGGGACTTAAGATTCCGCAACGAATCCTAACCTGTAAATTTCATGTGTCGTTCTTTATTTTCACATTCTCAGTTTGATTTAATTCACATAGCTACAAATTATATATCTTGGATTTGTCTTGGGCCACTTTTGTTAGAGCTTATCGTTAAATTTACCGAATCATCTGCCGGGATCATATCAGAGTTTACCGACTCGGATTCAAAAGTACTGCCAACTTACCGGCGTATCTTCGACTTCTGCCGGGATCATATCAGATTTTACCGACTTGGATTAGGTCGTTGGTTCTTTTTTGTTAGATCCTTTGTTTCATGTTTGGGAGTTAGAGGTAGTCATCGATGGCAACAATCCTCCTCCACTCAGCTTCGACCACAAGTGATGGGAGTTAGAGGTAGCCAATACTGGCAACAATCCTCCTCCATTCAGATTCGACCACAAGTGACGGGAGTTAGAGGTAGCCAACACGGACAACAATCCTCATCCGCTCATCTTCGACTACAAATGATGGTGCTTCAAGTCCATTCTCAAACCCAACCATTTGGGTGTATTAACGTCGTGTTTCTTCTCGACTATGTGATGCTCTTTCGAGCAACAGCTTTCGGGTTATGGGTGAAGTTTCTCCATAGGTTTCTTCACCGTGTTGAGGAAGTCTCGCCCCTTAATACTCCTATCTTTCATTTTATCGCTCTACTCTACTGTAATTTTTTCACCGTTGATCTTACTTCCGGTTGTATGCATCTAAGCTTTTTCGACTTTTAGTTTTAATGAAATTAATCCGTTGTCCAAAAAAAAAAGCTACAAATTATATATCTAGACTCAAATTAAATTCGTTGACAATATGTCATTGTCAGTTTTTTAGTTTTTTGTATTTGTTTCGGAGCTGTGTTTATTGTTATATAAACTTCTTTATAGATTAGAAACAAAACAACAACGCGTCGAAACCGATATTTCAGATAATCTGCAGAGCACTACATAAAGCCTTATGTATTAAGACGTAACCAATCGAAAATGTTTTGGTGGCACTGAAATAAAGTTTTTTTGGTTTTACATTGAAATAAAGTTTAATCTAAGAGACAGATGTATCCCACTTTGACGTTCATTTGCTAGCTGGCGACTGCCCTCCCCCAATCACACATTCTCCTTTAGCTTGTATTATTCATGTAATATTTTTGAATTTATGTGTTGAGCCACAAAAAGTGGCTTTCCATTCTTCCACTCCAATTAAGATATTTTCCACTTCCTTCACGCCAACAAACCCAAACCTATTATTGTACAAAGACTTCTTTCTTTTTTGAACAAACAAAGACTTCTTAACATTATTAAAAACTTACATTAACTACAGTATCTACTAGGGTGAAACATTTTATCCAGATCCAAAAATCTGATCTGGTACTCACCAAAAAATATCCGATTCAAATCGGTTTCAGATCCATCAAAATAGCCGTTCGAAAGTAATGTTCAATGTAGTGTTGCTCAACACATAAACTCAGATGTTTGTGGAAAAGTGTTGTATTAATTCCTAAATATTACTATAGCTTTTTACTTTAAATTAAATGTTCACTTCAAATTCCACGTAAATTAAGGAAAATATTAAAAAGTTTAATTTTATTATTTATTATAAAAATCATTTTTTGAGTACAACTATTTAATAATAATATTTTTGTAATTAATACGATGAACTAATAAAAATTATTTTAGTTCAAACTAGTGTATTGAATTTAGACCATATTTTTTGTGAAACAATAAGAAAACTATAAAACAATATTTATTATGAAACTGAAAAAATAATACTTTTAACTCCGTATAAAAGTAAAAATGCATAGTAACTATTATGCAAGCTAGTTTAATTTACAAAACTAATTTTTTAATGTGTAAGGTTTCAAATTACTAGTATATTTTCAAGGAAATTTTTAAAATACCACTTTTATAATAATATTTTTTTAAAATACTACTGTTCACTGTTTATTTTCATTAATACCAATTTTATAAACATTTATAAAACTCAAATTTATTAGAGTTTATAAACATGTTATAAATTTTATAAATTTATAAATAGTATTTTTATAAACGTTTATAAAACATGTTATAAACTTTATAAATTTGAATTTTTATAAACGTTTATAAAAATAGTATTTTTGAAAATTAAAAAAAAAACAGTAATAATTTGAAAGTTGATATCAGAAAAATAGTATTTCTTAAAAATTTCCTATATTTTCTTAGTTAAAGTATGATGATTAATGAAATCATAAAAATTTGATTTTTTCCACAAATTAGATATTTTGTTGTACAATTAATGTGTTTCCAATCATTGCAAAAAGATGGAATTGACAATTTTTTCTTTCAGGAATACGTAAATACAACTAAGTCCTCTTTTTAGTAAATTCGATACTGTTCAAAAAATGCGTGAATTTAAGCAGGTGGAACATTGATTTCTTACCATATCAACCGACCCTAAAAATATAAGCAGAGAATATATTTTTGTTCTTAGTTTTTTTTTTTTTTGAAGTTTCGAACACTTTTTAAAATAGCAATTCAATACTTAATTTGAAGCCATCAGTCAAAGACAAAAAAAAAACAAATTAACAAAAAAAAACAATAATTTACTACCTAATTTTCCAGGGTGTGGTTATTTATTACATTTTGTAATAAAGAAACGTTTAGATCTTCATGTCCAATCATTCTCCCCATATCCTGCCAGATATTTTGTATTTTTTGCTATGTGTCAATATGTTTCACCACCATAATCAAATGAAAATACAATAAAGATGTTTTTATGTACTTTTTAAGTATTTATTAATATCAAAGTAATCATTATATTAATATTTAAATTGAACTGGTTTTTTTTTGTTTCTCTGAATTTAACTCCATCCTTGTAATTTAGTCAAAACTACTGTATACGATAGGTAATTATAGAATGATAAAACTGGAAATTTTGTAATTTACTCTATAATAATCTACTGTACAACCAAGAAACTAATACCTGGAATCTTCTCTCTGTAACGCTCACAGAAAAGGAAAAAGATTAAAATAAATGTTAACAAAAGGAAAACAAGAGAAATAAAAGAAAAGGAACAAAGAAGGAAGAATATTTGGGGAGATTATATTTTCAACATGGACTATGATTTTCACTAAGTTCAGGAACCTTAGGAGCAAGATCGCCACGACAAACAGGACAAACCGTGTGGTTAGATAGCCACGTGTCAGCACATAATTGGTGAAATCCATGGTTGCAACCGGGAACCAGACGAGCAGGTTGACAACTCTCGATATCTTCAAGGCAAACGGCGCACTCCGTCGACCTCGCCGTTAAGGCAAGCTCTTTTCCAGTGAGTTTTGGGAGCTTTTCGAGCTCCAACACAGAGAGTCCTTTACCGGTGACCGGCTTAAGCGGTTCAGCAAATCTAAGACGCTCAATACGACGACGTGTGGAGCACCACAAGAGGAAGAGATAGATGAGGAAAACAATGCACATGCCGACGCAGGGGAGGAGGAGGGCCATGAAAAGGGTAGCTAACATCGTTCCTCCGCCACCGGATTCGGCGGCTGTGGTGACGGTGGGTGGCGGAGAAGGCAATAAAACTGGTGAGATGCGTGTGTAGTGCATCATACACCGTCTCTCGCTCTCTCCAATTTGCTTTTCTTTTTAAATTGTAAAAAGCAAAAAAGAAAACAAGAAAAAAAGAAAAAGATAGATTCCTACTTTCGGAGCAGAAAATTGTGAAAAATGTTTGTAGGTGTTGTTGGGAATGAAAAAATTGTGAAAATAGAGTAACGGCTATATATAGAGAGAGGAGAGGACCCAGTAGAACGAGATATCAGATTGATTGATATCAGGGTAATTATTTTTAAAGATTTTTTTTTTAATCTATAAAATATATTAATATAATATAAAATGAGGTTTTAAATGTGTTTTGTAGGGTTATATGAATTACATATTGTTTTTGTGTTATGAGGATTGAAATTAAATTTTATGAGTACTCAAATGTGAAATTGAAAATAAAACAATATAAGTTACATGTTATTGATTCAAATATGTTGTATTGTAAACACACGAATTTTTATTAAAAATATAATATGTTATTGATTTTATAGAAAATATATGTTTTTAATATTATATTAGGTTGTTAGCTAATAAATTTTAACGATTTGAATAGTTAATTATTTATTATAATTTTTATCAAAAATATATTTTTAGTTAGAAGAATGTAAAAGATTTCTCCTTATTTAAGTCAATATTGATAAAATAATTAAAAGTAAAATAACAATAAATAAAGAAAACCATTAAATTTTTTTTTTTGAGTTTTACAAAAGACCAAACAAATATTTGTTGTACTAAAAACACGTACACCATCACTACTCTCTAATTCTACCTTAACTATTTTTGTTCGCAGTCACGGCTGCCATTGTCGTCGTCATGGACACACTTCTTTCCTTTCTTCTTACTTTTTATCCATATTATATTTTTAATTAGAAGAATGTATAAGATTCTTTCTTATTTTAGTCAATATTCATAAAAAAAGTAAACGTAAAATACAATGTTTTGACATCTGGACCAGACCGGTTGGACGAACCGGTTTAACCACGATCCGGTATTTTTTTCAGTCTGAATTTAGATTATTAAAAATTCGGATAAAACCGAAAATTTTTGACTACGATGGTTAAACCGGCGGACCGACTCAACTCCAACTCATAAATGAAGATTTTAGGCGTGGGCTGAAGTCCAATAAAATTTAAAAACCTGATGTTGCTGCTATTTATTGTAACAATTTATGTATTTGTTTTCTTCTAAATAAGATGTGGGATATGTTTTTTGAAGGCAAATGTGAATTGTTTTTTTTTTCTTCAGCGTCAAACTAAAGAAACAAAAACGTATCTTGTTTGATAGATAAAATATTGTTTTTATCTGTGTTTTTTTGTTCAATTACGTAAATATATTGTCAATAAAAAAACTATAAATCTTTCTTTCTTATTAAAAAACTTTGGTTACTATTATATTAAGCATATTTTATTTATATATTTAAAGAAAATTGATATTATATTTAAAAAAAATTAAAATAGATATTAATATATTGATCCGTGATCAACCCTTATCAACCAAGATTCTTCGGAAAATCCGATGACCCGGAAGATGTTGCGGTTCGTTATCCGGATCAGATTTAAAAACATTGGTAAAATAATAATAAATAAAACCATAAAAAACCAAATTATGAATTTTACGGAAGACCAAACAAATATTTGTTGTACTAAAAATATAGACTCCATCATTACCCTCTAGCTCCACCTTCACTATCCTTCACTATTCTTTTTCACCGTCACCACTGCCATTGTTGTCGTCATGGACACCCTTATTCTTCTTCTTCTTCTCTTTTTTCTTCTTAATTTACTTTCTTCTTCTTCTTCTGCGTACTTCTTCTTCTTCTTCTATGTTCTTCTCTTCGTCTTAGTTCTTCTTTTTTGTTGTTGTTCTTCTTCTCCCTTTTTCATCTTTGTTCTCCATCTTCTTCTTCTCCCTTTTTCATCTCCGTTCTTCATCTTCTTCCTTCTTCTTCTTATCCGTTTTTCTTCTTCTACTTCTTATTCTCCATTGTTCTTCGTTGTTCTCCCTTCTTATATGTTCTTCATCTTCTTATTCTTCTCCCTTCTTATATGTTCTTCTTCTTTCCTAATGAGGCCATCAAACCAGCAGCTGAACCGGAGCTCCATCAAACTTACCACCCGAGCCACAAAGAAGCGGACCAGGACACATGCACCTTTCAAGGAGCATACCAAAGCAACCAGGAAGAGTTAAGCAACAAATCGACTTGTTCCAGAAGCTTGACTCTTCAGAGATTCACAGAGAATTGNAGGAGCATACCAAAGCAACCAGGAAGAGTTAAGCAACAAATCGACTTGTTCCAGAAGCTTGACTCTTCAGAGATTCACAGAGAATTGTAATCACCCCAATAAGAGTTCAGACCAAGGAGTTATTCAGTTTTCAAATCGGGTGATCCCGAGCTTACATGATTTGGACATACACACGCTATTTGGAAGATTCCGACTGAACCAGAAGGAATTAAGTTACAAACAGACTTAGTCTGTAATCTTGAATAAAAATGGAAACTCAGAGATTTGGATTCATACCAAGCCCGGTTCTGACGTAAAATGTATTCAACTTTTGAAAGAGAGGACCCTCGGCTTGCCTTATGTGGAACTTTCTGGGTTTAGAAGACTTCAAACGTATCTTTCGCATCCAGGAGATAATCTCAACAATATAGGAGCTGTAAGAGACATCAGATGGTTCTTTTTTGATCCAGGAAGGCATCCACATTCACCCCAACCAGCTAGAGTCACAAAACAGCAAGTCGAATCTTCCCTTGCCTTATTTGGGAGCGTTCACACCTTTGTTCACACCTATGTTCACACTCAGCGGCTCCTTTACAATGTTTGCTGCATTTTGAAGACTCTTCACATCCATAAGACACTCATAAAGGCGCGTCACTTCCTCCCCAAGCTGTCAAGATACAAGGAGCCTCCAACTTGATTTTCTCATCAATTCTCCAACAACTACTTTTCCATTTAATTTTGTGAGTTTTTTTTTTTTTAAACTATAGGACCGTTGTATATTGAGCCTATAAAAGCCCAGTGTCGTTTTCATTGTAAAGTACCCATCATCATTGAATCAAATAAACTTTAAGTTTTCTATTTTTTACAAAAGTGTCTTTTGTGTTCTTGTCATTTCAAGCCCTTGGTGAGAAGCCATTGACTTGTGTGATTGCGTGTATATTATCTTATGAGATTCAAGTTAGTATGCTCGTGTCTTGAGTGTGGATTCATTCAACACCCCCCCCCCTCCATCGATTGAGCGAGTCAATCACCTCTATTCATCCGACCATCTCTATTGATTCTCTAGAGAGTGTCGTACGGCCAGCTAGTGATTCACCATACTCCATCCCCTTGTAAGAACAAGCCCCCTTGTTCCTACATCATCTGGTACCCTTGTTCCTAAGAAGGGTAACCAATGGTGAATGTGTGTCGATAGCAGATCCATCAACAAGATAACTATCAAGTATCGCTTCCTAATTCCCCGATTAGAAGATATGCTTGACGAGTTAACTAGTTCTAAGGTCTTTTCCAAGATAGATCTTTGCAGCGGATACCATCAAATTCAAATTAGACCTGGAGATGAAAGGAAGACATCTTTTAAGAGCAAAGATGGATTATATGAATGGTTGGTGATGCCTTTTGGGTTATCAAATGCTCCTAGTACTTTCATGAGATTGATGAACCAAATACTTCGTCCTTTCTCTGGTTCTTTTGTTGTGGTTTACTTTGATTATATTTTGATTTACAGCAAGACCAAAGAAGAGCATTTGGAACATTTGAATCAGGTTTTGCAGGTTCTACAGGAAAACCAATTGTACATTAACTTGAAAAATGTACATTCTGCACCAATAAGTTGGTATTTCTAGGATTTGTTGTTGGTGAAGAAGGGATTCAGGTTGATGAGGACAAAGCGAGTGCTATAAGGGATTAGCCTGCCCCTAAATCAGTCACTGAGGTACGCAGCTTTCATGGTCTGGCTACTTTCTATAGGAGATTCATAAGAGATTTCAGTACTATTACTTCTCCAATTACTGAATGCTTGAAGAAAGGAAAGTTTCATTGGGGGTATTGAGCAAGAGATAAGTTTTGCTCTAATTAAGGAAAAGCTTTGTACCGCACCAGTTCTACATTTTGATAAAGTGTTCCAAGTTGAATGTGATGCTAGTGGAGTAGGAATAGGAGCTGTTCTGTCCCAAGAGAAAAGACCAGTGGTATCTTTCAGCGAGAAGTTGAGTGAAGCTCAGCAAAAGTGGAGCACCTATGATCAAGAGTTTTATGCAGTATTTAGAGCTCTAAGACAGTGGGAGCATTATCTTATTCAAAGGGAGTTTGTTTTGTTCACTGACCACCAAGCTTTGAAGATTCTTCACAACCAGAAAGTGATAAACAAAATGCATGCTCGTTGGGGAAGTTTTGCAGAAATTTCCTTTCATAATTCAGCATAAGTCAGGCGTGCTTAATAAAGTAGCAGATGCTTTGAGTAGAAGGGTATCATGGCTAATTACTTTAGCACAAGAGGTTATGGGCTTTGAGTTCATGAAGGAATTGTATGAAAGTGATGCTGAATTCAAGGAATTATGGGTCAAGTGCAACGAGAAGCATCCTTCTGCAGATTTTCATATCTGAGATGGCTACCTCTTCAAAGAAAATCGATTGTGCATCCCTTGCTCGTCGTTAAGGGAGAAGTTGAACCGGAGATCCATCAAACTTACCATCCGAGCCACAAAGGAGCCGACCAGGACACATGCACCTTTCAAGGAGCATACCAAAGCAACCAGGAAGAGTTAAGCAACAAATCGACTTGTTCCAGAAGCTTGACTCTTCAGAGATTCACAGAGAATTGTAATCACCCCAATAAAAATTCAGACCAAGGAGTTATTCAGTTTTTAAATCGGGTGATCCCGAGCTTATCCGATTTGGACGTGCGAACACTATTTGGAGGATTCCGATTGAACCAGAAAGAATTAAGTTAGAAACAGACTTGGTCTGTAATTTTGATTCAAAATGAAAACTCAGAGATTTGGATTCATACCAAACCCGGCTCTGACGTAAAAGTTATTCAACTTTTAAAACAGAGGACCCTCGACTTGCCTTATATGGAACCTTATAGGTTTAGAAGACTTCAAACGTATCTTTGGTGTCTAGAAGATAATCTCAACAATATAGAAACTGTAAGAGACATCAGATGGTTCCTTTTGATCCAGGAAGGCGTCCACATTCACCCCAAACAGCTTGAGTCACAAAACAGCAAGTT
Source organism: Alliaria petiolata (assembly GCA_020283515.1). Classification (NCBI taxonomy): domain Eukaryota; kingdom Viridiplantae; phylum Streptophyta; class Magnoliopsida; order Brassicales; family Brassicaceae; genus Alliaria; species Alliaria petiolata. The sequence continues at coordinate 92,776,235 of JAHZTW010000002.1, forward strand.
GAATCTTCATCACAAAACAGCAAGTTGAATCTTCACTTGCCTTATTTGGGAGCGTTCACACCTTTGTTCACACCTATGTTCGCACTCAACGGCTCCTTTACAATGTTTGCTGCATTTTGAAGACTCCTTACGTCCATAAGACACTCATAAAGGCGCATCACTTCCTCCCCAAGCTGTCAAAATACAAGGAGCCTCCAACTTACCTTATTTGGCGGATTTTCTCATCAATTCTCCAACACCTACTTTTCCATTTAATTTTGTGATTTCTTTTCTTGTTTTAGACTATAGGACCGTTGTATATTGAGTATATAAAAGCTCAGTTTCGTTTTCATTGTAAAATATCCATCATCATTGAATCAAATAAACTTTAAGTTTTTTTTTTTTTACAAAAAAATGTCTTTTTGTGTTCTTGTCATTTCAAGCCCTTGGTGAGAAGCCATTGACTTGTGTGATTGCGTGTATATTAACTTGTGAGATTCAAGTTAGTATGCTCGTGTATTCAATCACTTCTATTCTTCATACCATCTCTATTAATTCTCTAGAGATTGCCTTACAGCCAGCTAGTGATTCACCATACTTCATCCCTTTGTAAGAACATTCCCCTTGTTTCTACATCAATTCCCATTGTTCTTTCTTCTTCTTCGTCTCCGTCTTCTTCTTCTCCCTTCTTCTATGTTCTTCTTCTTCTTGTCTCTGTTCCTTTTTTTCTTCATTTTACGTTATTCTTTTTCTTCTTCGTTTTTTCTTCTTCTTCTCCATTTTTCTCCCTTTTTCTTTTTGTTCTCCTTAAAAAGTACCAATTAAGAATTTGGGTACTCGGTACGCCATTCCTAAAGATTACTCAAGATTTTAAAAATACATAACTTCTTGAGTATTCTCTAGTAAAAGCTTTAATTATTATTATTATTATTACTAGGTGAATATCCGCGCTACGCGCAGTTTTTTATGTTTACAAATTGTAATTTGTAGTTTTTGAAATAAAATTTTAAATTATTATTTTATAAATATATATTATTTTTGTGGTGTGCCTTTCACTTTTATCTTGCTACTGACTATTGATTTTGAATAATCTATTCCATTCTAAGTGTCTTTTAAATTGGTTATGTTATTATTTTATAATTATATATTTTTTTTATTTGACTATATTTTAAAATATATTATTAAATCTTCACCTTAATTTCCATTAAATAAAAAGGTACCAACAATGATTATAATGTCATGACCTTGTAAAACAAAAACCGTGAACCTCTTTTATGAAACAAAATTCATAACCCTAATTTTTTTTAAAAGTAGTTTGAGGAAATTGCCTTCTCCACTTTCCATAAAGCACATATCTCTTGACGCTTGATGAATGTGTATTATGATAATAGAATAAGTAATTTATATTTTCTTTTTAAATTTAGAATTCAATATTGCTCATACCTTGATCCATTTAGTGTGCATTCATCATTCATACGTTGTAGTTGATAATTTCTTCTGGGACTTATATGTAATTAGAATGGAAATTAGATTTGAAAGAATGTATTTTAATCGTAATGTATAGTTATATACCTTTCTCTCTGGATCTTAGATTGTTAAAAATATTTTTGTAAACAATGTTTGTCACACATTTGTTTGATCTTCTATCAGATCTCTTTCTCCATACTTTAAGTCCTTCTTTTGATGTCACCCTTGAGAAAAAAACATATTAGCCATGAGTGAAAACTGGTTTTGGTAGATATAATCCAATTTGTTCCAAACTTTGCCCTTGACTTTAAACATCGTGGGAATGATGGTCAAAGTATACATGCATATACTCACTTCTATTTGAAGATACTGTTTATCATTTAATATTTTGAACATCTATTATCATTAGTTTCATATGGGGGAGGTCTGATGCACACCACCGAGCAAATTATGCGCAGCTGATTAGTAATGTTCCCTTAAGTGAAGTCTTTCAAAGGACTTGAACTATATAAGCAAAAAAGATGTTTATATGAGGCACACATTGTTGCAATACTTGAACGATATGGCATCTGCAGAAGTGACGCCAAGCTTCCTAAATCCAGTGCCAACGTTTCATTTGTGTTTTTTAGTCTTTACATAAACAAAAGAAAATCAACAAAGAATTAACCCCAAAACAATTGAGTATATAAAACTATTCAACCTTCAATCTTTGAAGCTTTAACGCATTGAAATCTTTCATTTAAGATCTTCATCAACTAAAGATAGAATAACCACAAGGTCCACAACTCTAGCTTATCTTGTATTTTCATATTGGAAAACTCTATGTTTAGTCCAGATATCCAACACGCCAAATCTAAATGGGGTCATTCATCCATCAAGGAATTGGTAAATTTACTCTTTCACTCTACATAATGTCATACATTAATACATAAATCGTTTCTTCAAAATATCTCAGAATCAGTTAACACAATCGGTGTTTGAAAATTATACATAATGGTTGTAAATGGTAACATTATTTCGGCTGAATTTCAGCTGAATTTGTTTTTGATACACCAGTTGACTAACAAGTGGAATTGGGAGGAATCTCTCAAATTCAACATTTTTCGTTTTCAGTTTTTTCTTTTTTGATCAATTATTATATTTTATAATTAATTGATTGATTAGTTTTCATTAATATAATTCTTTACATATGCTAATAGTTCAAATTAAAGTTTAGATACATAATATTATACAATTATATAATTTTTAGAAGTAGGTAAAATATGTAATTTGAATATATAAAATTACTATCTACACGAATAAGATTGAGATTCATGTTAAGATAATTGGAACAACTAAATATAATTTTGAATAATTTTTAGAAATTTTAAAATTAAAAAATAGATTTTATGGTGTAACTGGTAATAGAGTAATGGCTGAAAATCTTTTTGAGTATTTTGGTATTAGGGTATAAAAGCTATTCGAGTATTTTTTTTAGGTCGGGTTTGGTTCGGTTCTGCCTGGGTTCGGCTCGGTTTCGGATATTCGAATTACCCGAAACTTATACAAAATACCCAAAATAATTTTACATTTTTAGATATTTCAGTTATTTGGTTAAATTTTGCATAAAAATTATTTATTTCACTACAAGAAAACAGTTGATTTGTGACTTATTTTTTGGTCGCAAAAGTTAGTGACGATATTAAGACTAATTTGCGATGAATAAACAACGAACAAGGATATAGAGGCTAAATTGTTGCAAATGTACGTCGACAGTAAGTAGTCGAAATTCAGTCTCATATTTGCTACTGTTTTAAAACTGATATATGACGGTTATCTCGCAGTCGTAAAATAGTCATAAAGTAAGACATATTAGCGACTCAAAATTTTCAGAAAATTTAGTCACAAATCCAGTCCCAAAATTGCGACTTATTTAAAACTCCAGTTAGTGGTAACAGACTAACAAGTCTGCATATTTACTATAGGTCTGCAGTTCGATTCTCTAGAAAACCTATTTTGCACAATTTTTAGTGGCAGTCACAAAAACGTCTTAATATCCCCACTAATTTGCGACTAACTATATCAAAATTCAATTTTGAATTTTATTGGTGGCATTTACGTCACAAAAAGCGTTGATTTTGCAACTAACACCTGGATTATTTGCGACTAACGCAAGAAATTGTGACCGATTTGCTTCATTTTACCAACTCCCATCGATTTTTGTATAGAAAACCAACAATATAGATTTGAAAATATTATAGTTAAATGTTTCTACATAGATTTGAACTCCTATTTATGTTGAATTCGTTATAAAAGAGAATAAACTTTATATTTCCAATATTTGAAACCTATGTTGTATCTTCCATATAACATGTATAAGTGTTACATGTAAAGTTTAGGGTTTGTTAGTGAATGATTTAATTTTTGCAAAATTTTACTTACCATATCTTATTATACTACATAAACATATAGTTTTACTAAGAATGATTGTAAAGTTATATGTAAGGTTTTTTGGGCTGTGAATATTTAGGGTATAGGACATAGATTTGTGACTAGCTGTAAATGTCACAAAAGAGTCATACTTTGCGACGCTATTGCTACTTTCAACCCCATGTTCCGACTAATTTGCTACCAATTTTATGTGAGACTACTTTGCAACTGTCAATAATTTTTTTGATTTTTTTTATTTTTTAATAAATCCTCTCACCAAAATATCATGTACGCCTAATTTAGAATCCTTTCGATATTTACTAATCAAATACTTTCCTTCTCTCTCAATTTTTTTCTCTACTTACTTCCGATAGGAAAGTTGCCCTTTCTCTCTCTCAAATCCTTTATTATGTGTTTGCAAATTATACCACCTATCCAAGTTTTTTTGGTGAATTGCGATTGCAAAACCCATCCGAGTTCTCTCCGCCGTTTCTTTTTCAATGCTGATCTCCCTCTCTGGTGGGCGGTGGATCTCACCGCCGCCGTGAGTGAGTCCCTCTCCTCCTCCTCTTTATTTTGGTCTCCTCTTCGGTAGGGTTTTTCCTCCATGTAGTTGTGGATCTGGAAGTTTCTCTCCAGGTTTGTTTGTAGCTGAGGGTCTCTCGCCAGCCTCCCCAGCGCGTGTTACTTGATCTCTGTCCTCCATCGTCGCCTTGTGTCTCGCCCAGCATGGTTCACCTCCGATAGAGGACTGTGGAACGCTCCAGGTGTCTTGAGCTCAAATCGCCATGGTCTTCGGGTCCCTTGTCCTCCGCCGGTTTTCAGGTGCTCTGTGAGTGGTTGTCGCATCGCCGTTCTTTAGGTTTGATTTATCGATGCGGTGTTGTGGTTCGCGCTAAGTAGTTTGAGGACAGCGCCTTGCCGGATTCAGGTTTCGTCTCCTTCTCTCTTGTTGTCTCGCTGTGGCGGTGGCTCCCCGTGGGCTCTCTCCTCTTCCTTCTCCGGCTTCGCTTTGCCGACTGTTAGTTCTCCTCCGGTTTACTTTCTCTCGGTCTATGCTGTTAGCTCTCGGATCTTTGATTGTTTGCCCTGAAGTAAGGATTGCCTATTTGCGTGGCTGTGTTTCTGTTTGTTCCGGTTCCGACGCAAGGCGGTCAGTTCCTCGTCGGTCTGAAGCTTCTCTGCAGGTTAAGCTTGTCGTTCGGCTAGTGTTTCTCTTGGAAAGGCTAGTGTTTTCAGTCTATCTCTTAACTCTGTTTTCCTATTAAATTAAGATTGAAGCATGAGGCTGAACTCAAACTACTAGAAGAAGAGACAGCACGGCGGATTGAGGAATAAGTGATGAAAATCGTGGAGAAAAGATTAAAACCAAAGAAATTAAAGCAGAAATATAAAAGAAGACAAAGGAAGCCTATGAAAAAGATGTTTATAAATACAGCCGAAGAAAGGAAAGGGAGTCTGCTCTAAACAAGGCAAGAAGAAAGGAAGTAAGTTTAGTTGTTTGTTCAATATTTGCTGCTCTATTTGTTTGGATTTCTGGTTTTGCAATACTTTGCTGAAAGCAAAAAAAAAAGGGAAATTAATTTAGGAACAAGCTTGGAGAGAAAGAGAAGAGCTAGATAAGATGTTAGAAGGAAATAGTTGGAGGGTTGAAGAATCTCAGAGGAGAGACGCAATGGAGGTGGATAAGATGTTAGAAGAAAGTAATGATCCCAGGGTTGCAGCGTTTATGGCTAGTCAACCACCGGGAACCGCACAAGCCACCGACCACCAACCACTTCATCCTCTCCCTTAGCTTAAAACTATTTTGGTTGTTTGGGATGTTTTCTGTTTTGGAACATATGTTTATGTTTATGTTTGGTTTCTTTGGTTTCACGTACAATTTGGATTTAAGATTTTTTTTTTGGTTATACAATATTTGGATTTCGGTAATTCAGTTTTATTTTCGTTTTATTTGAAAAAAAAAATTATATAAAAATGGTTGCAAATAAGAACAGATGCAAATCAACGACAACAATAGGGGTCTCAACGTAGTCGCTAAATTGCTGATGTCACTATTTAGTCTTCAATATACGACAACTCTATTTAGTCTCAACAATGTCTCTATTTGCGACGCTCTCTAGATGTCACAAAGTAGTCGGAAATTAGCGACTATTTTGATACCATAATAATTTGCAACCAAATATAAGCGACTAATAATTTTTGTTACAAATTAGTCGTAAATAGAGCATTTGTGACCAAAATAGAACGATTTTGGTAGTCTCAAAACCCTTGTTTTCTTGTAGTGTTTTGACAAACATAACTATAGATTTTTGAGTATGTTAGTTATTTTGATCTGAACATAACTAATATATTCAATTTATAATTGTAATTTTTTTTTGTTCATGGTAAGTTTTAATAAAACTAATATTTTTAGGTATATAATTGTATATCGGATGTTTTGGGTATCCATTCGATTTTCGGTTCGGTTTTTATTATTTCCATTTTTGATTTTGTTTTTCACATATTTATTAATTTAATTCATTTTTAAATTATTTTTTTTGCAATTCTGCAATTCCCCTGTTACCATTTACATTATTAGTTATTCCGCTAGATTCAACTAAAAATCACAAAACAATTCGGCCAGATTCCGTATTTGCCAGATTCTGCAGTTACCATTCACACCCAATATCTCATTCTAAAATTATTATACGAACAACCAAGTGTGAGAGTTGGGAATTTAAAAAAATTGCACACTTTCTGTGGAAGACATACACGTGGCTTGTGTTAATCAGAGTCTTTCGTTGCAGATAGGAAGAGACGGAGAAAACGTTTCAGTCTACAGCCCCTTGTCACTACTCATTTCAATTGCATATCTACTATTTGCCTGCCGTTTCAGTCCCCTCCGTGATGTAAATCAAGTGACAAAACAGAAGAAGGTTAAAGAGAAATATTTTAGTAACGGCGCAGAATATCATATCCTTATGTATCGCATTGACGAATTTGCCCCCTCCGATAATCTCGGTGAAACATCAAAATCCTTCTTTTTGTTTTTGTTTTGCTCAAATCAATAAACCCAAAAATTACGCTTACATTCAACTCCAAACTGAAGCAATTTCCATATATCTTCACAAGAGTTTCAACCGATTTTTTTTAAAAAAATGGCTGTCTCTAGGAGCTTTCAGACTTTACCCATTCATATTTCATATTTCGAAAAAAATTAGGAGATTTGCAACGAACATTTTTTTTAAAAAAAAAACGAAAAAAAAATCAGATAAGAGAAGCCCGAAATTGTTGCTCATCTTTCCCCTTCCCCTTTGGATTTCAATTTTCATCATCATCATCAAACGAATCCAGAAAAAATATATATACCTATTTACATCAACACGAAGAAAGTATTACTCTGTATCTGAACAAAAGCAACCAGATCCATCTCTCTAACTACCAAGATTCCTCTAAAAGCTTAGTAGTTATTCGTCAGATCGTCTTGTCGCCGATTAGATCCTGGAGGTCACTTGGTACCGCTAATCCAAGACGTAGCGACTCCATGATACGCTCGAAGACAAGGATGTGGCAGGGGATCTGTATAACTCCTTTTTGCCCGTATCCGTACTCCTGAGCCGATCGGTTCAACAAACCGATGGAAACCGGGTGGTTAAGCAGCTCCGCGCTGACAACAAACCTCTCCATCTCGTCTCCCACGTGGACCGGCACGTGTCCTTCAGGAAAAGAAGATGTCTGCTTCTTTGAGCGGCGAGCCACCGAAGATCAGAGGAACGACTCGGAACTGCGGCTTGGTCGCTGCGAATTGGAACGGAGGAGACTGTACTGAGCGGAATCAGAGACTCGGGGCAGACGGCAGATCAGATGCTTCATCTTCGTACTGTGTGATTTGAGAGAGAAAAACTTTGCAGAGTGATAAAAACTAATTGAGACTTGAGAATGAATGAGAAAATTTTGTGGTAGAAGTAAAGATATAGAAAAGACATTCAATGTCGAGCATAAAACGAAAGACATAAGAGGAAGGAAGACGAGAAGACATCGAAACCATTACGCGTGACCATCAAAATATTAAAGACACGTGGCATTCTCTCAGCTGCTAATGTGGCAGAAGCAGGAGAGAGCCATTCTCTTTTCATATAGGCTTTGAATGGTAAAGCAGATCAAAAGCAGTCCAAATGCAGATTTGTTAAAAAGCAGATCAATCTGCAAATATGGCCCATTCACCTTTTTTTAGTGCAGACCAAAAAAAAATAATAAAAAAATAACTGCTCTGCATGCAGTTGAAAATCTGTGTAAATTTTTTGTCCTGCAGAGAAAAAGAGGGAAGGAGGTTGGCGCTAGCAGGTGACCAATGCATGTAAGCTATATATTTTATTTTTTTTCCTTTTAGTTGCTTATAAATAGCATCTCTTGTTAATTCATTTGATTCACTTTCAAAAAAAAATCTAAAGAAGATCAAAAATATGTTTTTTTTTCGTTTTTATAGTGTTATAATTTTTTTTGAACAGTTTTTTTATTGATATATAAAACGTATATATATATATACTATTTTTTTTTTGGTCGAAATATATACTATTTATTATCTTCTATTTAGTATAAAGATTTTTTTTTATTTCCTACATATATATTATAACACATGCATGCATTCTTATAATTAGAATCTCTTGTTAATTTATGATTCACTTTCAAAAAAATCTGAACAAGATCAAAAGTATGTTTTTTTCGTTTTTATAATGTTATAATTTTTTTATTGAACAGTTTTTTTATTGATATGTAAAACGTATATATATATATATATATATATATATATATATATATACTATTTTTTTGGTCGAAATATATCTATTTATTATCTTCTATTTAGTATAAATATTTTTTTTTCTACATATATATTATAACACATGCATGCATTCTTATCTTTTATGTAACTAATTTTTTTTTTTTAATTTTCAGGTTGCCTTACATATCTAAATCCATCAAAGGAATTCTCAAAATCAAGGTATGTGTTTTTCTTTTTTTTCTTTTTTTATAGTAAGATATTTAAAAAATAAAATAAAATTTATGTTTCGTTAGTTGTATACTAAATGTATTTGTTTAAATTATTTATGTTTCAATGAATAATGAAAATTTTAATATGTTGAAAGATAAGTTGAGGTTTATGTTGTAGTATTTACTTTTTTATAAACTTGGCATCATTTATAAATATATAGTTTCAATAGATAAGAAACATATATATTATAAAAAGTTTAGGTTTATGTTATAGTATTTACTTTTTTGAACATTTTCGTTTTTAGTTCTTTTATTTTTTAGTTTACAATAACTAATAAATTGTTGAAGACAATCTAATGGGATCTAAAAGGTTTTTTTAATATTTGAAAAATAAGAGATATAGTAGATTTAAAATTTATTATTACTTAAACACTTAAATTGATAAGATTAAATATTACCTAAATTTTAGGAAATAAGGTTATTCTGATTTTGCATTATTTTGGATTCCTTTTTTAAAGAGGTATCTCATAAATATTTATTCTATTAAAGCTCACCAAAGTTATGCTAATAATCACTGGTATAAATATCGTAATATTTTGAGATACCAAAATATTTCTTAACCAAATTATTTCCCTAAAATATGGTAACTATTATATCTTACAATAAATATGAAAATCAAAGCTTCCATAACTAATATTTCCAGATGCAATTAATAAATTAAAACAAATTAAAATAATATTATAATAACCTTCCATTGCAAATAAAAACTAGATAAAAATATTATATTATTTTTTCATATAAATATTTCTAAAAATTTATTGACTCATTACATATTTAAAATGTTTTATAAATAGAAATTAGGTTTATAAAATCATTACTGGTTTTTTTAAATGCCATAATTTTTGGGATACCAAATCTTTGTTATCTAAATTCTTTCCCAGAATTCGGTAATTAGCATTTATTTATTTTAATAAATACAAAAAATAAAACTTTCTTAATTAATATTTTGGGATACAATTACTCCTTAACAAACATATTCAGATACAATTATAAATTTTAAACTATTTAAAATAATATTATAATAATCAAATGATAAAAATCGTAATTTGAAGAATTTTTTTCAATAATATGTAACTAAAAATGTTATATGTTTCTAAAAATGTCTATGCATGTTTATTTAAAACTAACATATAATAATCAAATAAAACTAATATCATTGTAAATTTGTAGATATGTCGGGTAATCGTGGACAAAACGTGCAATCACATGGTACTCGTCATACAGAAACATCAATACGGGTAAAATTCTTACTATTATTTTTAAAATTTTTAGTTTAGTTGCATGTTTAGTGAATAATACATTTACAAAAATTTTAAATTGATAGAGCGAAGACCATTTGAAATGGGATCATAAACGAGAAAGAATCTTTCTTGAGTTGTACGACCAAGCACTTGCCATGAATAATTATCGTTTAAAAGATCCGTCCCCACTTGGTAAAGAGTTTATAGTTGAAAAGTTCAATCAAGAGTTCAGTCTTGATATAAACTACAAGTTCTTCAGAGAAAAACTTGATCAAATGAAAAGAAAGTACAAGAAGTATGCGAGTCTTATGCAAAGGTCTACGGGCATCTCGGTTGATCCTGTTACATCCGTGATATCGGCGTCTGATTCATGGTGGAAAGATCGTGAAGTAAGTACTTTTAATCTTTACCACACCCAAAATATGTTAACTAATTTTACGAATATGAACACTTTGTTAAACAAAATTTTAATAATTTTGTTGACAGGTTTGTAAAATTATAAAATCGTTTAAACGAAAACCACCAGAGTTTTGGGATATTATGCAACGTTGTTTCAAATTATATGACGTCCACTCGCAACCTCAATACTCTGCGAACCAAAGAAGAGAAGAAATGATGAACGAGGGCATAGCTAATGATGAAGATTATCTGAATTCAGAAATATATGGTGATGGTATACCAGAAACTCAAGTTCCAGAGACACAAGAAAATGAAGAGGTGTATCGTGTTAACATTGACGATGAAAGACGACCTTCAAATGAGTTTATCCGTGAATCTATGCGTCAAAGTTCTCCACCGGGTCATCCGTTCCAGAATCCTGCTTCCAGAGCTCCACAACAAGGAAGAGTAAGACGTGAAAGTGGTACAAATAGAGTTGCGGGATGCTCACGAACTTCTACCAGAAATGGTTCAAGAGGAAGTCGTAGAAAACAATCATTTCAGACAACTCTAACAGATACCATGGATGGTTTTAGAGAGTTTCAACGCCAAAGTTTACAACAACTGCGCCCAAATTTTTTTGATCAAGAGGATTACGATGAATGCGACATGGCTCTCAAGATATTTGAATCGATGGAGGTTCCAAAGAACACTGACTTTTATTGGGCATGCATTCAAGAATTAAAAGCTGACAGATTTTGGCGTAAGTACTTCATTGACAGAGCTGAAAATACTATCGAAGATAAGCTGCAATTTTTACAAGCTCTCACCGGATATACACGAGACAGCGAGTTTGTTGGAAAGCGGTTAACCTCTGGTCAAAATTCTGGGAGTCCAAATGTAGGTGGTTTTTTTCTGGTAATCCATCTTATGGCGGCAATAATTCATGGAGTCAAACTTCAGGTGGACAATGGGGTCATGGTTCTAATCAATGGAGAACACCTTCAAGTGCTCAGCAATGGGGTACACCTCCAAGTGCTCAGCAATGGGGTACACCTCCAAGTGCTCAGCAATGGGGTACACCTCCAAGTTCTCATCAATGGGGTACACCTCCAAATGTTCAGCAATGGGGTTCATCATCAAATGTTTCGCAATGGGGTACACCTCCAAGTACTCAACAATGGGGTTCATCTTCAAATATTCCACAGTGGGGTACACCTCCAAATGCTCAACAGTGGGGTTCATCATCAAATGTTCAACAGTGGGGTTCATCATCAAATGTCCAACAATGGGGTTCATCACCACATAACCAACAATGGGGTTCATCACCACATAACCAACAATGGGCCTCATCACCAAATGCTGCAGGATGGATTCCTCCGACAAATGTTCAACACGGATTTTCATTGGGAACTCAAGTAGAAACTACAACTAATGGTCAACTAGGAGTGTCACTAGAAGAAGAAGGTCGTACTTCAGCAAACGTTCAGAGGGGAGTATCACCAGAGTTTGGTTTCACGAATTATTCTTCAGATGCACGAATACCAAGAACGCGCAGAGTTGGAGGATTATTCAACATTTGGGGAAATAAAAAAGGACCAAATTTAAATGAAATACATCAAAGTGATTCAGGAGGCGAAGATTAGTTTAGTAATGCTTGTATTTTGTTATTAACAATTATGTTATGTTTTAATTTATGTTTTTATAATATCCATTATGTATTATATAGATTATTGAACATTGTATTTTCATATCGTATTAGTTTAAGTTTTACCTCGTGTTACAAATTTGATTTAACTTTTACCTCATGTTTACAAATGTTCAGGCTTTTCGTATATGTCAGTTGCGATCACATGGTGTCCACAATCTAAGTTACGAGGAGAGAACTGAGTTGTGGAATTTGGAAAACGAGCAGTTTGAAGAGCTAATAATTCAACCATCATTAAGCTACTACAATCGATATTTTGAAAGAGGACCATCCCAAACTGATTGCGGGTTGGGATGGAGAAATATTTGGTGTCGATTACAAGAAGATAATGCTGCTTGTCTTCAACTGTTAAGAATGTCACTTGGTGTTTTCCAAACATTGTGTGATAAATTACAAACGAGTTACGGTCTACAACCAACATTAAATGTAAGCGTTGAAGAGAGTGTGGCCATGTTTCTACGGATATGTGGACATAACGAAGTTCAGAGAGATGTTGGATTACGTTTTGGACGAACGCAAGAGACAGTGAATCGGAAATTTTTTGAAGTGCTTAGAGCGACTGAGTTACTTGCTTGTGATTATATCAAGACTCCGACGACGCAAGAGCTAAGACGGATTCCCGAACGACTAGTAATGGATGGAACATATTGGCCATATTTTGGTGGTTTTGTTGGAGCCATGGATGGAGTTCATGTTTGCGTTAAAGTGAAGCCTGAAATACAAGGAATGTATTGGAACCGACACAGTATAACATCTTTTAATATAATGGCGATATGTGATTTGAATATGTTATTCACATATGTTTGGAATGGAGCACCCGGTTCATGTCACGATACAGCAGTTCTCACAATGGCGCAAGATAGTGATTCCGACTTTCCTTTACCTCCAGCTGATAAGTATTATCTAGTCGATTCTGGTTATCCAAATAAACAAGGTTTTTTGGCTCCCTATAGATCTTCACGAAACGTGGTTGTTAGGTATCATATGTCACAGTTCGACAGTGGTCCTCCTCCCAGAAACAAACAAGAGTTGTTTAATCGATATCATGCATCTTTACGTTCTGTTATTGAGAGGACATTTGGAGTTTGGAAGAAAAAATGGAGGATTCTTTGTGAGTTTCCTAGATATGATATGCATGTTCAAAAAAGAGTGGTAATGGCGACAATGGGATTACATAATTTTATTAGAATTTCAAATTTTTCAGATGAGGATTTCGCTGATACAATGAGACATACAGAGATTGATAACACTAGTTCTGTGGTCGAAGCAAGTGATATGGAAGAAACGGAAAATGGACAAGGAGATCTTATGGCAAACATCAGAGAAATTATTGCAAATACTTTATGGGCAGACAAAAATACTTTGTAGTAATTTTTTTTTAAATTTGCATCTTATGTTGTAATCGTATTTTATTTTAAAATTTTCATCGTATGTTGTAATCGTATTTAGTTTCCAGATAATGTTTATATTTTAACCGTATTTATTAAAACAGTTATATTTATTGTTTATATATATAAATTGATTTTTTTTTGTTTTAGATATTTAATTTACATCATTTATATGTTTTTTTAACGTTTAATCGAATTTAATAATTCGCTTAATTTGTTTGATCTGCTAGATCTGCGTTTGTTCTGCTTGATCTAAATTATCTGGTTGATTTGTATTTATTATATTGTTATACTATTTAATATAATATAATTATTTATAGATCTGCATTTGATCTGCATAATCTGCATGATCTGTGTTTGTTCTGCTTGATCTGCATGATCTGCATGATCTGCGTTTTTTGATCTGCGTCACCATTCGAAGCCATAGTAGATTTTAAATAAACAAACATGTATGACGATTTGATGTCGTTTAAGTAAAACTTATGATGTATCGTTTATCATGTGAGAATTAAAAAACTATTTTTAACAATTAAAGGCTAATTACTTGTTAATTAGATTTTTTTTTTCAATAGTATTTATTAAAGATATTTAAGTAATCTTTCATTTTTTTCCTTTAAATTTTTGTTTTTCAACATTTTTCTTTTTTGTTAATACTTTTTAGAACAATGATATAATCGGATTGAATGTAGTTAATATAACTCGTATAAACTAAAATCGTTTACGATTTGTTAAGTCTTGATAATATTATAATATCTTGTATTTAAATATCTTGGAAGATAATTTTTTTATAATGTTAATTTTGAAATTGTAGAAATATTTTATTAATATACCATATTATTAGGTGTATGATATGGGATTTAAGCTATCGTTTGAAATGTGTTTAGGAAGATGATAGATAGATATTTCCCAAATTATATACCACTAATTGATGACATTAACTACTTTTCAAAATAATGATTATGTCAGTTAATATTTATTCCTTATAAATTAATTACTTTTATGCATGTATTATAATATTATTCTCCGGTCTTCTCCGTTTTTCTCCGTTCTTCTTCTTCTACTCTGTCACCACCGTCGTTGTAAATGAACTTTGGATCTATGAAATTTACACTTGAATATTTATTTGTAGTAGTATTAAATTGAACTATATATAACCCAAAAAATAAGAATTAGCAGGATCGATAATATGAATTTTAAACTCTTATTTATTTATAAAGTAAGCTTAAATATAAAGAAAATAATAATAAAAAATTACTGTGAAGTTTATTGTTTGATTTCCTATAATGATGTTCTTCTTAGTTATATTCTTCTTTTTAAAATTGTCTCTCCTTCGGAATGGATCGCAAAAAAAAAACAAAAAACAAAAAAAAACAAATACATGAGCATCTTTGGGCATGGTTGGCCAATAGAAATCTTCTTCTTACATGATGTCTTCTGTGTAATTGTCTTCATATTCTTCTTCCATATCCTCTTGATCTCGTTATCATTGTTAGTTGTATTACATGGTATGCTCTCTTGTGCTTTCTCTAAATAAATATATTATATAGTTTAATATTAAAAAAATAAAGCTTATAGTAGAATTGTTATGTTTTATAATATTTTCATAAAATTTAAAAATTAATTTAAGATTATAAAAATATATAATATAACAAATGATAGGCATATAATGATTTGTTTTGAATTATTTTTAATTTTTATGTGTAAATTTATTATATAATCTTAATTTTAAATCCATTTATTTGTTAAGATTTTAATTATAAAATATTAAATTTTCGAAATAATTAATTTTGGTAAGCTATAATTATTTAAATGTGTTTGGTAATTAGAGTTAAAATAATCTAAATAAGTAATATTTAAAAATAAATGTGTTTGATAATAAGTATATGAGAATTAAATAAAGAAAAAGAAAAAACTAAAATCAATTGCATATAAATCAAATGAAATAATTAACCTTAATGAAATTCTAAGAAATTAATGAATGCCCAATGCCATCTATCTATCTATCTATTCTAATATAATAAGGTTTTTTTTTAAGAGTGAGCTTCTAAATGCTGCCACGTGGCATTCCAGACATTGACATGTGTCACCTATATTTAAAGAAAAAAACATAAACACCTAAAAAATTGATATGTGTTATTCATAATTGTAACACTTAATTTTTTATCTTTTTATTTTGTTGTTCTTAATTTAATGTTAAGGTTATATATGATAATGTTATATAGATGAATAATCCAAAAAGCTAAAATTAACTACAAAACTATAAAAAGCAGATGTGATATTATATAAGATATAATAAAGTTTTCTTAGAAAGAGCCTTGAAAATTTTGGGACGGATTTCCATTCCCTCCCGTAATCGTCCCGAATTTTCTGTCTCATTCTCTATCTCATTCAAAATAATTACCCATTCGAGAACATTTATTTTAATTAAACGACTATGGGAAGGGTGCGAGAAGGGAATGAATATTAGAACGGATACCCGAATTACCCGTTTAAAAATTAAAAACTTAAAAATTCTATATATTTTTTTCAAATAATACTGAAATTTCTCGGGACGTTCTTATCAAATTTTCCAAGAATGGCTCCTCTTCATCTAAGAAATTAATGAATGCCCAATGCCATATTATATATAGCTCTCTAGCGTTGACACATCACTACATCAGCATGTTTAAACGAATAAAAAATGAAGATGTGTACACAATTAACTATAATTTAAAACCATTTAATTTTTCATTTAACTATTAAAAAATTATTCAAGCTTAAACATAAAATAAATAAAAAACATATTTAATTATAAAACAGTATAAACATATATACATATATTATATAATATATATAAATGTATATACATATTAAATTTAAAAAAGCATCATAAACATATACATATTATATAATACAAGATATATATACATATTTCATGTTTTTGTATGATTTAATCGCTATATCCGAACTAACAGATGAACTAATGAAGATAACTGAAACTTAATACAAGTAAAGAAAGAACAAATTATGAAATAAAAAATGAGAATAATAGGTGAAAAATGCTTTAAACAACTGAAGAAGAAATATCAGGACTCTAAAATTATAGAACATAAAAGGATACTCAATATTTAATTGATGAAATAACAAATTATCAAAACTAGAGAGAAGAATATGACAAAAAATAGAGAAAAGGAAAAGCAGAAACAAAAAGTATACAAATTTTGAAACCATGGAAAAAATGAAATCAATGGTAATACAAATCCCAATATATGTGAAAAAAAAAAACAAAATTCTAAATGGTAAATCAAAAAAGTTGAAAAATTATTGTAATATTGGGATTTGAATGAATGAAAAGAGCATGAGGAATAAGTAAATAACTACAAAATGATGTATGGAGAAGATTAGAATAATGAGAATAACGATTAGGAAAAAACGAACAAAATAACAAATGATAAAAAAAAAAATCAAAATAAACGTGTAAAAACATATCATTTATAACACAAACTAAAGCAAAACCTGTGCAGTAACACATGTTCTCTTCTACAAATCACTAGGGCCATAATAAATCTAAAAACATATTAAGTATTGATAGTTGAAATGAAAATTTAAAAATATATTAAGTATTCACAAAATAAAGAAAAATACGCGCATTAGCGCAGGTTCTCTCCTAGTGTAATATAACACATGGAAAAAGGTTAAAAGAATAGGGGAAAAAGTGACACTTGTTATGAATATAAGATGGATGCCCATTATAAGGCCCATCTTCTAGAAGGTTCTAGAGATTAGGGTTTACCTCTTTCCCAAGTAAAACCCCCTCTTTGTATTCCTATATAAAGACCCTTTACCTATTGGAATAATACACATTAATTCATTCTTCTCTTCTCTTTATTCCCAACACGTTATCAGCACGAAACCCTAGCCGTCTGAACTAAGAGGTACAAATTTTTCTTTTTGTTTATTACTCCTAATTTCGAATCATATTTATTATCAACTCATGGTTCAAAAATATGGATATTTTATCAATAATAGTCTCATGTAGAGATTCAAAAGCACAAGCTTATTTCTATGATTAATATCATGATGAATTCTCCTGCAGAGATTCATGTCACATATTTATTATTTCTCCTGTAGAGAACACATGTTTGTTTATTTTTTAAATTTATGCTCTATTTATGCACGTATTTTATTTTTACTTTATTTATGCACAAATTTTATTTATGATCTATTATTGCACGAATTTGATTTATGTTTTATTTATGCTCTATTTATGCACATATTTTATATCCATCGTTTTTGCATAATTCGTAAACTAAATCTTATTCAATTAAATCGAATACTGCACATATTTTGCACGATAGTAAAAAAAAAAAAAAAAACAAAAGTTTTCTTATTCAATTAAATCGAATACTGCACATATTTTGCACTATAGTCAAAAACGTTTTCTTATTCAATTAAATCGAATACTGCACATTTTTTTGCACTATAGTCACACAAAAAAAACGTTTTCTTATTCAATTAAATCGAATACTGCACATTTTTTTGCACTATAGTCACACAAAAAAAACGTTTTCTTATTCAATTAAATCGAATACTGCACATATTTTGTACGATAGTCAAAAACGTTTTCTTATTCAATAAACGAATACTGTCTACACATATTTTGCACGACATTCATAAAAGTGTTCTTGTTCATTAAATCGAATACTGTCTACACATATTTTGCACGAAATTTTATACGATTTTCCTGTTCTGCACGTATTCTGCACGAAATCGTTTTCACACGAATTTTGCACACCATATTTATATTTTATAGCTTTTGAAATCTTATATCATTACTTTATTATTTCAGTAATGTCGAAACTTACGAGCCTTGAATTTTGAGCTCTTGATGTCTCCGGAGACAACTACTTGGCATGGGCACTAGATGCTGAAACTCGTCTAGATTCAAAAGATCTCCTTAAGACCATCCAAGAAGGAAATGAAACTCAAAGTAGAGACAAAGCAAAGGGAATGATCTTCCTTAGCCATCACCTCCATGAGGATCTCAAGAATGAATACTTGACGGTGAAAGATCCCAAAATTCTTTGAAATGATCTGAAAGATAGGTATGATCACCAGAAGACTATGATCTTACCTAAAGCCCGTTACGATTGGACGCATCTACGACTAAAAGACTTTAAGTCTGTAAGTGAGTATAACTCAGCTCTTTTTAAGATTACTTCCCGGTTGGAATTATGTGGAGAGAAGATAACGGATGCTGATAAGTTAGAGAAGACATTCTCTACTTTTCATGCAAATAACATTGTCCTGCAGACACAATACCGTGAAAAGGGATTCCTGAAGTATTCCCAGCTAATCTCTTGCCTTCTTGTTGCTGAGAAAAACAATGAGCTATTGTTGAAAAACCATGGACTACGTCCAACGGGTTCTGCTCCATTCCCTGAAGCAAATGTTACATCATTTGAGAAGGCAAATAACAATGGCCAAAGAAATGGCTACACACGTGGGCGTGGTCGTGGTAATGGTCGTGGTTATGATCGTGGGCGTGGATACAGTCGAGGAAGAGGTCGTGGAATCCAATTTAAGAACTCATACTCTCACCAGAAGTGGGAAAAAAAAGATGGTAACAAACAAGAGAAGGGAACATATGTGAATGTATGTTACCGTTGTGGAGGAAAAAACCATTGGTCTCGTACATGCCGTACACCAAAGCATCTTGTTGAGCTCTATCAACAATCAGTGAAGCAAAAGGGAAAGAAAGTGGAAACAAATATGGTGTACGAAGATGGAGAAAATGACTTTGCTCTACGTGATACCACTCACTTCGATATCTCCGATTTTCTCAATGATGAAGAGAAAGAGACTTAGAAATAATTATTTAAAGAACTTTAGTTCTTAATTTATATTTTATGGCTTTTGGATTTTGGATTTTGGCTTTTAATTATTTGGCTTTTGATTTTTATTTTATGCATTTATGTATTTTGAGATATGATTTATTTTATTAAGTTATTGAATTTATTTATAAGTTATATTTATGTGAGAGTAATTTATTTTATTTATTTATTTGAAAAATAATGAATGGTGGAGATTTATGATTGGAAGACAGTGCAACTAGTCATACTATTCTGAAAAATAAGAGAAATTACTCTTCTTTAACAATGAAAGAAGCAAGTGTAAGTACCGTAACAGGTAGTGCAAAGATAATTGAAGGCTCTGGAAGAGCAAATATATCATTGCCTATGGGAACACAATTCGAAATTGTGGATGCATTATACTCTCCAAAGTCTCAAAGAAACTTACTAAGTTTTAAAGATATTCGCCGAAATGGATATCATATTGAGAATATGAACAAAGAAAGTACTGAATACCTTCAAATCACATGTAATACCCAAGGCTCTAAAAGTATTTTGGAAAGACTACCTGCATTCTCCACTGGACTATACTATACTACGATAAATTCGATTGAGGCAAATGCTATAGTAAATCAAAAGTCCACGGAAAACATAAAGGTTTGGCATGACCGGTTAGGACATCCCGGTACAATAATGATGCGAAAGATTATCACTAATTCATTAGGACATTCATTGAAGAACCAGAAGATTCTTCCTAATGATTTCTCATGTGCTGCTTGTTCGCAAGGCAAGCTGATTATACGGCATTCACCAGCCAAGATAAATTCAGAATCAATAAACTTTCTGGAACGCATACAAGGCGATATTTGTGGGACGATTCACCCATCATGTGGAACCTTTAGATATTTTATGGTTCTAATTGACGCATCTAGTAGATGGTCACATGTATCCTTGCTATCAACTCGAAACTTGGCGTTTGCGAGGTTACTTGCTCAGTTGATTAGACTACGAGCACACTTTCCAGATTTTCCTTAAGGACAATTCATCTTGACAATGCTGGTGAATTTACGTCTCAAGCTTTTAATGACTATTGCATGTCTATTGGGATAAGTGTTGAACATCCTGTAGCACATGTTCACACACAAAATGGTTTAGCAGAATCATTAATCAAACGTCTTCAATTAATTGCAAGACCCTTACTTATGAAATCAAAACTCCCAATATTTGCTTGGGGCCATGCCATATTACATGCGGCAGCACTGATTCGCATCAGGCCAACGAGTAATCATAAGTTCTCCCCATCACAAATGGTTCTGGGTCAGGAACCGAATATTTCCCATCTGAAAGTTTTTAGATGTGCTGTATATGTTCCAATTGCTCCACCACAACGATCTAAGATGGGACCTCATAGGAGGTTAGGAATATATCTCGAGCCTTCCACATGGGATTTATTCAAGGCTAGATTCGCAGACTGTCATTTTAATGAGTCTGTTTTTCCAACATTAGGGGGAGAAAATAAACCGCTGGGAAAAGATATAAGTTGGAATGCATTATCAATGTCTTATCTTGATCCTCGGACTAAAGAGTGTGAATTAGAAGTCCAAAAGATAATTCATTTACAGAGCTTAGCAAATCAGCTGCCAGACGCTTTTACTGACCCAAAAGGTGTGATAAAGTCACATATCCCAGCTGTAAATGCTCCAATAAGAATAAATATCCCCGAAGGACAAAATCAAACTACTAATGAGTCTAAGACACGTATGAAACGTGGTAGATCTATTGGTTCCAAAGATAAAAATCCTCGAAAAAGAAAAGGAGCAGAAATTGGCAATGATGAAACCGAGGTAATTACAAACGAGGGATCTCCAGAAGAGACCTTAGACATGACCCAGAAGGAAGTTCAGGTACCTGAGAATGAAGAGATCTCAATTAATTATATCATGTCTGGAATAAAATGGAACCAAAAGCAAATCGATGTCGATGATATTTTTGTATGCAATGTAGCAGTTGATGTTATGGATGAGGATCATGAACCAACATCTATTGAAGAGTGTACACAAAGAAGTGATTGGCCAAAATGGAATGAAGCAATAGATGCAGAATTAAAATCTCTCGCAAAAAGAGAAGTATTTGGACCAGTAGTCTGTACACCTAAATGTGTAAAACCAGTGGGACATAAATGAATTTTTTTACGAAAGAGGAACGAAAACGGTGAATTTGTGAGATATAAAGCACGTTTAGTTGCTCAAAGATTCTCACAAAGACCTGTAATTGATTATGAAGAGACATACTCTCCTGTGGTGGATGCAACTACTTTCAGGTTCCTTATTAGTCTGGCAATAAAAGAATGACTTGATTTGCGTTTAATGGATGTTGTCACAACCTACTTATATGGACCACTCGAAAATGAAATTTATATGAAAGTCCCAGAAGGATTTAAACTACCTAAAGTAGTAAATTCTACTTCTCGAGAACAATACTGCATAAAGTTAAATCGATCTCTTTATGGATTAAAACAATCAGGGCGTATGTGGTATAACCGCCTTAGTGAGTATTTGATAAAAGAAGGCTACAAGAACGACCCTGTTAGTCCATGCATTTTTATAAAGAGATTTGGGAAAAGATTTGTTATAATTGCAGTATATGTTGATGATTTAAATATTATGGGAACTCCTGCAGAGATTTCATACACAGTAGAATATTTGAAGAAAGAATTCGAGATGAAAGATCTTGCGAAAACAAAATTTTGTTTGGGACTACAAATTGAACACCTAAAGAATGGAATTCTGGTGCATCAAGAGACATACATCGAAAATGTTCTCAAAAAGTTCTATATGGATCAAGCCCACTCTTTGAGTAGCCCAATGGTTGTAAGATCACTCGATGTTTTAAAGGATCCGTTCCGCCCTCGAGAAAACAATGAAGAAGTCATTGGTCCTGAAGTACCATACTTAAGTGCAATAGGAGCATTGATGTATCTTGCTAGCCACACAAGACCTGATATATCATTTGCAGTGAATTTGTTAGCAAGGTTTAGCTCATGTCCAACTCAAAGGCATTGGAATGGGATTAAACATATACTTCGTTACCTCCAAGGAACGAAAGACATGGGATTATTCTTTTCTAACCTATCCAAGGAAGACTTGATTGGTTTTGCAGATGCAGGATACTTATCTGATCCCCATAATGCTAGATCGCAAACGGGATATGTATTCACATGCGGAGGTACTGCTATCTCTTGGCGTTCTATGAAGCAAACCATCGCAGCCACTTCTTCTAACCATTCAGAGATTTTAGCTATTCACGAAGCTAGTCGCGAGTGTGTATGGTTAAGATCGGTAGTGCAACATATACGAGAAGATTGTGGTATCTCTGAAGGAAAAGAAGCTCCAACAATTATGTATGAAGACAATGCTGCATGCATCGCACAAATCAAAGACGGATACATCAAAGGTGATAGAACAAAACAAATTCTACCAAAATTCATCTTCACACACGATCTACAGAAGAATAGCGATGTACGTGTTCTACAGATCCGTTCAAGCGAAAATTTGGCTGACTTATTTACCAAGGCGCTACCTACTGCTACTTTCAAGAAGTTGGTTCATCACATCGGATTACGTCGTCTCAAAGATCTCGACGTATGTACTCATTAGGGGGAGTAATTGCGCGCTGTACTCTTTTTCCCTTAACCATGGTTTTTCTCATTGAGTTTTCCTGGTGAGGTTTTTAATGAGAAAGCATCTTAGGCGTATTACGAGTTATTTCATTATAATGGACATCCAAGGGGGAGTGTTATGAATATAAGATGGATGCCCATTATAAGGTCCATCTTCTAGAAGGTTATAAAGATTAGGATTTACCTCTTTCCCAAGTAAAACCCCCTCCTTGTATTCCTATATAAAAGACCATTTACCTATTGAAATAATACACATCAATTCATTCTTTTTTTCTCTTTATTCACAACAACACTCTTTTAATAGAATAAAGATAACCAAATTTTCTTACCATTCGAAACTTATACAAATATTAATAAAAAATACAAACTAATAAAAAAAAAAATGTTTTTATATCAAATAAACTCATACTTGATTATGTTTATTTGTAACAAAACAAAATCAATATAATAAAAAATACAAAATTTATATTTCAACTAAATAATCTCATCATAAACAATAATATTTTTTAAAAATATACAATCTAATAAAATACAAATACCCAGTTCATACCAAATACTTTAATTTCATACATAACCTTACAAAATATAAATCGGGTTCATGAATTTGAATTTTACAAAGTAGACTAATACAGAAATCTACTTCCTAAATATATATTACAAAGCATATTACCTTGAAAGTCTATTTCATAATTGCATTTTACAAAGTAGATTACCACATAAATATGCTTCCTACATAGATTTTGCAAAAAATGTAATCATCGAAATTCACTTTGTATTTAGATTTTACAAAGCATACTAATAAAGAATGTTATCATCGAAATTCACTAAATCTGCTTGCTATATAGATTTTACAAAGCTAATTCATGTGGAAGTATGCTTTGTATCTAACTTTTATAAAACAGAGTATTTTGGAAATTTGTTCTCTATTTGAATTTTACTTAGTTACTGCATATTTAGATTACACGAAGCAGACTACCTCAAAAATTTGCTTTGTATTTTGATTTTATAAAGCAAAGTATCATAAAAGTTTTGTTAGTATTTGGATTTTATAAGGGACGCTTCAGAAGTATTGTCTTTGACCAAGAAAATATGCAATTCTAACGCCGTCCATAAATTCATTATTAATCTAACGTTTTCGGATATTTTTGTCCTTTTCGACAATAAGATTAGTCTTCTCACAATATTACTTGAATTGATGTGATATAAACAGAGACGCTATCGCTATTAATATTAATTGAAAATCAGGAGATTAGTCTTCTTAAAATATTATAGTATTTTGATGTATTTGTTTACATATAAGTTAACACTTGAATAATAATGTAATTTGTCGAGAAGTAACAATATAAACACTTTTCTTAGAACTTTGTAAAATTTATAGATATATACATTTTTCTTAGAACTTTTTTTAAATTACAAAAATACTAAGATTCATAAACAAGTCATAATCTAAAACATAACCTAAATTCTAAACATCAAAATCTAAACCCTAAACCTTAAACCCTACCCCTTAAACCTAACCCCTAAAAACTAAACTCTAAACCCCTCTCTAAACACTAAAATCTAAACCTTAAACACCTCCCTAAGAATTAATGAATTTAAACTGAATAGTGTAAATATTTTGTAACCTATAACCCAAACCGTAAACCCTAAACTAAAAAACCCTCTAAACCCTTCTCTAAACCTTAAAATCTAAATCCTAAACCCTAAACCCTAAACTATAAACCTTAAACTCTAAACTAAAATCTAAACCCTAAAATCAAAACCTAAATGTTAAACCCTAAACCCTAAAATCTAAACCCTAAACCCTCCATAAGGATTAGTGAATCCAAACTGATTAATGTAAAAATTTGTAACTTATAACTTTTTGTAAAAATTTTTTAGAAACTTTTGTATGTTGATATAAATTTTCATGTATTTACCTTGTAAAAAATACTATATAAAGAATTTGAAAAAAAATCAATCACATGTTAGTGTAGGAGAAGAAGCGCTGCAGTTAGTGGAGAAATAGAAGACAGAGATCTCGGATTAGTAAGATGGAATTTTCAAATCCAAACAAACGACACTTATGAATTTAACATGCATAGTAGATGATGGGAAACTTATTATTATTTTGTTTAACATTGATTGACAAAACAATAGGTGGAGATTATTTAATCCGCAAGTGGCCATCAAACAAAATTCAGCTACTGAAAAAAAATATTGTATTTGTTCCTATCAAATTCATACTTGGATCTGCGTTAAAAGATACAGAGAGGGAGAAATGAAGAGAGGGAGATAAGAAACCAGAGAAAGAGGAGAGAGGGAGAGAAGGAGATGAGAAACGAGAGAGGAGAGATGAGAGAGAGAGAGAAATGTGTCAGAAAAAAAAACTGTTGTAAATGCCATTATAAAAATAGGAAGAGTAATCAGAGCATCTGCATTGGTTAGAGATTTGAGTTTCTCATCCAATTTAATACTAACTAGATTCTGATCCGCCCGTAAGAACGGAAAGTTTTTCTTTTCTGCCTAGATTGCGAACTCAGATTGTAAAAATTATATGTAGACACTTGGTTACTTTGATTAATTGATTTTTTGTAAAATATAACGTTGTGTGGTAGACAATAAATTAGTTTTGGACTTTCTCGTTGTTTGGTTCTGAACCGGAATTGAAAATAAAGTATATCAAAGAAACATACATCTCCCAATTATTTAAGAAAGTATCATATTATTGAATATAGGAAAGAACAAATACGCAATTAATAAATAATTCAATACAAACATATGGAAATAACAGAAATATTCCAACAAAGTAACACGGAAAGGAATTAAATCAAAATTACCAAAGAAACGTCAAAAGATATAATCTTCTTAACTCTCAAGGTAATTTGAAAGACTCCAACAACCTATCCTAACCTGCTCAGAAAATTTAAGAGAATGCATGTTAGGAAAATATAAACTTGATACCATATAACAATAAATTAATAGAAACAATTTGGGAATTCAAAAAAATACCTTCTTCACGAGGATCAATATCTTCAAGTTTTTGAAAAACTTCCTTAAAAACGACATTCATGGTTCTTTTCTGTGCTTTTCCATCTTTGACTAGGATCAGAATTTTCAATCCTTTTCTAGACGTCACTCAAGATATGGCCACATAAAGTTGACCATGTGAAAAAACAGGCCTTGGCAAAAACAAACCCACTTCAGACAAAGATTGACCTTGGCTTTTGTTTATTGTTATAGCAAAAGCAACTGATAGAGGCAATTGCCTACGTCGCATTTTGAAAGGCAATCTTGCATCAGAAGGAGATATTAACAATCTGGGAATCAAAACCTTATCACCGACTCTATCTCCTGTTATTATCATAGCTTCCACCATAAAAGGAGTCATTTGTGTGATCTGAAGTCGAGTTCCATTCATTAATCCTCCCTTTGGATCTATATTCCGTAGCAACATAACAGGACATCCTATTTTCAAATGTAACATATGATTTGGTAATCCAGCAACTTTGATACTATTCAAAAAATCAGATGTGAAAACAGGATTATCCAATGATCGCTGGTCAGTCGGATCAATAGTATCAGAACTATTATAAACTCTTTCATCGCCTGAAATTTTCAAAAACATAAATAATGTACGAATATATATTAATAAAACAGATAATACGAGCAATGAACGTAAACATAATGAAATTTTACTAACCTTTTAGTTGAGAAAGCATATACTCCTTAATAATGTTGACGTCTTCATTTGTAGGACATAAAATAGCTCTCTCTTGCCAAAACTTAGGTTCCTTTTCTTCTTGAATTGAATGACGATCTCCATAAACGGTTTCACATATTGATTGAACAGGATCAGTTCCCTGTTCAATAAGATATTCATCAGGAATATCAATCAAAACTTCACCGTCATTGGGCTCAGATATCTTCCCTTCACCAACAGGTAAGATCCATTCGGAAAACTCTCTAATTTCTTCTGCCTCTTGATCATTCAAATTTGGCGAAAGTAACCGCATATTCTTGGTGAGCCTCAACAGTTTGCATTGCTTCCAAATATAAGATGAATTCAGTGCAGCCATTATAATTTATGCCCTTCCAGCACCGTTTATTACTGGAAGAACTTGTTTGAAATTCCCTCCAAAGACAACAACCTTTCCACCAAATATTTTTTTATCGACAGTGTCCATAATATCAGAACAGCTCTTTTCCAGGGATTCAAAGCAGTATTTACTCATCATAGGAGCCTCATCCCATATAATAAGTGATGCTTCTGATACCAACTTACCAACATCCGATCCTCGTTTAAAAGAACATGTAGTAAACTGGTCTGGATTAATTGGAATACCAAACCGAGAATCAGCTGTTCTGCCACCTTGTAATAACAATGAAGCAATGCCACTTGAAGCTACATTTAAGACAATGTCACCCTTCATTCTAATTTCCGACGATATAAATTTCCATAGGAATGTTTTCCCAGTTCCTCCAAAACCATAAACAAAAAACACACCACCTTCTTTATTCAAAACAGCTCCAATGATCTGATCATATATACTCTTTTGCTCCTCGGTTAACTGTAGTATATCTATATCATGATTTCTTTGCAGATCATCTGTGTTATAGTTCTTCTCATCATAAATAAGAACATTCTCAATTTCACTTTCTTCTTTCTGAGGCTTGGGCATAGATGGATAGAATGATTGGATAGAATGATAGGGCATAAATAAAATGTATCCCAAAAAAAATTATGTACTGGAAATGAAAAATAATAAATATGTAAAATTCATATAAAGACATAACAACGAAATAAAATTAAATCTTCATCCGATCCTCCAACTCCTTTAATTCGTTCTTAGTTAGGAGATGCACCCGTCATATCTTTCTGAGCAGTTTTAATGTTCTCAACAAAATGCTTATCAAGATTCAACGCATGACATGGATCCGGTAACTTGCTGCATGGTTTCTTGGAGGTTGAATTTTGATCAACAGATTCCAAAAGCTGCTCCACCCCACGTTTACATGGCGTAGTATCACCAATAATCAAGTCCTCGGAATCATCCTGACTATTAGTCTTCGTAACAGGGACCTAAAACAGGTTGCCAGAGAAAAAACTTATTAGGTCATAATAAAACAAATAAAATGGTTAAAATTTATAAAGTCTCGATTATCGTTTCTAATACCAAATCACCGGAGATTAGATTATTGGGATCAAATGATTCTTCCTCGGCATCAGTGAGATCAATTTTCACAAGGTCATCACCCTTCCACACCTTGGCAACCTTATATACCGAATTTCCGCCCCAAAGATTTTCCTTCTCAACACATACCAAAAACTGAAAGGTTTTGCCAATCAAGTTCTTCAACGCACTCGGCAAACTGTCAGGATCTTGTATCTACATTAGAAAATGAAGTAACACTATTATAACACTATTACTACATTAAAAATTCGAAAATGAGTTCACACACATATAATATGTTCATTAGTACCTCATAAAACGAACCACCTAGGACTTCGTCAGCAGTTTGCGATACAACATCAATTGCGTTTTTATCGAACAATAAACATTTCACCTTGCTAGTGCGGTCCATAACGCATAAATGGAGCTTATACCTACGTCGTGAGCAATAGATAAAGTTTTTAAGACAAACATTAAAGGTCGACAAAAAGACTACTGTGATTAAATCAATTGACATATTTACCTTGCAATAACGGATGTGATCTTCATCTTACACTCATCACAATCGAAAACAGGTTTCCGGTTAACAATTGATTTGTCATCATCTCTCTTTGGAATCTTGAAAACCTTCGAAGAACATTTCTTACAGACGAAATAAAACTAAGCCCAATCTGTGTCGATAGCAGCTACGGTACACATAATTTTACATTTGCCAACCTATAAAAACAATGAGATAATTATGTTCTGCCAGCATATGAGTGTAAAATACTATATCGTTTATGTTTACTTTTACCTCGAACGAATTTTGTAGTTCAGAAATGGTAATCAAAGGGTATTGTTCAAACGACTCATTCTTCAAGTCAACCACCTTCTTTCGCGGTTTAGCTTCTGTAAAATACAAAGACACACCATCTTCTGGCAACCTAGGATTGCATGTGTAATTACGATTGGTTACAATAAAAAGTGTGAATTATGATAGGAATTAGTAACTAAATAATTAAGACAGAAGAACGTACTTCGATTTAAAATCAACAGAAACCGGAGTATCATAATTAACGATGACATCGGATATGTCAAAAGCATTTGTAATTTGTCGATCACCTACGCAAAATATAAGAAACTATTAAATACAGTAATCGGAAAAAGAAAAATAAACATAAAAAAATAATACCTCTATACTTGTTGATTTTGGCAAACCTAATCAGGAGTATGACGATTCCATCATCAGAATCTTCGCATGCTTTCTGAACTTGTACACCAAATCTTCCCCACAAAGTACAAGGTATACGATTATCCCTACAAATAAACAATGAAATAATATATAAATCTGAATATATTTAATCCTATATAAATTAAACTCATATAGTAAATGTTATAATAATTGAAATTTTTTACAAACAATTTCAAAAATACCCGGTGTCCCTCATTTCGAAAGTTAGACGATGAGTATCTTTGTTGTTGACAAACATAGAATCCAATTGTCCAACACTGGTTATCTGGCCGAGAACATCTAAATAAAATATGCATTTCAAAATAGTTTCTTATAGTGTTAAAATTGAAGATATATATGTCTATTTGATTACAAAAAAGAAGGCATACCTATAAGAAGGCTAGTGTTTAACTCACCATTTAGAATGCAGTCAAACTCCTCGATCTCGAGATATTCACTATCGGATCTATTAGCAGACCGACTCACAACTGTAGAACTGAGGAAAGTCATCTTGTACTGATGCTTAGTTGCCCTGTACTGTCCAGATGCTTATGACAGTGAGAAATTCTGAACAAACTTCCATTCGCCGACAATCAAAAAGTTTTCAAATCGCTGAACCAACGCCTTCTTGTTAGAGGCATGAATCTTAGTACCCTACATGTTACATATAACACGTGTATCATTAATACAAAGTTATCAAAAATGAGACAACGATAAACGATAATATGGCAGTTTAGGAAACATATGAATATTAACATTGTCAAACATACATGTTCATCCGCGAAAATAACTTCAAAGGTTTCACCGCTCTTCATTTGAAACTGCTTCCATGTATGAATGACTTTCACTTGGATACGCCACCCAGTTTTGAAAGGTTTTACGGAAGAAAGGGTAGACACATCCATCTGGCCAGACATTTTAATATGCAAAGTAAGAGATTGTTTATTTGTTAAAATTGAGTAGTGTAACGAATGAGCAATAGAAGGTCTATTTATAAAGACGGGGAAATCTAGGTCAGAAGTAGAAGAGTGGTTTCAATTAGATATTCTTTGAAATATACTAAGAATATTATAATTTTATGTGTCTGTGTTTGTTAAGATCTTAACAGGTTATTATATTGCCTGTTTCGAAGATTTTATACCGTATTTCGAAGCCTAACTAATTATCGAATTTAATTCAAATATAATTTGGGTATCCTATTGATGATTTAATAGATTTCATACTAAATTTGAAATATCTGATAATTAATGAATTTATATCATTTCTTTATAATGACTTCGACCATTAAAGTCGCAACTTCCAGAGGTTTATATGCGAAGATATCGGACATCTATCTACATATCTATTTTTCGAAACTGGATATAACAGATACCATTTATAAACTCGATGATTTGAAGGCGGATATTAAATACGGTACAGACATGGTTCAGACATGGTTTAAGAAATTTATCAGATAAAAATCTTCCAAAACTCGGTTCAATTTAAGTTGATGAATATCCGCGTATTTTTAAAACGGGTTCGGGTCGGATCTATGAGTTAACACGGAAGCAACTCAGCTGACTCGGTCTTGTTAAACCTGTTGCCAAACACATCTTTGAATTTAGGTCGATATTACCCTTAATGAGACATAAAATTAACAAAGGAAATACAAACGCACCGATGGCATTCTAAGTAATATGCCAGGTGAACCCGAGGGCAATTCTAAAATGTACTTCTCCTTTAATAGTATAGATGTTATAAATATAATTTAATTTAACAACTAATTTTAAATATACAAAAAAAAATAAACCAATTATAAAGGAATATGTGTTTCAAGAGTCTCTCAAAGTCTCTCATTTGAGAGACACATCTCATTTTTTTCTATTTTTTTTTAATTATTTTTCTATTTTTTTAATAGTGAGAGATCCATTGAGAATTTTCCAATGCATATGGTCTTATATACGGCAAAAAGGCTAGTTTGTTAATGTGATTTGGAAGTGCGTTAGTTCCGCATATTATGAAGATGGCGGGCTATATTGTGCCTAATTCTTTATTTTATAAAGCAAATTCATATAAAAGTCCGATTCATATGTAGGGGGAAGTATTGGATTAGAAATTTTAGAAGATTTGGTGATTCTTTTAAAATCCCCTGTTATTGAACTAATGATTTCTAAATGTCTTACCAAATCCTATATTATTCAATTAAGAATTTATAAAAAAACAAATCAAATCCACTGTTATTGGAAATATTTTAAGTAGTGGATTTTAAGAGATTTAGAATGATTTTAGGATGTTTTGATAGAGTTTCCTAGGTAAAAATATAAAATTTCAAATCCCATGGTTTTAGGTGGGATTTGATATAACTTCAATAACAAATCATAACAACTTCCATAATTCAACCAAATCATATGAAAACTTATTAAAATTCAAATCATTCCAAATCACTTCAAATGTTAAGTTGAATACACCTCCATAGAGTTTACAAAATACACTACATCTAAAGTTTGTTTTTGTATTTGATTTTTGTACCCTTTTTGTTAGAGATGGGTTTAGCACCCCTCTGAAAAGCCCTTCCTAAATCCAGCTCAGCCCATTAACAAAAGGTGACAGGCCCGTTAAACGGCCGCTAGGTCGGGTCGACGCCGCCATTGGAAAGAGTCCGGCGATAGGGTTAGTTTCCCGAAGAAAAGGGGAAACTTTCCCTTGAGGATAAAGAGGTCGGCCCGAAGAAAAAGGAAGGAGGTCGGTTGGCCAACTTAAACCTATTATACATAGGTGGCAACCTCGCTCATGAATAGAGATCCGCAATTCTTCTCTCGAGACCTAGGGCAAACTCTGCTACGGCATAAGTTTTAGATCTCGATTCACCATTTAAAGGTTTAGGTCGGCGTTCTTATTCCGATGACCTAACCACCGTTGTATCATCCCCGAGCTCCGGCTTAAATCAATAAAGACTTACTCTTTTCCCCCACAAACTCTTATTCTTTAGTTAGATCGGATTTTAATTCTTACAATTGGCGTCGACTGTGGGGAAAAGAGAGACAAGTCTTTAAAAAGCCAGGTAGCTCGAAGATGGTCAGAACACCACCACCCGAAGACACCACCAACGCCTCCACGGGAACCGGAGACCAGAACCTCCCACAGAATACGACGAGTGTAAACAACACGCCGCCACCACCCCCGACGTGACAGCCTTCATGCAGACCGTCATGGAGCGCCTGAATGAGATCCAAGCCCAGTAGATCGCCCACCGCGACGAGATGGACAACCTTCGACGTCTTGGGACTCAAAACGTCCCTAGCACGCCAGGTCTGCAACAACCCGCTTTTCAAACCATATCGGGGGTCAACAGAGCGCTCTTCGGCGACACCCCCACCAACGATCTACCAGGTCGGCAAAAGGACGCAGCGGCTTCTAACGCTAAAACCGCTCCAAACCGTCCACCAGTAATCGCTAACCCAGTCTCTACGCCGACCGCTCTGACAAAAAACACGTAGGCCACAGCGATGGAACTCACGCGGAAGCAGATCAGCGACATCGGGTCTCAAGTCAACCGGGCCATATCATCTGCCCCCGAGCTCAACAAGATGTTGCAACTCACGCAACAAA
Organism: Alliaria petiolata; assembly: GCA_020283515.1. Classification (NCBI taxonomy): domain Eukaryota; kingdom Viridiplantae; phylum Streptophyta; class Magnoliopsida; order Brassicales; family Brassicaceae; genus Alliaria; species Alliaria petiolata. The sequence goes on from JAHZTW010000002.1 coordinate 92,809,297, forward strand.
CCCCCTTCGCCTCTAAAATCACGAGCATCCCGCTTAGAGACCACGGGAAACACAAGAATCTGATATCCTACGCCGGAAACAGTGTTCCCAACAAGCATCTGACGGAGTTTAACATAGCTATCGCGCGAGCACGTTTCTCCGATGCAGAGCGTGACGCGAGCTGTTGCCAGTACTTCGTCGAAAGCCTAAGTGGCAGCGCTCTCACATGGTTCTCGCGACTCAAGCCTGCCTCCATCGAAACTTACGGGCAATAGTCTGAGGCTTTCCTCAAGCATTACTCAATCTACATCGAGCAGGAAGCCTCTACAATCGACCTCTGGGCTTGTGTCCAAGGCAAAGACGAATCCCTCCGAGAGTTCATCAACCGCTTCCGCGCCATGGTAACCTGCACGAACGCATCCGATGATACCGCAGTAGCCGCGCTGCTCAAAAATCTCCGCAAAGATCAACTCTTTCGCGAAAGACTGAAAACTGGGAGGCCGAGAACGCTGGAAGATGCACTGCATAAGGCCACCGGTTTCATGAGTTTGGAAGACGAGAAACTCGCCGAGCAACGCGAAGAATCCGCCATGGATAAAAAGAAAGCAGCTCGGAACAAACAGGATGATTATCAAGAACCAAGACAACACTACAATCAGGACGACAAGTCTCGGAAATCCAATGTATCCGCGGTGACGAGATCATCCCGTTGGAACACATGGGATCGGCGAACTGACCGCCCTGATGAGGAACCCTCCCATCCGGATTCCTTCTGCAGATGGCACGGTAGATCGGGCTACACTGAAGAAGAATGCAGAACCCTAACAGGGAGGCTAATACGGAAATGGAAGAAGGACGAGATTAACCTTGACAATCGCCCGCAGAATTCAGCGAGGGACCAACGCCGACCTGAGAACGGTGGCAAACAGACCGACGAAAGGGAAACCCGACCTGATGCGCGTCCCAACAGAGACGATAAACCGAAAGAAGACGCCCGAAGCGAATGCGTGAGGATTCTGCACCAACCCCCCGGGATCGCCCCGACGAAGGATTCACATTTACCCACCGAGTCGATAAATTCGATCAAGAAACATGAGCGCCGAGCTATTAACGTCACAAACGAGACTCCGCTCTACAATGACGATGTGCTCATAACATTCACTGAAGATGATGCCAAAAACATAGACCGTCCTCACAACGACCCTCTCCTCGTCTCGTTGCGAATGGGCTAGGACGAAGTATCCAAAATTCTCATCGATACTGGCAGCTCGGTGGATGTAATCTTTAAGACGACACTCCAAAAAATGGGCATAAAAGACAACGAAATCAAGGTCGCGCCTAGGCCACTGACCGGATTCACGGGAGATTCGATTTCTACCATTGGGACCATCCAACTCCATACCCTAGTCGGAGCTGTCATGAAAATCGTTGACTTCGAGGTCATCGATAGACCGGCCATCTACAACGCCATACTCGGCACCTTGTGGATAAATTCGATGCGAGCTATTCCATCGTCGTATCATCAATGTCTTAAATTCCCGGCCAAAAGGGGAGTTTATACGCTCCGAGGTGACCAGCGCGAATCCCGCCATTCCTACATTGACAAACAGCGCGTTCGCAATGCTTTCAATATTAGCAGCCAGTACGACTTTGACCTCCGCGTGATACATCACGAGAAGCCTAAAATCGATCTAGTAGTTCAGATCAGCATAGATGAAACCAACCCGGACCGTTGCGTTGAGATCGTTACCGACCTGCTCCCAAGCATGAAAGACGAGCTGGTCGCTTTCCTGCGTCAAAATGTGGCAACCTTCGCCTAGTCCATGGAAGACACGAAGGGAATCAGCTCGAACATAACTAGCCACAAGCTTAATGTCGATGTCACCTTCAAGCCAATCAAGCAGAAGAGACGAAAGCTCGGACCAGAACGAGCCCTAGCGGTTCACGACGAAGTGGAAAAATTACTGAAGGCCGGATCAATAGTCGAGGTGCAATATTCGGATTGCCTGGCTAACCCCGTGGTAGTCAAAAAGAAGAACGGAAAATGGAGAGTGTGTGTGGACTTCACCGACCTCAATAAGGCATGCCCGAAAGATAGTTTTCCTCTTCCTTGAATCGACCAACTCGTCGAAGCCACCGCGGGAAACCGGCTCCTATCCTTCATGGATGCGTTCTCGGGATACAACCAGATCGTCATGCATCCCGACGATCGAGAGAAGACGGCTTTTATTACCGATCGCGGAACGTATTGCTATAAGGTGGTGCCCTTCGGCCTGAAGAACGCAGGCGCAACTTACCAACCCCTCGTCAACAAAATGTTCGCCAACCAGCTCGGCAACACTATGGAAGTATACATCGATGACATGCTGGTAAAATCAGCGAAGGCCAAAGATCACATCCGACATTTGGAAGAGTGTTTCCTCATTCTTAACGAGTACGACATGAAACTCAACCCGACCAAATGCACATTCGCGGCCAGGTCTGGAGAATTCCTCGGCTACCTCGTGACACAGCGCGGAATTGAAGCCAATCCGAAACAGATCTCCGCGATCCTAAACCTTCCCTCCCCAACAAATACGAAAGAGGTCCAGAGACTTACCGGACGGATCGCCGCCCTAAACCGCTTTATATCCCGATCGATGGACAAATGTCTCCCGTTCTATCAGCTACTTCGGGGAAACAAGCGTTTCGAATGGGACGAGAAGTGCGAGGAGGCTTTCCAACATCTCAAGGCCTATCTGTCAACGCCCCCGATCTTAGCTAAACCGGAAGACGGCGAGACTTTGTACCTTTACATCGCTATCTCCAGCTCGGCGATCAGTGGAGTCCTCGTTCGAGAGGATCGAGGGGAGCAAAAACCAATTTTTTACATCAGCAAATCTTTAGACGGGGCCGAGACTAGGTATTCGACCTTGGAAAAATTGGCTCTGGCTCTAGTCGTCGCTTCGCGAAGGCTCCGACCTTACTTCCAATCGCACACAATAACCGTCCTCACAAGTTAACCGCTTCGAACCATACTTCACAGTCCCACCCAATCCGGCAGAATGGCCAAATGGGCAATCGAGCTGTCTGAATACGTCCTCACGAGTATCGAACTCGCACTTGCGCGAAAGCTCAAGTTCTCGCTGACTTCCTCATCGAATTACCCCCCGAGCTGATTCACGATGAAGCACCAATAGAACGCTGGACTTTGCATGTCGACGGAGCCTCTTCACGCCTCGGATCAGGAATCGGCATACAACTCGAGTCCCCCACTGGAGAGATTATGGAGCAGTCATTTCGCCTGGAATTCCCGGCTTCCAACAACGAAGCCGAGTATGAAGCGCTCCTGGTCGTCATCCGACTAGCTCGAGGAATGCAGATTGACCACATCCGTGCCTTCTGTGATTCCCAGCTCGTCGCAAATCAGTTCAATGGCGAGTACGACGCCAAGGACGACCGAATGGACGCCTACCTCAAGCTCGTCCAATTACTGGCAAAGGAATTTACGACCTTCGAGCTCCTTAAGATACCTCGGAAGGAGAACACGGCCGCTGACGCTCTCGTGGCCCTGGCCACAAGTATCGATCCCGACCTACGACGCACTATCCCTGTTGCAGCAATACCCCTCTCCAACATTATGCAACCTAAAGAGGTCTGCACTCTGACCTATCAAGAGGATGAGTTCGACGACCCAATGGAACTACTCAACGAACCAAGAACCGACGGCGAAGATTGGCGTGCCGAGCTCATGATATACTTAGTAGACGGAGAAGTGCCAAAGGATAGATGGGCAGCACGGCACATCCGAGCCCGTGGAGCCAAGTACTCGATGGTACGCGACCAACTCTGCCGCTGGACTTCAACAGGCGTCCTGCTCAAATTCATCAACGGCGACGAAATTTCTCGTGTTATCAAAGAAACACACGACGGAGCTGGGGGCAATCATTCCGGCTGTCGGGCTCTCGCCCTTAAGGTAAAAAAGGCTGGCTTTTATTGACCTTCCATGATGAGAGACAGTGAGAAATACGCCAAGAAGTGCGAGTTCTGCCAAAGGCACGCTCCAATTATCAATCAACCCACCGAGCTGCTTACCTCGGCAGTCCCGCCCTACCCCTTTATACGCTGGGCAATGGATATAGTCGGACCTTTCCCATCCTCAAGACAGCGAAAATACTTGCTCGTGATGACCGACTATTTCACTAAGTGGGTAGAAGCAAAAGGCGTACGTTCGGATTCCGGACAAGGAAGTACAAAACTTCGTATGGAAATACATCATCTGCCGCCACGGGCTTCCATACGAGATCGTCACTGATAACGGATCCCAGTTCATATCCAAGCTCTTCGAAGGGTTTTACAAACGCTGGAACATCCGACTAAGTAAATCAACCCGCGCTACCCTCAAGGCAACGGTCAAGCCGAAGCGACGAACAAAACCATCATCGACGACCTCAAGAAACGCCTCGAAAAGAAGAAGGGTCTTTGGGCCGACGAGCTGGACGGCGTCCTCTAGTCCCATCGTACAACACCTCGCACTGCAACTGGTCAGACTCCATTCTCCTTATCTCACGGCTGCGAAGCAATGGTTACCGCCGAAGTCAACGTTTCCAGCGTTCGCCGAACTCTGATGTCCGAGAACCCCGAGGTGAACGACTCCATACTCACCGAGAACCTTGACATTGTCGAAGAACTACGCGACCTGGCACTCCTTCGAATGCAAAATTACCAGAGTCAGGCCTCGCAGTATTACAACAAGAAGGTCCGTTATCGACACTTCAACCAAGGAGACCTCGTCCTTCGCAAGGTGTACGAAAACACAAAGGAATGGGGCTCAGGCAAGCTCGGAGCTAATTGGGAGGGCCCTTACATCATCACCAAGGTCGTCAAGCCCGGCGTCTACCGCCTCGAAACGACTACGGGCGACGTAGTCCCACGGGCATGGAAATCAATGAGCCTCAAGCGCTTTTACTCGTAAGTCCGACCTATCAGGTCGGCACTCTCGTCATCGACAACCACGCCAAAAAAAAAAAAAGCTCGTAAACCGAGCAATCCTCTCTGTTGTAATATGAACTACGAATGGCTTGATCCCATTTGGGTACGTAGGCAGCCCGATTCGGGTCCAGCTATAACTTAATAGAAATTTTAAATTTTACCATTTTTTTACGCTTCCGAGCTATTTATACATCAACTTCCTGGCCAGTCGTTAGATATGGCTATAACTAAGTCTGATCAACTTAGTTCGGCACCCCAAAAGTCAAGATCCGTCTTGCATGCGTTCCTCATAGATGCCGTGGTGAAATAATCTACATCATAAGCCGAGCCTGTTCTCGCATTTTTCTAAGTCATGCAAAGCATATAAGCCGGGCCTTGCTCGCACCTTTGCATTCGAACTTAGAAATTTCTAAGTCGTATCAATAACTAAAACGCCGACCTGATCGCATATTGATATTCGTACTTAGGAATAAGTCGTATGATCCATATAAGCCGAGCTGAGCTAATCTCTCGCACGATCATATTAGTACTTGTCTTTAAAGCCGAAATCCGTTTCGCACATTCCTAAGTCATGTAAACATTAAATAAGCCGAACTGTTCGATCTCTCGCACGTTTACATTCGCACTTAGGAAAATCTGAGTCGTACAAATAACTTAAAGCCGATATCGCATCACACGTTTGTACTCGAACTCCAAATTACTCTATCTACCAAAACAATTTCAGATCGGAAAACGCAATTCATAAATTAGAAACATTCCATAAAGGCCGAAACCGGCAAGTCTGTTCAAAAGCCCCTTAGGGAAAACACAAAAATACCCAGCTCGGGCTGCCAAAGTCAAAAACAAAAGAAAGGAAAAAATACAACAATTTTAATCCGTTCAGGGAAATTCTCAGGTGATCTAAATTGCAGGTCTAGACAGAATGTTAGGAAATTATTAAGATCCGTTTTTTAACTCGAAACACAACAATAAAATCAACCAACTCTCTTTGTGAAGACTTTCTATGTCTAAACCCTAGAATTCTAAATCTCTTTGCAAATCCTATCAATTCAGACAAGCATTAAAGTTCAGGTTCGATTGTTCACAAAATCCCTAAACCAAATCTCTTTGCGAATAGGTATTTTGCTCATCTAACATTAGTTCAGGCAATCAATAATACTCTCGCATCTATTAATTAACCTAAGATCAGATTCTAGGTCACGAAGCTAGAATAAGCATTAAACACAAATCCAGATGAAGAACTCTAATGATTTTATCCTAACAATTTAATTCGACCTAACAATTCATCAATCACCTTTGAAAACCCTAAACCTAACTAGCAAACTACTCAGACATGGTGAATGAAGAAAACATCATGAATAAAGAAGATTGCATAAAAGAAATCAATAGAGACAAAGGAGTTCCAATCTGCTCTAAAGGAGCCTAATTCTTCTCTCCAAAATCTCTCTAAAAATCTCTCTCTAAGTCTCAAGACAGAAAATAAGAATAATAGTTGGTGGCTAAACAATGCATTGAAAATCTATATTTATAGGCAAACTCGCGTCAGGGGCAAACTTGTAAATACTTGAAACTTCTTGTGATTTCCTTTTCCTAGTTGAAGTCCGCAAAACTTGGTTGGCTGACTTGGTGTCGATCGACACTCTTCGTAAAATCCGTCTTCTGGCTTCATCACTTCGTAGCTTCTTCCAGAATGCTTCAAAAAGTTCCAGAATCTCCAACTTTGCTCCAAAAGTAACCTGCAAAGACTCTAATAGGACTCTAAAAATACCAAAAGACTATAAAAAAAAGACTTATATCATGGTCCAAAAATGGGTAAAAACCATGATATATCAACTCTCCCAGACTTAGCTTTTGCTTGCCCTCAAGCAAAACAGAAACTTAGAATGAAGTAGAAGTTTGAAAACAGAAACTTTCGAGTACCTCTTTAGAACGCCACATTGATTATCACTTCTTGAATCCACATGCTATAGAGCCAACCTTAGGTAATATTTTAGCATACTTACCACAAGCTTAGCAATCTCCCAGTTTGAATCCAGGTCCTTTCCTTGGTAAAATTTCGAACTCTAACAGTGGTATTGCCACAGAACTTTACAGATTCTTGTGCCTGAACAAGATAGTCTTCATACAGCTCTCCTATTTTCTCTTCCCTTAGTCAACTGCTGCCCATTTTCAAGGTGTTCTAAGATCTTTTCATTGACTCTTCTTATTCTTTTGAAGTCTTGGGAAATACTGCTACTCTCTACTTGTGTTCCTTGTGAGGAGACGGGTTCAAGAGCACTTACTAATATTGTTCCTTGTGTGGAGATAGGCTCATGAGGTTCTTTGCACTATTCCCAGACTTAGACTCTTTTTCTTTCTTTTCTTTTCTCAAGGGAAGATCAAGGAGAAACTGCAATTGCTTATCTGTTCAGACTGAAAGAGGAATCATGTTCTGCGCATACCTAGTTCTTATAAGGGGACCTGAACTCGTCCTGTTAGACTGATTCCACCTGCAGCTTTCTACTTAGTAAGACCTGCAGTCAACTACTATAGCAATGATTCTTTCAAGTGCCAACTTCATGTGGTTAGTTCCTAGAAAAACTGAAAGTTCCAACTGATTTTGACTCAATAAAACAAAAATTTTCAAAATTCTTGACTCAAGATAGACTCTCAAAACAAAACACAAAGTCAGTAATCACCTCCCCTAGACTTAAACAACACTGTCCTCAGTGTTATCAAGCCCAAAGTTGGCTAAAAGAAAGATTAGAAACAACTTAAAAGACCAGATAGAAGACTTACCTTTGTCTGCGTGTGGTGTCGATCGACACTATAGTGGTGTCGATCGACACTGGTCTGAGTCGAGTCCAATGTCGCCTTTTTTCAACTGACTGAAACTAGTACTTAGTAAAACCAAAACGAAATAAAAAGAAAAACATTACCTTAGAGTGGGTTGCCTCCCACTCAGCCCTCGTTTTCAGTCACTAGCTTGACTGTGTCGGGGTTTAGACGTCTGGTGGATCAGAGGGTGGCATCGAATGCTTCCCAGATGAATGTCTTCTCATCCATGGTGGTGTATAGGCAGTAGGTGCATGAAAGCGACCAAGGAATTGAGGAACAGCAGCAGGGTGGAACTTTAGTTCGGGTGGGACACTTCGTTTTCCTGCAGAATCATCAAAAGAAACACCAAGCCCTCTACGAGAATCTCGTGACTTGCATAAGTGTGAAGCAGCTTTTAAACCTTTGGTATTCTTATTGAGAAGATCAGGGGGTTTGGAATTGATTCCAGGGTGTGCGTACCTTTGCTTCCTTCGAGGTTTCTGATCTATAGGACATAGAGGCATCTGTTTGACCACTAGTGATGGATTTGAAGCATTGGAAGTAGCTTCTGGTGTGATCCTCATAGGGTGTCGATCGACACCAACTCGGGTTTCTGCACTTTTTCTGTAATTCAGCTCCGCAATCCTTGTTTCCATGATGAAAACGTCTTCCTCCATCAACTTGGCATTGATTAGACCTTCATCTTCGCCCATAGTCCTGAAGATATGATTGTTTCCACTCCAATTTTCAAGCTCCACAACTTTCTCAGAATTCTCAGCCAATGCTTCTTGAACAATCACCTTGTTCACTTGCTCTTTAGAATCCAGCTTCTTGTCAAACCCAGCAGTAATGGCATCTGAATGTTCCATGATTGGATCTTGATCCATAGAAATTTCTACTGAAAAAGATTGACCATTGATGGTGGAAGATCCCCTTAACTTGTCCATGTCAAAATTCATGACAACATCACTCAAGTCAAGCTCTATTTTCCCTTTCCTCACATCAATAATGGCACCAGCTGAAGCCAAGAATGATCTTCCCAAAATAAGATGATCTGTAGGTTCTTCATCATATTTCAACACCACAAAAGTCTGTGGGAATCATGCATCCTTCAATCTTCAATGGAACATCTTCTAGAACACCTTCTGGGATTCTTTTGGATCGATCAGCTAGGACAAGGGAGATTCTGGTTGGCTTGAAATCAGTCATTCCAAGTTGAATCGCAACTGAGTATGGTATCAAGTTGATACTTGAACCTAGATCGCATAGAGAACGAGGAAACCTTCTTGTTGAGATTGAGCAATCTAGCACAAAGTTCCCTGGATCGGGTAACTTCTCTGGAATCCTCCTCTGAATCACAGCACTGACTTGTTCAGAAACTCTCACCTTCTTCTTCTTCCTTGGAACTATGTTCAAGAGGATTGCATTCATTTCTCTGGTAAGCAATGCTCCTTCCTCAAGACTCACACCATTTACAACCATTCTCTTGACATATCTTCTTAATGCAGGTGAAAGCTTGACTGCATCAACTAGGGTAGCTCAACCAGCAGCTTATCCATCATCTCCTTGCATCTGGCTTCTTCTCTCTCTTGTTTAGACTTTTTAGGAGGTATGGGATAGGGTATTTTAGGTTTATACACCTTTTCCTCTGCATCTTTTGATTCTTCAGCACGATCTGGCGAGGTCTGGGCATGGTGTCGATCGACACTAGTATATGATGTCGATGCTTTGGTCGATTTCGGTCCGCCAGAACTCGAATTGTCGGGAATTTCTACTAGTGTCGATCGACGCTAGCTCTGCAACTGCAACATCTTCTGTTGCAAGCTCCTCAAACTCTTCTACCTCCACGAATTTTTCTGCACTTCCTACCATGATGGCATTGACATGATGTCTGGGGTTTGTATCAGTCTTTCCAGGAAGAAACCCCTCTTGTCTCTTTAAAGCTCCAGCAGTTTGAGCCACTTGAACATCTAATTGCTTGACATGAGTACCTAGAGACTCAATTTTCCCATTCAGATCCGTGTACAAAGCATCAATCTTTCCATTGAAATCTACAGTCATCTTCTGTTGTCCTTCCAGAATTTGCTCTAGCATAGACTCCATCTTATTGTCTTGTGCA
>JAHZTW010000002.1:92819834-92893323 GCA_020283515.1 Alliaria petiolata
CTTGTGTTTAGATTGCATGATTTATGCAAATCTAACACTAGAACCACTAAATGAGAAAGGGTTTTATGAAATTAAGTCCTAAACACCAAGCTTTCCACTTAAATCTCCCTAATCTATCCCATCTTCAAATCCAAGAAAGACTACTCCTTATTCATGTTCAAACCCCTCTTAATCATAAGAGAAGAGGTGTTAAACATGATTAAGGTAAACAAGAAGAAAGATTAAGGCTTAAAATGCAAGTACTTAATTAAAAATCAAAGGTTTACAAAACTAAAGCTTGAAAATAGATAAAGTGTTTCAATGGTGATCCACAAAACCCAAAAATGGGGAAGGAGGCTAAGAATTTCGTGGATAGCTCTAAAATTAGGTAAAACATGTTTATATAGGACCACACAAATGGTCCCCTCACTAAAAGACAAAGTGTGAGTTGGCAAAGCAAAAGAAGGGAAAAACAGATGGACGGATCGAGCTGGCTGGTCGATCTGTGACTCGATCCACGGCTGATCGACTGGGTTTGCTCGATCCATGACTCGATCCACGGCTGATCGACTGGGCTTGGTCGATCCGTGACCCGATCCACGGCTGATCGACTGGCTTGGTCGATCTGTGACTCGATCCAAGGCTGAAATGGGCAGGGAGGTCGATCTAAGGGTCGATCTCTGCTTTTCTTCAATTTTCGAAGTTCTTCCTTGACTCCCAGCAACTCCTAAGCTCCTCTTTTGACTCCTTGTCCATGCTCAGCATCCAAGATAGCTCCATGTACACCATATAACCTGAAAATGATGCATATATGCAAGAAATATGCAAATGCTAATGCAACATGTCCTAAAACCTAAAATGGGACAAAAGTTACATTAAATCTAAGTATGAGTGCAAAAGTACATGAAAACCTATCCTAAATGACTGATAAATATGCGGAATTTATGAGTATATCAACTCCCCCAAACTTGCCTTTTTGCTTGTCCTCAAGCAAACAAAGACAAATCCGAGAGAGAGGTTTAAAAATGGGGGTTAAATTCCAAAAGTGTTTTTAAAATGTATCAATTCAATGGTCCTAGTTCTCAATCCTAGGATGCAGTGCACAAACTCTACTTGAAAGGACTTAGCCATACTCATCACATATTGAATTTCAAATCATGACTTGTCTATTCCAAACAATCCAAGAATCATAACCTTTAACATTCAATTAAGTTCAAACCGTGAATCACACTTATGCATTTAAAACCGAATACATTTGGCTAAGGGACAAGGTTATGAGATAAAAATGATCTCATTCAAATGGGTACTCCAAGCAATGGTTTATCTCAAAGAAGATTGAACTTTCACATAATGCTAAAGGTAAAAGGCAATGTATGCATACATGACTAGACTCTCATCTACCCATATATACTAACAATGATCCTAATTCCCCTCTCATTCATTTTTTTTAGCTCACTCACCCTCTAGAGATACCCCAAATCAACAAGGCTAGACACGCCAAGCATAAACCCAAAAGAAATTCATCAATCATATTCACCTTAGGGAAACTTCTTCAACCTTTTATTATAGCTAGTGGTATGGCCATACACATATATATAATTAGCTCATTTCTTTTCTTTTGATAGCTCTCTCCTTCATACATATATATTTTTTTCTTTTATGCACTTGGCCTTTTGGCTCTTTTCTCATATATTTTTTTTTTCTTTTTGAGAGCTATCTCTTTTTCTTTTCAACATTGAGCCTTCATTCAAAACAATTCAAGACCAACCACTTAAAACTATGTATCCCTTTTATTCAAATTCCAAACACCAACTTCTTTTCAAACCCAAAACAAGTAAAAAATTTCAACACCCGTGAATCCCCACCCCAAATCAAGCCTAAAACTAGCTTCAATATGCAAAGCTAGCATCAATATGAGAGCCTAAGCATGTTGCCAAAAACCTAACACTTTATGCTAAGTTCAATTAAAAACAAGGCCTCACAATTGCAATCACACAAGAACTTTGGCTTGAAAGGAGGGTAAGGTAAAGGTGTGGTGTTCTATTTAGGCTTACAAAAGAGTGGTGAAGGGAATAAGAAAGCCTAAATATGTATATGTAATCCATGTATTCTTTTTCAAATGCACAAGTATGATAATTAAAAGTTCATGTTAAGGTTCCAATTTATAGGATAGGATTCAATTCATGCTTGTTTCAACTTCAAGCCAAGAAAGTCAAGACAAATGATCCAAATATGGTTAGAACTTAATTTTTAAAATTGCACAAAGCATCAAAGGACTACTAACTAGGGCCTTGAACCAATTCATGAGCTTAAAACACTTTTCAAGGAAAATTGCCCCCTATGCAAATGCAAGCAACATAAATGATAAAAATTCTAGACTCAATCCTAAAATATTCTACAAATGCAAATGCAAGCTACATGAATTTTTTCGAAATTTTTGAAAATTTTCTGATTTTCTATGCAAATGTATATGCATGAAGACTCAAATATGCTAAAGGAAAAATAAGAACACAAAACACAAGATTAAATCTCTCAACCTCTCCCCCAATTTTAAATTACACAGTCCCTTGTGTAATAAAAGTTCAAGAGAGACCATCAACAAGAAATAAAATTCAAAAATTCAAAAATGCATGATATATACAAGGTTTTGGATTGGTGTACCTTGGAGCTTGTTGTGGTTAGGCCTGAGATCGAACAGCTGGGTCATTGTTTGGGATCTCCATTTCCCTTGTTCCTGCTCACACACACTCAAAAGGATAATCCAGAACAAAAATAAAAACTGTATACACAAGGATAGACATGAGATTGCCTCTCAAGTGCGCTTTGTTTAAAGTCTCTTAGCTTGACTTTCCTTACAAATCTTTTTAGGCCGGCTTAAGGGTGAAGTGGGTGGCTGAGGACGTGGCTGGGTGTTCTCCTTCAGGCATGTCCACAATGTAGATAGTAGACAGCATCTCTTGCACCCTTGCTTCATCCTTCTCTAACCCCGGTTGAAGAATGAACCTTGCCTTTGAGAATGGTTTGGAGCCTCCTTTGCTCTTGACTTCGTACTCAATGGAGCCATCCTTGAGTTCCAATGGATGTAAACTCAAAGAGGTCCTTGGCCCAGCACGTCCATTCATTGACCCATCTCTAGCTCTCTTGGTTAAACTCATCAAAGGGTCCTTTTTCTTGCCTTTCCCTCTAGTTGGCTTCTTCTTGATAGGTTTTTCTTCTTCACAGCCAAATAGAGTCTGTAGGGACTCACCATCAGGCTCTTCTTCATCTGTAGACCTAAGCATAGGCTCATTCTTATCATTGCTTGAACCCGAGACACAAGCAACCTTAGTTTTTCCCGCAGGCTTGGCTTGCAAGCTCTTGGCTTGTTGCTTGCTTCTAAAGGCTTGGGCTTCCAAACGCCTTTTCAAGTCAGCTTCCTCTCTAATCTTCTTACAGAGACGTTCCTCTTGATCAAAAGTGTCTTCCTCAACTTCCATCATTCCAAAAAACATTGCTAAAGGAGGTGTGATCTTGTATGAAACCAAGTGACTCACATTCTTTAGAATGACCTCTACTTTAGAAAAATCAATTGATGCCCCTAAAATGCTGAAGAATAGTGTACCTAGGAGAATAGGGAGATTCTTGGCCTTGTCTATATCCATGATCACAAAATCAGTTGGCACCAAGCAATTCCCAACCTTCACCGGATAGTCTTTTACCAAACCAAGAGGTTTCTTTGTAGACCCATCTCCAAAAGTGATCTTGGTAGGATGCCAATCCATACTCCTTATTCCAACTCTTTTGGCCATGTCAAGAGCCATAACACTCACTGTGGAACCTGAATCACACATAGCATCTTGAACCTCTAAATCGCCTAGCTTGCACACAATTGAGAATTTTCCCGGATTGTTGTGCTTTGTCAAAGTTTTGAGCTCATCAATTGCTGCAATGTGCTCTCTTGTAGGCTCCTGGATCTGCTCTTTCTCCTCAGCACATGATTCTTTCATCAGCAAAACTTCTTTAACCGGTTTGTTTGAAGCATCATGGTAGATTTCCTTGCAAATCTCCCCCAAACTTGGCTTTTCAATGACCTTATTGAGACTAGAAGCATCATTGGAGTGGATGTCAGTCTCATACTCATCTTCATACAGTGGTGGAGTCACGTCATCAAGAGTGGTGGTTTCCTCTTCAAGAGCTTGAATAGCTTGGCAATACTCCTTAGGATTTGCTTCACTTTTGCCCGGTAGAGTTCCTTGGCTGGTTGAAATAGCTTTGCCTTTCTCAATCTGCTTAATCTTGGTGTTGAGGCTGCTGATTTGTGAAGCTAACTCAGTACAAGAATCGTCCATCCTAGCAGTGATTTCAGCAAACTTCAAATCAGCTGATGCTTGGCCTTGAAGAAGTTGTTTGAACATAGCGTGGAGAGGATCATGAGTTGGAGCTTGGACTTGTTCTTGCTTTGACACAAAATCAGGATGTCCATATGCCTTGTTCCTTTGTTGTTGGCTTTGAAAGTGGCCTTGTCCTTGCCCTTGATATGCATCCGGATTTGCACAAGCAAAGTGCACTTGTTTTTGACTTGCAAGCAACATCATGTCAATTTTCTCATGGAGTGACTTGAGCTCCTTCCTGTGTGTTTCAAACTCACAGCACCTTGATGCTCTCTCATATTACTCTGAATAATTTCCATCACTCAAAGCCAGATTTTCAATGAGTTCCATACCCTCACTCACCTCTTGTCCAAGAAAGTGTCATTTGCTTGCGGTGTCCAATATCATGCGAATCTTTGGCAAAGATCCACGGTATAAGGTACTCAAGAGTGACTCTTCTGTGAAGCCATGATGTGGAAACTGAAGTGTGTAGCTCCTAAACCTTTCCCAAGCCTCACTAAAGGTTTCATTTTGCTTTTGAGTGAAACCGGAAATTGCATTCCGCAAACTAGTTGTTCTTGAGCTTGAGAAGAATTTTGACAAGAAAGCCTTCTTGCAATCAGTCCAAGACGTGATAGTGCCTTGTGTGAGTGTCCTCTCCCAATGCCTAGCCTTGCCTCCAAGTGAAAATGGGAACAACCTAAGCTTCAAGCAATCTTCGGATACACCATTTAGCTTGATCAAATCGCAAAGTTGATCAAAGTTGTCTAGATGGTCAAGGGGGTCTTCCATTGACAAACCATGAACCTTGCTGTTTTGGATCATAGAGATGAAGTCTGGCGTGATCTCAAAGCTTGTATGCAGGACTGGTGGTGGAGCAATGACAAAACGGTTGTGATGCATGTTTGGCGCATCACAAGCACCTATGATCCTCCTTGGTCTATGTGCGAGGTTGGGGTTTCCATTGCCCCAACGTTGAGCATCCTGTAGGGCAGCATTAAGACCTACTGCCTGAGCTCCATCATGCTCTTATGGAGCACTAAAAACTGCTTGTGGATTTGCCATAGCTGGATGGCCAACCTCTTGAACTTTTGCTCTCTCTTTTCTCAACCTTGTTCTTCCAAGTAGTTGAATATTGTCTAGAGGGTCAAACATGTGGTTGTTCCCTCTAGACCTTATGTTTAGGTACCTGAAAACACAAGCAGTAGAGTAGAGAGATTAGTAACCAAAATAAAAATAAAAACTTAGTCTCTACTAAGCTCCAAATCTTAATACTTTCAAGCAAACCCAAGTTGGCAACGGCGCCATTTGATAAGAGGATTTTTTCGTGATCCTAAATCAAACCTAAAGCCTCTATATGTCATTATAGTACTTTAGGAATCAATCCAAATCAGGTTGTTGAAAGCTACCAAAAATACAAGAGCTCAAAGTAAATCTAAGTCAAATTCGAGTTAATTGGTGAAACAAATCTGTGAAAACTAATTGCAGCTACTAATTCATCATGAAAACAATTTTAAAATCCCTAAAGGGATGTTAACTAACTAGCAGACAACTTCTATGAAATTAAAAGGCTCAGTTACTAATTTTAGAAAATCAAAATCTAAAACCGGATAAACTAGGAAATTTCTGGCAAGAGAGAAGATTTTTAAAAACTAATAATAAAAATCCTACGACTACTGACTTACAACCAAACTGTAAATTAGGACTCTAGGGAATTTTTAAAATACTTAAGCAAGGAAGAACACGACTTTATAAATTTTGAAGACTCTAATGCAAGAATTAAGCTAAAAAGATGGTTTCTTGACAAACTAAAAGCAAATACTTAAACTTTAAGATTTCAAAAGCTAAAAACAGATTCAAGGTTGGGATTCATGCTTAGGGAGGTTAAAGATTCGAACTTGGGGTTTTGAAAACATAAATCTATATTTTTTAGTGCTATCTCTAAGCCTTAAGAAGCTATAACTAGATTTATCCATGGTTTGTGGTATAAATCCTTTCCTCAACTTTCCTCCTAACCCATGGTTCGTGGTGGAAAGAGAAAGCTGAAGAACAAGGAGCTCAGATCTTAAAAGATGGCCTAACTAGCTCCCTAAGCATCCATGGTGTTTGGGAAAGGATGAGCTAGTCTCTTGGATTTGGACTTAAGGGATTTTCTAAGTCTTTTTGAGATAAGGAAATCCCTAGAATCAAAGAGATCTTTCTCAAGAGTCTCTAGGCTTTGAGCCCTCCAAATCCAAGAAGAGATTTAGGTGAAGCACATGAAAAACCCAAGATTGAACCTTTAAAAACTCCCTAATCACCCCAACCTTAAACCTTGAAAAATTACTCACTAATCATGTTCGAACAGCCCTTAATCATAGGATTAGAGATGCTGAACATGGTTAGCTTAAAGAAATAAGAAAGATTTAAGCTTTAAAGACAAGTTCTTAAATTCAAAATCAAGGTTTTACAAGAGATAAAGCTTAAAAGTGCCCTACAATGGTGGCTAGATCTAAAAATGGAGGAGACAACTCCCAAATTTCGTGCCTAGGTCTAAAAATTAGGTAAAACATGTTTATATAGGACCACACAAATGGTCCCCTCACTAAAAGACAAAGTGTGAGTTGGCAAAGCAAAAGAAGGGAAAAACAGATGGACGGATCGAGCTGGCTGGTCGATATGTGACTCGATCCACGGCTGATCGATTGGGTTTGGTCGATCTGTGAATCGATCCACGGCTGATCGGCTGGGCTTGGTCGATCTGTGACTCGATCCACTGCTGATCGACTAGCTTGGTCGATCTGTGACTCGATCCAAGGCTGAAATGGGCTGGAGATCGATCTAAGGGTCGATCTCTGCTTTTCTTCAATTTTCCAAGTTCTTCCTTGACTCCCAGCAACTCCTAAGCTCCTCTTTTGACTCCTTGTCCATGCTCAGCATCCAAGATAGCTCCAAGTACACCATATAACATGAAAATGATGCATATATGCAAGAAATATGCAAATGCTAATGCAACATGTCCTAAAACCTAAAATGGGACAAAAGTTACAATAAATCGAAGTATGAGTGAAAAAGTACATGAAAACCTATCCTAAATGAGTGATAAATATGCGGAATTTATGAGTATATCACGGATCGCAGCTCTATTAGCATAGAACTGGTTTGGGCGATTGTACTCGCCAAGTGTTCTTCCACGTCCATCTTCTGCAGGGGCGATTTGTATGGCTGGATCGACGATGACGGTGCCAGCCTCATCAAGTCTCTGTCCTTGTGCGTTCCTTCTATTGCCTTGTAGATCGAATAAGTTGCCTTCTGCGTCGCGTACCACAACCACAGCCTCAGCCATTGTCGTCTACGCTGGGTGTCGATCGATGCTATTGGTGTCGATCGACGCTCTTGCATATCGACGGTTCGTATGTTCGAGAAGGCCAAGCTCCTGGTTCAGTGCGACATGTTCCTTTTCTTTGTTGCTTCTGGTACTAGGCATGCACCTGAAACCAAAGGTAAGAAACTAAATTAGTAACCAAAATAATAACAAAACCTAGTCAAAATCCTAGTACTAGATTCCGTAGGCAGCTATTACTTCCCCGGCAACAGCGCCAAAAACTTGATAGGGCTCAGGTTTTACCCTAATAAAACTACTGCAAGTGCACAGCAAATGCAATCGTAGTATAAGGGGCATCGAAATCCCAAGGGAAGTAGATGCTACACTAAGGTTTCTAAGTTCAGATTATGCTAGGTCAAATAGAATGAAAGTAAAAGAAAGCAGAAAATAAACGAGCAATCACGAATTAGGTTTCTTAAAATCAAGAGACTAAGGCGCTAGGTTCAGGAAAATTCTCAAGTGATCTAAATTGCAGGTCTAGACAGAATGTTAGGAAATTATTAAGATCCGTTCTTGAACTCGAAACACAACAATAAAATCAACCAACTCTCGTTGCGAAGACTGTCTATGTCTAAACCCTAGAATTCCAAATCTCTTTGCAAATCCTATCAATTCAGACAAGCATTAAAGTTCAGGTTCGATTGTTCACAAAATCCCTAAACCAAATCTCTTTGCGAATAGGTATTTTGCTCATCTAACATTAGTTCAGGCAATCAATAATACTCTCGCATCTATTAATTAACCTAAGATCAGATTCTAGGTCGCGAAGCTAGAATAAGCATTAAACACAAATCCAGATGAAGAACTCTAATGATTTTATCCTAACAATTTAATTCGACCTAACAATTCATCAATCACCTTTGAAAAACCCTAAACCTAACTAGCAAACTACTCAGACATGGTGAATGAAGAAAACATCATGAATAAATAAGATTGCATAAAAGAAATCAATAGAAACAAAGGAGTTCCAAATCTGCTCTGAAGGAGCCTAATTCTTCTCTCCAAAATCTCTCTAAAAATCTCTCTCTAAGTCTCAAGACAGAAAATAAGAATAATAGTTGGTGGCTAAACAATGCCTTGAAAATCTATATTTATAGGCAAACTCGCGTCAGGGGCAAACTTGTAAATACTTGAAACTTCTTGTGATTTCCTTTTCCTGGTTGAAGTCCGCAAAACTTGGTCGGCTGACTTGGTGTCGATCGACACCAATGTAGTGTCGATCGACACTCTTCGTAAAATCCGTCTTCTGACTTCATCACTTCGTAGCTTCTTCCAGAATGCTCCAAAAGTTCCAGAATCTCCAACTTTGCTCCAAACGTAGTTTAACCTGCAAAGACTCTAATAGGACTCTAAAAATACCAAAAGACTCTATAAAAAGACTTATATCATGGTCCAAAAACGGGTAAAAACCATGATATATCATTTAATAGTTAATTAGTCTTTGAATTGCTTGATTCGTGCATCCATTGCTTAATTAAGGTTCTAGTTACTTTTGTTTGGTTTGTTTGCTTGGTTTGATCACTTAGATTGATAGTTAACAACAAAACCTTTTATGCTTGCTTAAATTAATGAGTTTTATGCATTCCTATTGTCACAATCACACCCAATTGGATTGATCCTCAAACACTACAATGACATGAGTGGGGTTTGAGTAATTGTTTAAGAACAAGGAAAAATCCTCTTATCAACCTACAAAATCACACACCATATAAAACGATGATAGTAATGTATATAAATTATTTACATGTCATAACAGACCAATATAATGAAGCTTCAAGCAAATTGTCTCCCCATTTCTAAAGTTATGTTATTCATATGATTCCCTTAACCTGCATAAGATATATACAAATTCATCAATAAAAAAATACAGCGATATAAACTACAAACTATGTAAAATTTTCTAGGATACATTGATGAACTCCCCAAAAACATATTCTATTGCTCATAAAATAAACTGAGATACTATTATGGAATTTTAAATGGCATGACCCAATATCGGTTATCTCACAAATCTGGAATGAACGAGTATTAGTTAGACCAGAATTGATATTATCTTCGGTTGAAATCATAAAAGAATTTACGCCTATAATTTAGGAATTTAAATCGATATCTTATGAAATAAAATTAATGAAATAAAACTAATCAGATTACAATCAAGTCTAAAGTTTCTTTCAAAAGTTGCTAAACAAACATAGATATTTTATAATTTGCCAAATCTAGATTTGCACAATCAATTAACTTATCGATATCACATACTTTGGTATATTCTTATGTATTTTAGGCGGTTTGAAAATTCGGGATCCTAATATTACGGTGCATATTCCATTATAATATTACCTACTCGCTGATTTGGAATATTAAAACGATAAAATCTTAAATTACTTAACCTCTAAGATTTGTAATCGTAACATACAACTAAACATATTATGTGTTATTGTATAAATACTGCAACCAATGACTCTTCAGAACATCATATTCTTAAAAGTTTCTCACCTAAAATATTAGATTGTATTAGGAGAATGACATCTAAAATATTGTCGTACCTTGCTGATGTGAAACCTTTCAAATCAAGCTAGAGAGTCGAGGTCAAAGTTTTGCATTCTTGGAAACAATACATCTTCCAAGCTGGAGAGTCATTCGAGCTGATATTAACAGATGAAATTGTAAGTTACTACTTTGTAATGTATTGTACTTTCAACTTTTAAAATATGAATGTTATTTGAATATATATCTAATAGAGTTTTACATGTTCTTTTACTTTTAGGGTGACAAAATTCTAACTTCATGCAAAAAAGCCATAATAGTCAAAGTTGAAAAGCATCTTCTTGTTGGAACATGGAAAGTTATTGAGAATTTCTCATTAGCTCTAACATCTGGCCACAAAATGAGTTTCACGTCATCCACATTTGTCACATATTCTTTGAAAAAACCAGATGATTTTTTTTATCATTGACCAGTTTTGATCAGATTTTACAACCTACTCTCAATCGTCATTTCTTGATTGGTAACTTCTATGTTTACCTTATACTATTTATATTTATATTTTAAACTATTATGGAAGCTAGAATTTTATTTAGCTGAAGAAAATATATTAAATTTGCAGATATTATTGGTCAAGTCGTCGACATGGGTGAAATTCAAACTGTTCAAGTTGCTGGCAAAGACATTAAAAAGTTAAGTTCCAATTGCGAGATTCTCAGTAAGTTTTATCAATTTATTTTTGTTATGTTGATCATTACTTGAGAAATAATAAAATAGAGTTGGAACAGTTTTACTTAATGGTATAGGGATGAGCGCTTGGCATGTTGTTTATGGGAAAGATTTGCTGAACAGATACGCTCTGTGTGTGATGGTGGTGATGATGAGATGGTTATTTGCCTACTAAGGTTTACAAAAGTCAAAATCTACAAAGGTATGAGGATCCAACCACATATTAATGATATTCGAATTATGTCAAGAAGAAGAGTAGTGAAAAACCTGTATCCAAATATTGCTGGAGAACTTCAGATCACGAATGCATTTGATTCCTACAGATTGCTGATTACCTCGAAATTACCTGAAGTTGATGAGTTTAAGAGAAATTTAGTATGTTTTATCTTAACTTAATAATATATTTTATTTGCCTACTTTAATAATTATAAACTAATTTATATAAATACATTCGTTTATCAGTTTGCCGGAAGACGAACGTGCTCTGACTATCCTTGACCTAATGAAGTAGTCTTCATACCTAAGAACAACGAGATTGATTGGGATTTGCTTCATAGGAGCTGGTAGGGCTGAGATAGTTATGGATGCATATAATTATTCCTATATTTGGGATCACTGCAAAGTATTGAAGCTCACCATGAACATGCGACTTCTTTCGAACAATCTGTCTGCAAAGGAGGCAAACAATCTTGAAGATTTTTCTAATTGTATATTGGCTGTTGGAGATGGCAAGATTGCTGAACCAAATGATGGTGAGGCTTTAATAGATATTCCAGAAGAGTTTCTTATTACTGACTCCAGGAGCCAATTGAAGCTATCAACAAAGAAGTATATGGAGATACTGCTTCCTTACAAGAGGATTAGGATCCTAAGTTTTTTCTGGAAAGAGCTATTCTATGTCCTACAAATGATGATGTCAATAGGATTAATGATCATATGCTGGATAAACTATCAAGTTTGTTTTCAAAGTTGGTTTAATATTATCTATTCTGTAAGTTTTTAAATTTTAAAAGAATATCGGTTTATGAGTCATTTGTTTAATATAACAGGAGAGAAATGGATTTACCTAAGTGTGATTCTATTGATCCTATCGATATAAGCTCAATTACTAATGAAGCTCTATGACCTGATTTTCTAAACCAAATCAAGGCATCTGGATTACCCAACCATAGTTTAAGACTAAATATTGGTTGCCTAGTTATGTCGTTAAGGAACATTGATCCTATAGGAGGGTTAATGAATGGTACTAGACTTCAAATTACTCAGATAGCAGATTTTATGATGGACGCTAGAGTTATAACTGGTGAAAAGATTGATGTTAAATTTTTAATACCTAGATTGTTGATAACACCATCAGATCTCAGACTACCTTTCAAGATGTGTAGAAGACAGTTTCCGCTTTCTGTTGCATTTACGATAACAATCATTAAGAGTCAAGAGCAGTCACTATCTCAGGTTGGGCTCTTTTTACTTAGGCATGTGTTTTCACACGGACAACTCTATTTCGCTATATCTAGAGTTACATCTAAGAAAACTTTGAAAGTTCTAATCGTTGACAAAGAACGAAAGCCACAAAAGAAAGCCATGAACATTGTGTTCAAAGATATTTTTCAAAAGCTCTGATTTGTTGCGGTTTATGAATCAGTATATGACGATCTATATGGTAACACTTTTTATACTTCATTTGTTTTAGATTTCATTAAATTTTTAAATCAGAACCTACTTATTCTGGTATCGTTTCAGGAATCTTCATTCATTTCTAAGAGTTCAAGATCTACAACGGCAAACTCTTGGAACTCTGGTTTTTTATCTATAAATTTCTTAACTATGTTAAACAAGAATCCATAGAGACTACTTTACTTTACCATTCAGTTTCTATATAAGTTTTCAATCAATTTATGGATAAATACATTTATATGGTCGTCAACAAAATGTTTAAACAATGATTCAGTAATGTTGATGATACAAGTATGAATACAAGCATTGATCCTACTACTGAAGTTCCCATCATGAAACAAGCACCTAGGACAAGATCAGGAACTAAGGACTTGGCTGAGAGTTTTAATCAAGCTGTGGAGACTTTACTTACCAGCAAGGAACTAGAAGACATCACTTCTCAGCTCAACAAGTTAAGCATATCCAGAGAAGCAGCACTTGCAAACAGGGAGCTTGAAGACCACAACATTATAGAAGCTAAGGGAACAAGTCAAGATCATCCAGGAGCTGATTCATACATCCACAACGGTCCAGGTATAAAAACTATGAGTTATATCAAAGCTTGGCCGGTTATTCAAGAGGAGAAAGGAGTTACCTTATTTAGCATTATGCTACTTAAGTAACATGGCCAAAACGCAGCATTCCATTTAAAAGCCAAGGTATGTGCATTTCATTTCATTTCCATATGATTATTGGCTAATAAAACTTTGGTTTATTTCTGTTTAAGCTTAGTAGTTTTTTATTTCATTTCCTTTAGTAGCTAAGGCATATGTTAGCCAACATTTTCGTTTTATATTAGAGTAAGGCATATGTTTGGCCATTTTATTCACATTTCTATTTTAATGTAATCTGCTTCAAAGACCCCTAGAAGGGCATAGCTGTTTGGACTAGTATATAAAGTCCCCTCTCACAGCAGTGTATTTTTAACCTAGATCAATAAAGAACAGAACTTTATTGCAAAAGAAAACCCTCCAGCCGTCAGGCTAGAAACCCTTTCATACTCATCTTGTGCGATTCATTTGAGTGTGTGAGATTGTCTTATCAAAGCTTAGATCCATAAAGCTTTGTGGCGACTTCATTCCCCTTGTTACAAATCCGCAAATCCACCCACTAATCAAATCAGAAAGAGTTGAACAGCCATCTGATTTGGTTCCATACTCAATCCCCTTCATCCATCGTTCATCCATTGATCTAGCTGAGAGAGTTGAACAGCCAGCAGTTAGATCCCATCCTCCACCAACGAGATCACCCTCCTGTGATCTTGTGTCATCTGGTATCAGAGCCGAAAGGCTTCAAATCAGGTGTATTCCTATCCATTTACATCTGTTTTCATTTCTGTTATTTCTTATATTTTGTTTCTGCACCTGTTTCTGAGTTTTTTTCATCATATATCAAAGAAAACCCATAAAAAGATTTCTGTTGCATTCATTTGTTTCTGTTTGCATCCTTTAAAAAAAAATATATATATAAGAACCATCTGGATCTGTTGATTGCATCTCATTTCGTGTTTACCATATTCATTTCTACGTTTTGTTCATCCAGATCTTTCAAAAAAAATATAAAAAGAGTCATTGTTTTCATTTCGGTGTTCTTAGTTCATCCCTGCATATTTGTTTCTGTCATTCAAAGAGAAGAGAAAAGTCACCTTTAATCCATTCTTAGCCTTTTTGCGTTTCTTTTTTGTGTTTGTCATAATTGGGATTTCCATTTCTAGCATTGTGCATTTGGTCTGCATTGTGTCTTGGTTCATTTCAGAGGCAGAAACCGTGTGGCTATCTTTGGGAAGTCTTATTGTGGTTTATATTTGCCTTATTTAGATCATAGCATTCATCCTTAGTCAAAAACGTGTGTCTACATTAGGACAGTCATTTATTGCACCATATTAATCATTTCAGCATATCATATAGTTTTATTTCATATCATTTAATTCAAAAAAAAAAAAAGAAGAATAGTTTCATTTCTGTTTGCATTTTACACTTTCAGTTTTTTATTCTACATTTGATTCTTTGATTACTTGTGCAAGGTACCAGAGATGGACAACACTGAGCCACAAGTAAGCATGGCACAGCTACTGGATGCTATGAGGGGCATCAGTGAGCGCATGACACTGCTGGAACAACGTGCACCAGCACCAACACCAGCACCTCCACCAGCACCAGCAGCAGCACAAGATGCACCTAATGGTCCTAGAAACCGTGCAAGAGATCATCCAGACCAGGAAAGGGAAAGCTCAGACAGTGACATGCCGAGCTTAGAGGATGATAATGATGCACCACCTCCACCTGCTCCAAATCGTCAAAACAGAAGGAATGAGAGGGACAGAGACAGAGAAAAAGGAAGAAACCGTGGAGGAAGAGACATAGAAGAAGATCAGCCTTGGCTTGGAGGCAAGGATCTTAAGCTTAAAGCTCCTACATTTGCTGGAAGAGTAAACCCAGAAGCTTACATAGACTGGGAAAGGCGCATGGAGTATATATTTGAGTACTACAACTACTCAAATGCAAGGAAGATATCTCTAGCAGCAGCTCAGCTCACAGAGAATGCTTTGTCATGGTGGGACAGAGAAGTTTCAGAGAGAAGAAGACATCAGCATGGGCAAGTTAATACTTGGGAGGAGATGAGATATCAAATGAGGAAGAGATACATCCCAGCCTACTACCACAGAGAGCTACAGAAGCGTTTTAGGAAGCTTACTCAAGGAACTAAGTCTGTGGAAGAATACTTTGAGGAATTCGAGACCTTGAAGAACAGATTGGAAACTGGAGATTCAGAGGAGACTCTAATGGCTCAGTTTCTAGATGGATTACATGACAGAATTACAAGAAAGGTGGAAAGGCAGACTTACAGAGATTTAGATGAGCTTCTGCATTTGGCGGTTCAAGCAGAACAGCATATCAAGAGGAAAACAGCTTCTACAACTCGTAAGAAGCCTACTTGGAGTTCTCAGCCGAGGAGCATGGACAAGGGAAAGTCCATAGACACTGCTTCTAAGTACAAGAAGCCTATTCCTGAGGTTTCTAAGGGAGCAAAACCAGAAGCTAGCAAGCCTCAGTTTCAGAGAGCCAGAGATATTACATGCTTCAAGTGTCAAGGAAAGGGTCATTATGCAAGAGATTGTTCTAATCAGAGGGTAATGATCATCAAAGACAGTGGAGAGTATGAATCTCAGGATGAGGCTGAAGCAGAACCAATGGAGTCTGAGGAAGAAGTAACTGATTATCCAGATGAGGGAGAGATACTTGTCACCAGGCGTGCTCTTAGTACATTCTTTGATCCAGAAACCCTCCAAAGGGAGAACATCTTTCATTCTCGCTGCACCATAGACTCCAAGGTGTGTAGCTTGATCATTGATGGTGGATCCTGCACCAATGTAGCTAGTAAGTACTTGGTGGAGAAGCTCGGCCTAAAGACAACAAAGCATCCCAGACCCTATAGGCTGAAGTGGTTAAATGATGAGACAGAGCTGAAGATAGGAGAACAAGTTCTTGTGCCATTCAGCATTGGAAAGTATGCTGATCAAGTGCTATGTGATGTAGTTCCAATGCAAGCAGGCCATATACTCCTTGGCAGGCCTTGGCAATTCGACAAAGAAGCATTACACAATGGCAGAACCAACTTCTACAGCTTCACCCACAACAAACGCAAGCATAACCTTGCTCCACTTACCCCACAAGAAGTCTTTGACTTACAGAAAGCTATGGACAAAGGAGCAAAGGTAAGTAAGACTAATCTCTATGTAACACCTAGTACTGTTTTAAAAGCTTTAGATTGTAAAACACAGGTGCTACTAATGATCTTTAAGGAAGGATTGTTCTCAGGTCAAGAAGAGAAAGATGTACCACCAGAAGTAACTAGGCTGCTAGATAGCTTCAAAGACATCTTTCCAGATGATATACCAGCAGGATTACCTCCAATACGTGGTATTGAGCATCAGATAGACCTCATTCCAGGAGCTCCCCTACCTAATAGGCCAGCCTATAGAGTGAATCCAGAAGAGGCAAAGGAGTTGGAAAAGCAAGTACAGGAGCTAATGTCTAAGGGCTACATCAGAGAGAGCTTAAGCCCTTGTGCTGTGCCTGTTTTGCTAGTACCAAAGAAGGATGGTACATGGAGGATGTGTGTGGATTGCAGAGCCATCAACAACATCACCATCAAGTACAGACATCCAATCCCACGCCTAGATGACATGCTGGATGAGTTGAGTGGAGCCACTGTATTTTCAAAGATTGACTTGAAGAGTGGATATCACCAAGTCAGAATGAAGGAGGGAGATGAATGGAAGACAGCATTCAAGACCAAGAGAGGTCTGTATGAATGGCTGGTCATGCCATTTGGTCTCACCAATGCGCCTAGCACATTCATGAGGCTCATGAATCACGTCCTTAGAGCCTACATCTGTAAGTTTGTAGTTGTATATTTCGATGACATCTTAATATATAGCTCTTGCTTATCTGATCATATTGAGCATCTTGAAAAGGTGTTAGAAACATTAAGGCTAGAAGGATTATATGCAAATCTTAGCAAATGTACTTTCTGCACTGATCAATTGGTATTTTTAGGCTTTGTTGTTAGTTCACAGGGTCTTAAAGTAGATGGAGAAAAGATCAAGGCAATCCAGGAATGGCCTACTCCATCCACCATTGGTCATGTCAGGAGCTTCCATGGATTAGCAAGCTTCTACAGAAGATTTGTCAAGGACTTTAGCACCATTGCAGCCCCTCTGACTTCTGTGATTAAGAAGAATGTTGCTTTTACTTGGGGGCAAGAGCAAGAGAAAGCTTTCCAGAAGCTTAAAGACAGCCTCACACATGCGTCTATTTTAGTTTTACCTAACTTTAACAAAACATTTGAGGTTGAATGTGATGCATCAGGGACTGGAATTGGAGCTGTACTAACTCAAGGAGGGAAACCAGTAGCATTCTTCAGTGAGAAACTCAATGGAGCTACACTTAACTACCCTACCTATGACAAAGAGTTATATGCCCTGGTAAGATCTCTGGAAACTTGGCAGCATTACCTTTTATCTAAAGAGTTTGTTATTCATACAGATCATGAGACTCTTAAGTACTTGAGAGGACAAACTACTCTGAAGAAAAGGCATGCTAGATGGCTTGAATTCGTGGAAACCTTCCCATATGTCATCAAATACAAGAAGGGAAAAGAGAACATTGTAGCTGATGCTCTTTCCAGAAGACATGCATTGATCTCTACAATGGAAGCAAAGATCATGGGATTCGAGCACCTCAAGGAATTATATGGAGAGGACCCTGACTTTGGAGAAATACACAAGCAATGCACCAGAGGAGCATTCGGTCCATTCTACAAGCATGATGAGTTTCTGTTCAAGGACAAGAGGATGTGCATTCCACAGAGTTCCATGCGAGACTTGATACTCAGAGAAGCACATGGAGGAGGACTCATGGGACACTTCGGCATAGACAAAACACTAAGCATAGTGTCTGAGCACTTCTTTTGGCCTCATCTCAAGCGTGATGTTGAGCGCTTCTGCTCCAAATGCATCACCTGCCTCAAAGCAAAATCCAGGTCACATCCTCACGGTTTATATATTCCATTACCTATTCCTGACCTACCATGGGTAGATATATCTATGGATTTTGTTTTAGGTTTGCCAAAGATCAGAAACAAGGATTCAATCTTTGTGGTAGTAGACAGATTCTCAAAGATGGCGCATTTCATCCCATGTGCCAAGACAAATGATGCTACTCAGATTGCTGACCTATTCTTTAAGGAGATAGTGAGAATACATGGCCTTCCCAGGACCATTGTATCAGATAGAGACACCAAGTTTCTCAGCCACTTCTGAAGAACCTTGTGGAGAAAGCTAGGAACAAAGCTACTCTTCTCCACCACTTGCCATCCACAAACAGATGGGCAAACAGAAGCTGTAAACCGAACTCTCTCCACCCTTTTAAGGGCCACGATTGGTAAGAACTTAAGGAATTGACTTGATTGTTTACCTTTCATAGAGTTTGCCTATAATCGTGTCCCACACTCTGCTACTAAGATCTCGCCATTTGAGATTGTGTATGGTTTCAGGCCATTAGCTCCAATAGATCTTACACCACTGCCACAGAAAGAACAGGTGAATCAAGATGGAGTTAGCAAAGCAGAGAGGATGAAGAAGATATTTCAGAAAGTTAAGGAGAACATAGAGAAGAGAAATGAGCATTACAAGAAGAATGCTGATAAGGGACGCAAGGAAGTGACCTTTGAGCCTGGAGATTGGGTCTGGTTACACATGAGGACAGAGAGGTTCCCAACTCAAAGGAAATCTAAGCTTATGCCAAGAGGAGATGGTCCATTCAAAGTCATCAAGAAGATCAATGACAACGCCTATCAGATTGAGCTTCCAGGTGAGTTTAACATCTCTAGTACTTTCAATGTTTCTGACTTATTGCCTTTTGATGCAGGAGAATCAGTTCTGAGGACAGGACCTTTACAAGGGGGAGAGGATGATACAAGTATGAATACAAGCATTGATCCTACTACTGAAGTTCCCATCATGAAACAAGCACCTAGGACAAGATCTGGAACTAAGGACTTGACTGAGAGTTTTAATCAAGCAGTGGAGACTTTACTTACCAGCAAGGAACTAGAAGACATCACTTCTCAGCTCAACAAGTTAAGCATATCCAGAGAAGCAGCACTTGCAAACAGGGAGCTTGAAGACCACAACATTATAGAAGCTAAGGGAACAAGTCAAGATCATCCAGGAGCTGATTCATACATCCACAACGGTCCAGGTATAAAAACTATGAGTTATATCAAAGCTTGGCCGGTTATTCAAGAGGAGAAAGGAGTTACCTTATTTAGCATTATGCTACTTAAGTAACATGGCCAAAACGCAGCATTCCATTTAAAAGCCAAGGTATGTGCATTTCATTTCATTTCCATATGATTATTGGCTAATAAAACTTTGGTTTATTTCTGTTTAAGCTTAGTAGTTTTTTATTTCATTTCCTTTAGTAGCTAAGGCATATGTTAGCCAACATTTTCGTTTTATATTAGAGTAAGGCATATGTTTGGCCATTTTATTCACATTTCTATTTTAATGTAATCTGCTTCAAAGACCCCTAGAAGGGCATAGCTGTTTGGACTAGTATATAAAGTCCCCTCTCACAGCAGTGTATTTTTAACCTAGATCAATAAAGAACAGAACTTTATTGCAAAAGAAAACCCTCCAGCCGTCAGGCTAGAAACCCTTTCATACTCATCTTGTGCGATTCATTTGAGTGTGTGAGATTGTCTTATCAAAGCTTAGATCCATAAAGCTTTGTGGCGACTTCATTCCCCTTGTTACAAATCCGCAAATCCACCCACTAATCAAATCAGAAAGAGTTGAACAGCCATCTGATTTGGTTCCATACTCAATCCCCTTCATCCATCGTTCATCCATTGATCTAGCTGAGAGAGTTGAACAGCCAGCAGTTAGATCCCATCCTCCACCAACGAGATCACCCTCCTGTGATCTTGTGTCAGTTGACCTTTATATTAAGACTAGAAAGAAGACTATTTCTTATGCTGTATTGGGTTTCTCGTTTGTTTCTAATTTTCTTGCGAGTTTTTAACATAAAATCTGACCTGCAAATTCGTAAAAAAGAAAGATTTTATTATGTGGCAAAATAGTCAATATATCATGTTATAATTTCTGATTAATATTAGAAAGATAACTAATGCTAATATGTTAAACATATGATTCTTGTATTTATACTGAAAATTAAATTGATGTGTCGACGAACAACAGTAACATTGCGTGTTCTCTTGGTCAAACTTTTCAGATACATTGTTGGAAAGGGCGAAAAGCTGAGTTGTTGCTTGAAAATAACAAAATCATACAGCAGTAGAAGCTTGTTGTTGTTTTTTCGCCCAATGCATCTTATCGGACCAAATGTTATAATTGCACATATATATTTATCTATTTTCGCTCTAAATTTTGTCTCCTATATAAGTTTAATTTTCTGGTCTTATACGCGTATAAACATTCTCGAACAAAGATTTTCCAGAAAATTTCAATAAATTTTAGAATTACATATGGCTCCATTTACTAGTGTTGATTGTTTGGGCCCATGGAAAACGAACTCGAGAATATGTGTAAAGGTTCACAGGAAATGGGTAATCCAAAATAGGATGAGTGGTGATCTATTAGAGTTCATCTTCATTGATAAACATGTAAGTATGCAATTTTTTTTAGCTCAATTAGTTAGGTAACCGTAACCATTTTTTTTAATTATAGGGTAGCAGAATTCAAGCAAGTCTTCAAATGTCAGAATATTTTGCCAAGTTTAATAGCGAGCTACAAAAAGGAGAGTGGAAGACCATTAAGCATTTCACAGTGTCAAATGCTCCGTATCCTAAACGGTTAAGTAGGACTACAAATAGAATCATTTTTGTGGAAAATACAATTGTTAATGAAACTTATAGTCGTCCATTGCATCACTTCATGAAATTCACCAATTTTGAAAACTTAATGCCTGGAACATGGAATAATCTTCCGTATCCTGTTGGTATGTTTTTGATTTAAATTCAAATGTGTACATCTATTTCTATATAATATGAAAGTCAATTGTGTAGTTTTCATTTTCACAGATCTGGTTGGTATTGTTGACCATGTTGGAGAACTCCAATTAGTTGTAGATGAGGATTTTCGTGACAAACAGAAATGCCAACTCTAGTTTCGACTCAAAGACACATCGTAATTTAAAGATTTATATTTCTATTCTTTTTGCAAACTCACAGCAGATAACTTTACTCATAAGACAAAATCTTATTAAGTGGTTATGAGCTAGAGTGTATTGCAAATGGAAAGATGGCAATAGATTTCTATGAAAAATGGTTTGATGCTGATCCTGGATTACCTATTTATGTTTTGAGTGACTGGCGTGTTCATGATGACTATTAGTGAAATTAAAATCATATTACTAAAGTTAAGTAGTTCATATATTGTATTCGAAATATAGTACTTACCTTATTCTATACATTGTAATGTGAGTTAACTATTAAAGATGAAGGAGAAATCTCGAAGTTTTGGTTTGATCTCCAAATTGACGAAGTTGAAGAAATTAGAGATGCAATTTAAGTTTAATTATTTTTATATAATTACTCAATTATTATCTTTTTGAGTATGTAATGTTATTCTAAATTATATTTCTTTCGGAATAACTCAAATCGATAGTTATAGCAATGAAAGAGATAGCAATGAAGATTAAAGAAATTCATCTGCTCTTTAAAAAGACAAAGAAAATGAAGACAACTTATGATGAGAATATGTTTTAATTTGGTCATCCTAAGTTTTTTGTTGTGTTATCCTATAAAACAATTTCTAAGTATTGTCACGAATATTCTGTGAAATTTCATGTTTTTATGTTCAATATTATGTTGCTTAATACTTTACGAACATTAGTTGGTATTAATGGAGAAGATAAAGAACCCTAACGATTGTGAATTGAATAAGCAAATATAGAAATCTATTTAAGTTTAATCGGACGATTGACTCTTCATTTATTTCAATTATCATAATTTACGATATTCTTCAAGAAATCGAGACAAAGACCAATGTTATAGTGTATATCTATCGTCTCGAATTTAAAAAAAAAAACATAAGGGTATAGCGAATTGAGATACCTCAAAGTGAAGAGTGTGCTATGATTCAAAATTAACTGAGAAAGATAAATCAATTTTCAGAAGATTGGATTTTGGAAGTGATCCTTCGCCAACGACGGAGCTTCCGAAGGTAAGTTTCGTCTTTTTTTTTTTTTTTTATCCAACCGAAGGTAAGATTCGTTTACTTTACTTTTCTGTTTTTTTTTTGTGGATAACAAATTAAGAAGAAGATTTGACCGTCCATATTACATAACCGAATGTCTTTTGTTTTTTTTTTGTCGATTACCGAATTTAATATATTATATATAAGATTTAGTCTTCTTCGGCCGCTTTATGTTCGATCGAACCGAGTGTTGTGTTAAACACGTATTTACATAAGATTGAATATGTTTCACAGAATACACGTACCATAGAATCTTTGGTCTATTTATTGTATATTAAATTTATATCCCATCATTTATAAAACTATAAAATAACTTACAATTAAAACCTCATATCCCATTCCAACATTTTAAAAAACATTTATGGGCAGATTGAACTCCACCAATTATAGTCATATATATGGATAATATAAAAAGAGAATATTACTAATTAAGGCACTTTAGAAAAGTTCAATATCAAAGAAAGGCACTAACGAATATGAGCATACTTTGGACTCGTGAATATACTCTTCTACCCCTGATTTTGCTTGATTTTAGAAGAGTGTAACACAGTTTGTGTTTTACATCTGTACAAGGTCAACAGATTAAAATTATCCCCAAAAAATCTATTCAAATTAAAAAGTAAAAAAAAAGGACAAAGATATCTTGACAATTGGACCAAGAAGACGAAACTCTTCAATCTCTCGATTATTTCTCATATGGTTCGTGATTTTCTTTTTGCTCCCTTTTCCGATTCGATTTTGGTTGATTTGATTTTTCTCCTCATTAAAATTTTGGATTCAGATGTCGGTTATTTCTTTGGATTCAATAATTCTGATCGATAATGTAACTGAAATTCTATGATATAGATCTGTGATTCGTGTTCATCAAGTGACCCAATTTGATTTGATCGTGCCCTAATTCTGTTTTTGTCCGATTACATGCTCGATTAGTGTTTTTGTGCTTGGATCTTATCATCAATCTCCAAATTTTTTCCCAAATCCGATGTAATTTAGATCTGTGACTGTTTGGAAATTTATATGTTCATTACATCCGATGTCATAGAAATTTTCCCCGATTGCGTGTGTACCTTATCCAATGAAGAATATCTATGATTATCAGCCGTCCACAAGCTTTAAGGTACACATGACATTTCCACAAGCTTTAATGTTTCTGATTTATCTCCTTTTGTTTCAGATGATCCAGATTTGAGGATAAATCCTTTTCAAGAGGAGGGGAATGATAGATTTCGTGGCAGAGCACCGAGCCAAACATCTTCGGATGGTTCGGATGATGACGAGCAGCATGTACCAGAGCAGGACATGGATGGTACAAGTGAGGTTCATCGAGGAGAGACCAGCATTGGCCGCGAACATGTTCAGTCCGACACAGCCGTGTTCCGCTTTGATCCAACACTGTTCGGGAATAACTTACGAAGAGAACTCCGTCCTGGTGACCGAGTCTCTAGACCAACTCGTGTCCACTCTAGAAATCAAATTATCCAAGCCGAGCAATTTGGAGATGCATTTAGCGGGCTTAATTCAAGCAATTCTGGCCAGGAAAAGATGCATAATTCGTTTGAGGATGTTAGCTACCAAGACCAGCCTCTTTTGAACTTAATTCAAGCCCAAGACCAGCCTCTTTTGAACTTAATTCAAGCCCAAGACAGCCCAAAATAATTACTTTATTTTGTGGTCAAAGGAGGATGACGAAAATGACTTCAAGAGTCACATATGAGGAGTCACTTTGGAGTTCAAGGGTTATTCTACTTAGTTTTAATTCTAGTCTTCTTATTTCATTTTCTGTGTCTAGGAAATCCACAAAACTTTATTTCTCTTTTATTTTTCTGTGTTGCGAATTCTATAAGTTTTGTAAGACTTCATTCTAAGAAAATATCCAACTTTTTATCTTTTTCTTTTGAGAGAAATCTCTTTGTTCATCTTGAACATTTCGTTGAGTTTGGCAAGGGTTACTTCCAAGCGCATCAAACCTCCTAAGATCCGTGGTTAAGGGTTACTTCCTCGGTTCAATGGAGTGGAGAATACCAAGAGACTTCCGCATCTCTTGACGGTCTCATTCGATCCACCACCTATCCAATCTATCCGATCTATCCAATTCGCCAACAAAGAGCATAATCCATCCAAGGGTTCCATTCGCCAACCCTTGCCAAACTCAACGAAAATGTTCAAGATGAACAAAGAGATTTCTCTCAAAAGAAAAAGATAAAAAGTTGGATATTTTCTTAGAATGAAGTCTTACAAAACTTATAGAATTCGCAACACAAAAAAAGAAAAGAGAAATAAAGTTTTGTGGATTTCCTAGACGCAGAAAATGAAATAAGAAGACTATAATTAAAACTAAGTAGAATAACCATTGAACTCCAAAGTGACTCCTCATATGTGACTCTTGAAGTCATTCTCGTCACTCTCCTTTGACCACAAAATAAAGTAATTATTTTGGGCTGTCTTGGGCTTGAATTAAGTTCAAAAGAGGCTGGTCTTGGTAGCTAACATCCCCAAACGAATTATGCATCTTTTCCTGGCCAGAGTTGCTTGAATTAAGCCCGCTAAATGCATCTCCAAATTGCTCGGCTTGGATAATTTGATTTCTAGAGTGGACACGAGTTGGTCTAGAGACTCGGTCATCAGGACGGAGTTCTCTTCGTAAGTTATTACCGGACAGTGTTGGATCAAAGCGGAACACGGCTGTGTCAGACTGAACATGTTCGCGGCCAATGCTGGTCTCTCCTCGATAAACCTCACTTGTACCATCCATGTCCTGCTCTGGTACATGCTGCTCGTCATCATCCGAACCATCCGAAGATGTTTGGCTCGGTGCTCTGCCACGGAATCTATCATTTTCCATCCACATAAGTCTTGCTATTTATACATGGTAAGTACAATAATTTGTTGTTGTAATACCAAAAATTCACTATCCATAAACAGAGCCACGACATCTCATCCATTATAATTCGTAATCAATATTTACAGAACATCCACACACACAAAAAAAAAACACAAATCTGTCCATGACAAATCTAAACTACCAAGATCATGTCAAAAGAACTCGTTTGAATCTGCATCCATGCCACACCATCCATTCTTGGTTATTGCTAATCTAATCAATTGCTTGTCATCCATAACTTTAGCGTTTTAGCCATTATATTCACTAAGCAATGGACGTGGAAGTTCACTTGAGCATGAGAGCAATTATATGTGGATGTATGATTGTGGATATGAAAAGTAGACTATTTTTTGAAAATTTATAAGTGATGGACGTGGAAGTTCACTTGTGCATGAGAGTAATTGTGCGTTGATGTATGATTGTGGATATGATGAATGTGAGTTATATTGTGTCACGCTTAATTCTTTGGACAGAAATGGGTGGGGATGTGGCATCTATTAAAAATGGACAGTAAGAATGGATAGCATAAATGGATACTAGACTAATGCAGAAGGGATGCCGCGGGTGTATGACGCGGGTGGATGACAATGGGTGGATGACAGTGGGTGGATTCTTATTCTGCATCTACTAGCTTCAAAAGTCATGAATTTACCCTCCATAACTGTTGTTTGTTGTTCCCTTATTCGAGATCCGTCAAGCATACTTCAGGAATTCCTTGCTTCTCCTCTTTTCTGAAATTTAAAATTCAAAGAAGTCGAAGCAAGGACAGAGGAGTTGAATTCGAAATTCAAAGAAGTTTTTAAAAATAGAAATCAAGTAGTTGTAAAGAGAATCAAAGGTTTTTGTCAAAAAAAATAAAATAAAAAGAGAATCGAAGGAGGAGAGGAGAGAGAGAGGTTGAAGGAGGAGATCACAACCAACGCTGACTTTCATTAAGGGTATTTTGGACAATTCAAGAGCATGGAAGTACAGAGAAGTGCCTCTATACACAAGAGTGCATTTTCTGTTAAGTTTTTGGCCAAAATGCCTTGATTGGTAAATGACTCATATAAAAATAGCTATAATAAATATTTTTCCGTTTAACTACATGCTAAAATAATAATAAAATATCATCAAATAAGAAAAATTAAAAATTATAACCTAAATTAAAATTTCAGTTCATTACATTAATCTGTAGTTTTGTTCCATTACACAAACCATCCTTTGGATCAATATTTCTCAGTAGCATGATCAGAGCTCCTTCATAAAGCCTTATTGAATGGTTAGGAAACCCATATACTTTTATGTTATTCAGAAAATCTGGAGTATATACTTCACTGTCTTGATTAGAAGTATTTGATGGATCGACAACATCCGAGCTTAAATATGTTTTTTACTTACCTTCATAAAAAAAAACAAATTATCAATGAGCAAAATACAAATCAAGACTTACAAAAAATATGAGTTAGTTTAGTGTTGAATAAATACCTGAAAGCATAGACAATATATAATCACTGATGACAGCGACATCATTTGTTGGACATAAAATAGCTCTTTCCTGGAAAAAAATTAGGGGGACACAATACCAACTTGTAAGCCATCCTTGGCATAAGGAAACAGAAGAGGGTATTGAAGAGCTTAATAACTTGCATGTACCTAACTAATTCGTTTGAGCTCTCTAACAAAATATCTCGATTTTCTATTCCATCTTGAAAATCTCCTGGAATTAACGCATCGATCTCACTTGCAATAGGCATATTATGAGTTCTAGCATCTTTAATTCTCTTAGCATGAAAAACCAACTTGATATTGTCTTCGGGCTCAGCGTGTGGATATTTGTCCTTGTAAGACCGAAATACCTTGACTAGAGGATTACAGTCGTCTACCATCTTCATTAGAGCTTCTATTGGCTCAGACCTTAGTTTGTTTGAAATCCTTCCATTCTTACTACATTCAGAGAAGAAAGAATAAAGAAAAAAATGTTAGATGCAGTTTAGATATTTATACAAATATATTGAAATATATTAAGTAGATATTCTACCTGAGTTCTAACTCCCTATTTTGTATCTCATTAAGAGTATCATGGATATAAAGCTGCAGAAACTTAGGCTTCCCCATCCTTTCTCGCATCAAACTACCAATTAAATGGTAATTTTCTCCATGTAGTTGGAAAATTTGTGGTCCTTTTTCTTTGTTTACTGAATGGTCAATATTTCCTCAAAAAGAAGTAAAAGAAAACATCATGTTGTAAGCCCGAACTCTTTCACGGAAATGGCTACAAATTTTATCATCACTGATGAATAGATACAGTAACAAAGGAGGTGGTTGTTCTAGTAGTGGTAGCTTAACTTTCCCTTGCAAACAGCAAGTAGAAAAGACTAATCAGGGTAGATTGCCTGCTCACTGAAATAATCATTCCATAAGCGGATGTGACCCTCTTCGCGACCTTTTTCAATATAAGCTCGTTTTTTTTTGTCTTTTTGGCCTCTCCAACTTGAGTACTATTATCTAAACACTCTTTAAAAACCCTCTCGAACTCCTCATCTAATATTTGTTCAAAATCTTCATTGAATGTAGAAAAGAAAGAATTTTGCGAAGAAGATGACATGTTGGTTATAGTTTTTTTTTTTGTAAATACAAGAAAGATGAGAGATAATTTGTGATGGTTTAGAAATTTTGTGATGGTTTACAAAATTTGTGATGATTTAGAGTAAATTTCAGGAATATCAAAAGATAAGAGATTTGGGAATTGGTTTGTTCTTTTTGATAAAAGAAAAAAATTTACAAGATATGAGATATGTTCAAGACAACAAGTATCCATGGTATTTATATGAAATTGAATGAAATAAAGACAAGTACAACATGTGACATCTGAGTTGCCGACACTTGAATTGTCTTCAAGTTGCTTCTCCACCACATGTGATTTCTTCAAATTAGCTTTTTGTTGCCGACACTTAAGCATTAGAAAAGATCCAAAATATTACAGCTGCAACATCCTTCTCTCGGCTTCTCTTGGAGTTATAACGACACCTTCTGCACCTAGTAATAATTCCACCACATGAATACATTCAAAAATAATATATTGAAGATCAAAACGACGTATAGGTAAAATTTGTGACGCATGGAAGCATAAAACTTCAAGGCATTTCCATCAAACGAAACATCAAACGAAACACCAAATTTTAGATTACAACATTTCACTAATGAGCTTATTCTTAAGAGTTATCTCCATCTCTGATAGTGGTTCGGTTTTCCCTATGAGACTATCAAGAAGTTTCTGCTTAGATAATCTCTCCTTAATAGCCAAGTCTGTCTCCTTAATCACCCACATGCTCTTAAGCGCCTTTAGAGAAGCCTCTATTTCTTCATTTGTTGTCTTAACACTCTTTTCCCTTTCACCTTTGACGCCTTCACACCGATTGGCCTCTCCATTTTTTGCTCTTCCATTTTGCTGCATGTGTTAGAGGTTGAGGAGTGTGCTCCAGAATCATCTAGCCTTATTTTTTTGGAGTTTGATTTACCTTTCTAGCTAATCAGACTACACCACTTTTGATCGTGGCAAAGCACTCTCCATGCATGCTCTAGGGTGAAGTTAGTCCTCTGGTCCTGGAAGTATAGGTTGTACGCTATCTCGAAGATATCATCCTCTGACTGGCCACTACTGCTTTGACGTTGAGCATGCTCGTAGCATCCACAGAACCTGAAGACACTCTCGTTGATTTTCCCCCACCTCTGCTTACAAGTATTCCACTCGCGCTTTGGAAGGTCCTTCACTGCGGGACTTGCAGCATAATATGCTGCAACTCGCTTCCAAAAAGCCCTTGCTTTCTGGCCATTTCCAATGATGGCATCCTTGCTGTTGTTTAGCCAAGCACTCACCAGCACTCCATCTTCAGGGACAGTCTACCTACCTCTAGCTTCTCTGCTAGCGTCGGGTGAGTTCTCCTCTACATTTTGATCATCAACGTTTTGGGTACTAAATAGTGGTGTTTGTGATGAACTTATTTTGGTACTAAAGAGTGGTGTTTGTGGTGTATTTGTTTGGGTCAAGAGGTCCGTAAATGTTTGAGAGTAACTAAAATGAGTGTTACAACCCATTTAATAAGCGAGGAAGGTAAGAAAACAAGAAATGGTTTTAAGAGATGTAACCCATACGGATATGAATTCGGTATAAATACAAGAAATGGTTTTGTCTCAGTAAATGAGAAACTCAAATATTCAATTTGATAAGACATGGTTAGGTGTTTTGATTTAATGAAAGTAAGTGAGCTCATATATGTCTCACCTACGAGTTAAGTTTCAAAACATGAGTTATGATTTTTAGTTAAGTAGTTGAGCTCATTTAACATAACAATAGTTAAGTAGTTGAGCTCATTTAACAGTTAGCTTTTCATGCATTTTCATGCATTTCAATCAAATGATGTGAGTTGAACAAAATCGCTGGACAAAATGTAAATACATTGCTCAATCCACTTCAATATGTAACTATACTAATTACCAATCTATTTTTGGATCTTTTGCTAAATCAGTGCGACTATGAGATTGATCGATAAGTTTAAAGTTCGAGTTTCTATAACCACTCAACTATTGTTCCTCCAAGCAATTTACAAGTAAAATGGTAGGAGAAAGATCCCTTACATCTTCATGGACCATACCATATTGGTCAAGAACTTCTTGTGACTCTCCGGTACTGCATTCATCAAATCTATCAAGTAAAAGAAAACAAGAACATCTTGTTACTCTACATGCAGAACATTTAATTTTTAATTATTAATTATTAATTATCTGATCTGCATTTAAGTGGTGAAAGGTACAAAAATGCAAATTTTTCTATATTATAAATGATATGCAATGATTCCGCATTGGTTCTGCTTCTCCATTCAAAGATTTTAATTATTAATTATTATTTTTTCATTTTTTCACATTATACATCGTCTTCTCTCTCTTTTACCTACTAATTTAACATCTATTCAACTTTTATCATCTACAACAGTTTTGTTTAATAAAATTAAACATTTAACCCCTCCATTTTTATTTCATATTTTTATTTTCATTTACATTATTACTATTACATATTAATGACAATTATCGATTGAAATTAAATTAAAATATATAAAAATTACAAAAAAATTAAAAAAAAAATTGTTTTGTTTTTTATTTTATTTTTTAATTATTATTTTTCTTGCAAGTAAAAAAC
Source organism: Alliaria petiolata (assembly GCA_020283515.1). Lineage (NCBI taxonomy): Eukaryota > Viridiplantae > Streptophyta > Magnoliopsida > Brassicales > Brassicaceae > Alliaria > Alliaria petiolata. Next base: position 92,850,294 of record JAHZTW010000002.1, read on the forward strand.
ATTATTACTAAAACAAATAAAATTACGAAAAACTTGAAATACAATATAATACACTGAAAAGAACACGACACAAATAATAAATTACACATAACTTAATTAGTACAATACAATAAACTCAACTCACAAACAATAAAACTTTTAATCACACATAGATAATTAAAAATCTATTTAATCACGGAACATTCTGAATTTTGACCATATATGTTTGACTAGATCTGCTTGTAATTCGTGATGTATATTTGAATCACGCAACTCGGATCTAGCTTGCATATGATTTGCAAATGCATGTAGCACCTCGGTCGAGAATGGATGCGGTGTACTAGACCCACTAACCTCAGATTGATCATAATAAGTCTAATGTTAACATATGTATATCGTTAATCTTTAACAAGCATATTATGCAATATAATACATCACCTCATGATAATAGCCAAATCGGCTATGTCCCACATGCGGGTTTGTTCGCGAATGATTTTAAATCGAGCCTGCAACACTCCAAATGCATGTTCGATGTTCTTCCGACACCCCACCTGGTATTGTTGATAACATGCATATTTTACCCATTTTTATTATCATAAGTAAGTGCTTTAATAAGCATTTCACTAATGTTTTAATGCATAAACACTAGATTTCGAGTATTTGGTTGTTCAAGACTCTTTTCAGGTAAACTTAACAAAAGACGCTTATTTTGGAGCAAAATGGACATTTCCGGAAACAGTGCCCGAGGACAAAAGTTCAACATCAAACGAAGGCCTTACCACCACAAGATCAAGCTCATATTTTGAGACAAGATAGCCTTATCAGCTGCCTTTCACCTCGAAGTGGTTTGAGAACAATCCCACGGTTGGATCTCAAGTTATGGAAGAAGCAAGAAGGTCCGTCAAGCACCCGGAAGGACGAGCTGGCCACGCCACGGCCAAGCCAGATGACCAGTGGCCGCGCCACGACCGGTCGCTCGCGCGGCCAGGCCACTCGCGGTTCCCGGGCCCATTTGAAGCCCAACTTAAACCCGCAGCCGTCTTATGCAAGGCAAGACCTAATCCACGACCTAGGGAACTTGAAGACCTATATATACTCGTTGTCTAGGGTTTTTCTAAGCATCACGAAATACTCTAAGTTATAGATTTCTTTTGGTGGCCGCGAATCTCTGATTCGTGGTTCTCACCTTGTTCTTTGAGGAAGATTGATTTGTTCTTGAACCCTCTTTCTTTCTTATCGATTTATACAAGTTATGCATTCATCGATCACGTTTTCTACTTCTTCTTTCATGTATGAGTAGTTTATTTTCGTTGGGTGTTCTTTAAGGGGATCTATGGGGAATTTCATTAACTGTTTTTAAACCGATTGTTTAGGCCGAAGATTAGGGTTTTCTGTCTCACCATATTCGTTCTTATTGCATGAGTCTAGCAACATGAACTATATTCTGATCGTAGGGTCTTGAGAGCGACGAATGCCCTGAATCTCAGATCTAGACCATAATAGGGTAGAGAGCATCCTTTAAAAGATGTCTGAATGTTTATTGTCCCGATCTTATCGCATGTTCATTTAGGACACAGGATACGACAGTATACCTACAAAATAGATGTTCACAGATCGATCTTGCTTGTCAGAGTTAGGTCGTTAAAACCAGTGAATCAGTTTAGGGAAAATCGCCTAGTCTCGTTTGCCTGACTTTTGTGTGTTTGATTTCTAGTTTGAACCCCATAGATTTCCCGAGAAGGTCCCCAACGTGTTTTACCCCATCTGCTTTTAAATCGAGATTTACGCACTTCAATATTTACTTTTTCTGCACTACTCATCTAATTTCCTTTTTACAAGTCTTTAAGTTTATTTTCCTTTTCCCGTTGGTTACAGAAGAGATTGACAACCTTTTCTATATAAGGATTTCTTGTAAAAACCGTGACACTTACCCCAAAACCCCAGTTCCCTGCGTCTTTGGTTGTCCTGATTTTCTGTTTTGCAGTTGACCTTAAGTACTACAACACACGTTGTGCACTTGCAGCTTAGGGTCCTACAAATTCAAAGCTCGACGAGTCCCCATAGAAATTCTCCAATCTCGGACGACTATTTAGACCCCATCAATTGTGCAAATAACTTGTCTGGTTCACTCTGAGGAAGTCTAACTGATTTGACGATAGTTGGATAATAAGGACAGATACCGTCAGCTAAATAGTATGCCATATCATATGCACGTTGGTTCACGAAAACACTCACTCTTGGAGTATTTTCCTGTTAAACATCATCAAACATTGGTGAACGGTCTAGAACGTTTATATCGTTCAATGTGCCCGCACGTCCAAAAAAGCATGTCAGATCCATAGATTATGAGATGCAACTGCTTCAAGAATAACAGTGGTGGTTCTCTTAACTCTCAGAGTTAATTGTACTTCCCACGTTGTAGGATAATTTTTCCATTCACAGTGCATGCAATCAATACTCCCAATCATCCCTAGGAACCCCCGCATTTCACTAACATGCAGAATTATTTGCAGGTTATCTTGAGTTGGACCTCTGAGATATACTTGCTCATACAATTGTATGATTCCTTTACAGAACCTTTTCAAGCACTCCAATGTTTAAGTACCTCCTATTTTGATGTATTCATCGACCTCGTCAGCTGTCATACCATATGCTAACATTTGCATGGTCATCGTTGGGTGAAGTAGTTGTCACTGCTTTATAGGTCCCCAACTATCAGAAGGAAAACATGTTTTTGCATCCGGAATCGCCGACGAAACATTGCATCGTCATATTTAGGTTGATTGGCAAAGTAGTCGTAAATCAGTCTTTGGTTTCCCGCTACATGATTTCTCTTGAAGTAATTTCTCTTGCTATGAGGTGCATAATCTTCGTCTATTTTCTTTCCACGCTCCCTAAACCGATTGACGATATACCTTTCTTTAATTTCAGACTGCTTTTTGTAAGCTTCAATATCAAAAAAATTTTTTTGATGTATCCATTGATATTTTTAGTAAGATGAGGTTTGTATTATTGGTACATCAATCGCCGGACTCCAAACAAGCATTACATTGACGTAATTAATAGATAATGATTGGATTCTACTAGTCTCGGGCATTCGGGTCTTCGGACCCGGTCAGGTCGGTCTTTCGGGTAGGAGTGGTTAGGACCTGTTCAGGACCCGCTTGAAAATAGGGTCGGTTCGGTCCGGGTCTTATTCGGGTCGGATGGAATCCAGGTCGGGTCCGTTGAGAATAAATCCATTTTTTCCAATTGCTCTCTAAATCAAGAAGTAGATCCCGATTTCCAATCGAGAAGTAGATCCCGATCTCTTCAGCGCAGATTGGGACCTCTCCCTCGTCGCTTCCCTTCACGGCTACCAGATCTTCCTCCTCTTTCTCCTCCTCCGCTGCTTTGAAATCTAAGATAAAATAATGAAAACCATGAGGAAAAGGAAAAGAATAATCAAAGACAAAGAAGAAGGGAGAAGGAGAAGTAGAATGAAGAGAAGGGAAAAGAGAAGGATGAAAATCGAAGATGGAGAAGAAGGAGAAAGAAAGATAATTATAGAAGAAGATAATTAAAATTTTCATTAGTAGCACTTGAATATAGTTCATGCGCTTTCGCCAATATATCATGCTCTGGCCACCCGCTTTGTTGAGTATAGTTCATGCACTTTCGCCCATTTCACTACAAGAAAACTTAAGATTTGAGACGGTAAAAAATTTCGTCTCAAACGTGTCGCAATAAACGGTCGTCGCAATGTCGTCGCAAAATATTTATGTCACAATGTCGTCGCAAATCAGGCGCGTCGCAAAGTCGTCGCAAATAGGACGTCGCAACGCCGTCGCAAATTTAATAATAAATAATTTATATAATTATTATTAACGAAAATTATATATTAATTAATATTAAAATTAAAATTTAAATTATTTTCAAAATATAAAATTAGAAAATAAATTATAATTTAAAAAAGAAATTTGAATTACAAAATAATATTCATAAAACATAAAAATTTATTGTTCAGAAAAAAAAAAACTAAATTTAATCGATAGGAGATCATCGTTTGCGTTCGACGGACCGGTATCCGAGCTGCGGTAAAGTTCTGCGAATGCCGAGTCTCGTTGTGCCAGAAACTCGAAATACCTATCGTAGCTCTGCATCTTCTGGTTCTGTGATTGAATCAATTGGGCTTGGGTCTCGATTATCTCCTGAAGAGCGGGATCTGGTCCGGTGGAAGAAAAAGTCGGAAGAGTGACAGCCTCAATATCTGACTGTAAAGAACCCACTCCGAAGATTCTTCCTCTTGTACGGGGAGCGACCTAAAATATATATATATATATATATATATAATTAAGAAGTTATTAACTAAAAAAATAAATTAAAATTGTAATTAAATTGAAAATACTTACGTCCAGATAAATTTTGTTCTTCTGGGTCGTACTAAGTGAGCAAGATGCAGTGCTTTCTGGATCATCAGGATCAGCCTGAGACATCTTTTGTATCCTCGCAGTGACGTCGTTGTATAGCTTCTCCGAGCGTCCATCGACAAAAGTTCCATCCGGATTTTTTTTGGTCTCCTCGAGAACCGCTAACAAATCTGGAATTCCTGTTCCGGTCCGCTCAGCCTACATAAAAGTTGAAAACATTAGAATGATTAGAATAAATTTTATAAAAAAAATGTAATATAGAAAATATATACTTACTATCATTCGCCCGCGTCCTTTAAAAGAAATCTGACCCGACCGATGCTTTGAGGGTTGCTCTCCAGGAGGAGCACTGAAACGGGCTTTGCGGGCATTGTCGCTCTTCTTCACGCTCCCCGGCTCATTCCAAAATGTAACGAGACCCTCCCCAACTAACGGAGCAATCCATTCGGGCCTCGCATCATCGCCTAGCCTTTTCCACTTTGCCTTCCAACGTCCCACATGGTCAGTCATCCGTTTCTTCAACTTGGCCTTAAACATTTCACTAACTTCTCCGTTAATGCTCCAATCCCAATGATATTTTTTCTACAAAAAAATAGTTATTAAAAAATAGCTTAAACATAGGAATAAATAAATAAAAATAGAAAAAAAAATTCTGATACTTACGGCAAATTGTTTGTACCACCGGTTGTTGGTCTCTTTCGGAGTTTGTGACCAATTGGCATGAGCTTCTTTGAAATCTCTTTCAAAGATTTCTCGGACCTTAGCAGCCACAGATGGATCATAATCGAACCTGGAAAAAAAAATTAGAAACGAAAAGATTTGCAATAGTTATAATTTGAAATAATTAAAAAATATATTTTATAAATACCATTTGGTGTCGGGGGGACGTTTTGGATCAAGTCGCATCAGGCGGTCATGACCGGGACTCTCGAGAAGCTCTCGAATATCCATATCTTGCCAACGCCAACCTTGGTGTTGATGTTCCTCCGGTTGAGGAGGAGGAGGAGGAGTAGGCTGTGCAGGAGCTGTCTCGGGAACGGGCGCTGAAAATGTGGTTCTCACCGATGGAGAGGTGAAAAAAGCCCCTGGAGTAGACGGAAAAGACCGAGGTCCAGACCCTCCAGACCCTCGTGACATGTAACGAGAAAAGTCGTTGTTCGTAGACATCTGCAAAAACAAAATTTGTTAGTCATAGAAAAATAGAACAAATAGATAACCTAAAAAAATGATAAAATAAAAATCACGTTCGGTTTATAAAAATTAAAATATTATAAAATAAAATTAAAATTTATAAACTAAAAATTTTAAACTAAATTTTAAAAATAATAAATCTAACAAATAAAACTAAAATAACCATTTTTACATAAGGTATTAATTGATTAAATTTGTAAAAATTTTACCTAAAATCAAACTAATTACAAAATAAATCTAAAAAATTTCTAGATAATCTAAAATTATATACCTAACAATTTCCAACCTAACAACAAATCCCTAATTACATTCCATATCTAAAAATCTAACAATTTCTAACCTAACAAATCCCTAATAATCTAACATAGATCTAAGAAAATAGGGATTTGTTACCTTTGTGGAGGAGTTCGGCGCAAAGGAGCAGATCCGGCCAGGAGCAGAGGTGCGGCGGCGAGGACCAGGTCCGACGAGGAGAAGATCCGGCGAGAGAGAACCAGATCCGGCGAGAGAGAGAGGTGCGGCGGTGGCTCGAGAGAGGGAGAGAGATCGTGCGGCGGTGGCTCGAGAGAGATCGTGCGGCGGTGGCTCGAGAGAGAGGGAGAGAGAGGTCCGGCGGCGGTTTCTCGAGAGAGAGAGAGGTCCGCGGCGGCGGCCAAGTGAGGAAAGAAAATTTTGTGTAAGGAGGAAGACAGAATTATTAGGTTTTAATGTTTACAGGCTGCGACAGCGTTGCGGCAGTTTTAAATAAACCTAATTTGCATCCAAATACTTTGAACTTATTAGACGAACAATTTTAAAATATTACGTATTTGCGACAGAATTGCGAGAGGTCATCGCAAGTCCGTCGCAAATTCCAAAATTGCGACAGACTTGCGACGACCCCTCGCAATTCCGTCGCAAATCACGAATATTTTAAATCTTATTAAAAGTAGTATTGTAAATGTTTTTTTTTCATTTTAGAAAGTTAAAAAACATTTATGATAGTATAAGATTGTAACAAATCTTAAATTATGCAAAAGTTTACAAATTCTACTTGTTTAAAGTGAGTTTTACAAAACTCTTATACTTATGAATAAACATCATCTCCTTCTATCCTTCTATATGAAATAATTTCATGAAAAACTCTATTTTTTTCTTAAAATTTGTATATCAACATAGAAAATCATGTAATGTTTACATTTAAACGTATATGAGTACTTTACAAACCGTATTACAATTTGGGGTATAGGGTTTGGAAAGTATCCGTATTTGCGACGGAATAGCGAGAGGTCGTCGCAAATTCTAAAATTGCGACAGACTTGCGACGACCCCTCGCATTTCCGTCGCAAATCACGAATATTTTAAATCTTATTAAAAGTAGTATTGTAAATGTTTTTTTTTCATTTTCGAAAGTTAAAAAACATTTATGATAGTATAAGATTGTAACAAATCTTAAATTATGCGAAAGTTTACAAATTCTACTTGTTTAAAGTGAGTTTTACAAAACGCTTATAATTATGAATAAACATCATCTCCTTCTATCCTTCTATATGAAATGATTTCATGAAAAAACTCTATTTTTTTCTTAAAATTTGTATATCAACTTAGAAAATCATGTAATGTTTATATTTAAACTTATATGAGTACTTTACAAACCGTATTACAATTTGGGGTATAGGGTTTGGAAAGTATTCGTATTTGCGACGGAATTGCGAGAGGTCGTCGCAAGTCCGTCGCAAATTCCAAAATTGCGACAGACTTGCGACGACCACTCGCAATGCTGTCGCAAAACACGAATATTTTTTTAAAAAATTACAAATTACAAATTACAAATATCACACATTTTGGTCTTGGCTAATCCGATTCATCTCCACTATGCTCATCATCAGCGTCTTCTTCATCATCGGTCTCATCGAACTCGTCCGATCCTGCACCTTCAGTTGAATCATTCACAATGTCTTCTACATCTTGTTGCTCTATATCAATATGTAAAATATCTTATGTTGAAGCCATTGGAGTGGAGAGTTCATCATGTCTTTCATCTTGCATAGCTACATCGTCAATCTTCCCGACAATACGGCCTCGCGGATTCACTTTAATCACTGATAACCACCTCTCACGTTTTTCCTTAATCCGAGGATATGGAATGAAACACACTTGATCTGCTTGCGAGGCTAGGCAAAAGGGTTCAAACTTTGCAAAACGTATGTTTGAATTGACATCAATCACCCTTAAGTTATTTGCGCGGACCCCTCTACTACTCGGATCGTACCAATCGCATTTGAATAAAATACATTTCAAACCGATGGCTCCTGGAAATGTGACTTCAATTATTTGTTGCAAGACACCGTAGAAGTCGCTTTCACCTTTAACTTGGATTCCATAATTTGCGGTTGACCTCTTCGATCCATGTTTGTACGTATGAAATATGTACCCACGAGCCAAGTACATTAGAGCATTAATGGTCATAGCTATTGGTTCATTAACAATTTCGTGCATCCATAGTGGTAAGAGCTCCTTCGAACATCCCTGCGTTACCTACATATTAAATCTTAATTAAGTGTTTATAAATAAAACTATTTTTATAAGTCAAAATAAGTGTAGATTGATCTTACATAGTATTTTAGCCACCCAACAAATTCACGTTCGTTGTACTTCTCATAATCTATTTCTTCTAAATCAGGAAAGTGTTCTCGAACCTGAGAATCGAATAATCTGCAGTAATTCACCGGCCGAGTCAGCGATATATATGAATTAGAGAATATTATCATAATTATGTATGTAGGAAACATAAATTAATACCTCTCTAAGGTCTGCACATACTCACAATTCCGCAATATGTAATTGTACGCCGCACTACAATGATCATGATCTTCCCACCAAACTTCTTTAACTTTTCCAGCAAGTCTGCCTATTTGGGCGAAGATATTCGGGACGTCAACGTGGTATGTAGGTGCTTCCCCTCCATCGTCATACAGTCTAGGAGCGGTATTTTTGGTTCTCACGGTTGGACTAAAGTAGTATGACGTGAAGTGAGATGTTTCCTCCGTCAAACTTCCAGCAACGATCGATCCCTCCACTTTTGCAAGATTTTTTGCCTTTCTTTTAAGATATCCCATGTATCGCTCGAACGGGTACATCCATCGAAATTGCACGGGGCCCCCAAGTGCTGCTTCATGTGGTAGATGGATTGGGAGATGTTCCATTACGTCAAAAAACGAAGGTGGGAAAATCTTTTCTAAGTTACAAAGCAACACCGGAATATTCTCTTTTAACTGTGCAATGCCATCCTCAGTCAGTGTTCGCGTGCATAGATCTCTGAAAAATGCTCCAAATGCCTACATGCAACTTCATCAATTAATTAACTGAATTATATTACTTATAGACTTATTTAATTATTTTTAATTTACGTACCCGCAATTGCTTCGTGAATTGGTTTCGGTAAGAGCTCGTGTAATGCAAATGGTAGTAGTCGTTGCATGAAAACATGGCAATCGTGACTCTTCATACCAGAAAATTTATGTCCATGCTCTATACATCTAAAGAATTTGGACACATATCCATCTGGGAACTTAACATCAGAAGCAAACCAGTCGAATAATGTACGCTTCGCCTCCACGGACATTCGAAAGTTTGGAATCGGTAATTTTGCCTGACTTATAATATGCAACTCGGGTCTTGCGCAAATTTCGACCAAGTCCAACCTTGATTTCAAATTATCTTTACTCTTTCCCTTCACGTTCAAGATTGTATTCACGATGTTTTCAAAAAAATTCTTCTCTATGTGCATCACATCAAGGTTGTNTTTCGACCAAGTCCAACCTTGATTTCAAATTATCTTTACTCTTTCCCTTCACGTTCAAGATTGTATTCACGATGTTTTCAAAAAAATTCTTCTCTATGTGCATCACATCAAGGTTGTGCCGTAAAAGATGATCCTTCCAATAAGGGAGCTCCCAAAAGATACTCTTTTTGTGCCAATTGTGAGATACAGTATATCCGTCAGGCATGTTTGCCGGTGTGTGCCAATTTCCCCCACGCTGACACGTTTCCTGAGCACCGTATTCATCAATTTGCTCTAACAAAATATCCCCTGAAAGATGAACAGGTGGAGAAAAACGGACAACCTTGTTCTTCTTAAACAACTTTTTATTTTTTCGGTATGTATTATTCATGGGAAGAAACCTACGATGACAATCAAACCAACATGACTTCCTTCCATTCTTCAGCTGAAACGCATCTGACCTATCCATACAATATGGACAAGATAATCTTCCATGCGTAGTCCACCCCGATAACATTCCATATGCTGGGAAGTCACTAATAGTCCACATTAACACTGCACGCATATTGAAATTCCTCTGCTGCGAGTAGTCAAACGTGCGAACACCACTATACCAGAGCTGTTTCAACTCATGAATCAAAGGTTGGAGGAATACATCAAGTGCTCGCTTCGGATGCTTAGGACCAGGCACTAGAATACTCATGAACAAAAATTCTCGTTGCATGCACATATCCGTAGGAAGATTGTATGGCGTCAATATGACAGGCCATAGAGAATATTGCCTCTCAGACATTCCAAATGGACTAAATTCATCAGTGCATAAGCCAAGATAGACATTCCTGCATTCGTTAGCAAAGTCAACGTGTACCGTCTGAAAGTGTTTCCACGCCTTTGCATCTGACGGATGTGTAACCTCCCCATCCACCGTAGAATGTTGCGCATGCCATCTCATTGCTGCCGCAGTCCTTTCCGAGTGGTATAATCGTTTCAATCTATCAGTGATTGGCAAGTACCACATGCGTTGGTACAGGACACGAGTCCTTCCAGTGGTTTCTTGATATCTCGGCTTCCCACAAAATCGACATTCATGCAGTTTGTCATCATCTTTCCAGAAAATCATGCAATTATCAATGCATACATCAATCATTTATGATGGTAACCCAAGACCCGAAACCAACTTCTGTATTTCATAGTAATTTTCAGCAAAAAGATTATATGATGGCAAATACTCTTTAAAAAGTTCAGCCCATGAATCCATGCAACTCTCAGTCATATTATTATCACTCTTAATTGTCATCATCCTAGATGCCAATGATAATTTAGACTGCCCTTTTCTACATCCATCATAGATGGGCTGGTTTGCAGCGTCTAACATAACATAAAATCGTCTAGCATCTGCATTGGGTACTTCCCGACTATTATCAACAAATGAGGTTGGTAGAGCTTCATACATAGCATCTAAAACCATATCATGATATCTATTCCCTTGTTGATACCCTTGATCAATATTTCCAAATATATTAGACCCAGCATCATAATGATCATTACTAGGCTGCTCAAACCCCTGACCCGCGGTACTACTACTTCCTGCACCACTACCTTCCCCATGCGAAAACCACACATAGTAATTTGGCATAAACCCTCTATTATATAGATGCCTCTTCACAGTATCAATTTCTATATATGGTATATTCTTGCATTTTCTACATGGACATAATATTTTACCATGTTCTATCGCAAATGGTTGGTTTGTTGCCTGATACAAGAATCCTCGCAACCCGTCACGATACTCTTTCGTCACTTCACCACTCTCCAGATCTCGTTGATTGTACATCCACGATCGTAATGCATATATGTCATCATATTTCGAAGATATTTTTTCACTCTTACTTTTTTTTTTTTTATTGTTTTCAATCTTATTTTTTTTTCTTCTCTCTTTTTTTTTTCACTCTTATTTTTTGTTTCTTTCTTTTTTCTTCTCTATTCTTTGTTTTATTTTTGGTTGTGTGAAACAACAATCATAAGTGAGCTATTTATAGATTCTTATATTTTATTGCGACGTATTTGCGACGGCATTTGTTCGGTTGCGACGAATTTGCGACGGGATTTATCGACGGACTTGCGATCAATTCTATATTTGCGACGGATTTGCGACGGCAGCCGAGCATATTGCGACGGATTTGCGACGGTTGCCGACTATTTTGCGACGATTTACTCGTATGTGAGGTTAGGTGAGACTTATGGAAAACGTGGTTTACCTACTTTGTCTTCATCGCAGTTCCCTCGCGATTCCGTCGCAAATATTGATTTGGATTTATCGCGTCGCAAATCCGTCGCAAATGTTGCTACGGAAATTTTCCGTCGCAAAATCCTCGCAATTTGCGACGGATTTGCGGCTGTTTCGTCTGCCGTTGCAAAGATGTCGCAAATTTGTCGCAAATTGCAACGCGTTTGCGACGATCCTTCTCGTCGCATAGTTGCGAGGTATTTGCGACGTCTTTTTTGTACTGTCGCAATATACACGCAACTCCGTCGCAAATTTGCGACGGAAAATGGCCGTCGCAAATTGACTGTTTTCTTGTAGTGTTTGCCCAATATTTTGTTCACGTATTTGTAATGATTTCTGCACGAAACTCAATCACGTGAGTTTCAAATGAGCAATGCTCATTACAATGCTCATCAATTTTACCCCAATATGATTTATCTTTTTGGTTTTTGCCGACAACACTATCTGTTCCATATTTAATCCAGCCACTCAGTAGCACCAAATTTTGCTTAGTGGTCCATTAGAGCTTTTCCGGCGAGTATGAGTTGAATCTTCTTCATTTGGAGATGCTTCAATAACACCGCTCATACCACCAAGAGCCATTTGTGTAAAAAATCAGGAAAATCAATTGCTCCAACATTCAGAACAATTTCATAACCCGTTGGAGTAGAAGAATAAGAGGATGCTTGAGAAGAATATGGCATCATCGATCCATAATATGGACGATAGTTTGGACCACTTACGGCATGAAATTTTTTGGAGGAAACCATAATTTGGTATATTTTTGAGGTGGGTTGAAAGATTGGTTTTGAAATTGATAATTGTTGAAATTTGGGTAGATAAAAGGGTAATTAGTAAAATTTTGAGTGTTAAAAGGGTTATTGTTGAGATCCATTTCACTAAAAAATGTTGAAAGACGGGTTTTTTTCTGTGTCCAAATCATATAAACCAAGTTTTTATTTATAGAGTATGAAAATGATGACTTTTGGTAAAGTTTTTTTTTAATATATTTAATTTAGTATGAAATAATTGATTTTAAATCATTAGGATGAAAAAAATAACCAAGAATCTAAACAACCAATAGAAACACAACATATATCATTATCTATATATTAATATCTCACATCTTTTTTTGTTCAATTAAAATGCGCTATGTGGCAAGTACATTCTACACTTTAGTTGATTTAAATCAACGAGTTGAATGAATTCAACATTATTTTCTCTACCTCAGTTTTAACTCTATATTCAACACATCACTGTACATATTAAATTGTTGAATTTTGTTTTCAGCTGAGTCATTGTAAGTAGTCTAAGTAGTCTTAGATGTGTTTTTGCACCTACTGCCCATGTCACATAATTTTTTCCGGTTATATCGAAGGCGGTAATTTTGAGATTTTCCAGATTTGACATATAACTGTATCCATAATATAACAATTTATTAATCACAATTTTAATTAAAAATTTAATTAAATTTTTGGTTTTAAAGAAACATGATAAAACATTAAAATTCTTGCGCATAATAATAACATAATTTAAAAAATTTAATAAAATCATATATTTAATGCAGCAGAGACAGCCATTAAAGGAGGAGGCATAACCTTCAACTACACAAATATATGATCAAAGAGGAGGTTTTAACCATCAACTCCATAAATATAATCAAGGAGGAACCTACCACTGCATAAATATGATCTGAAGAGATATAGTATATCATATGACCATATGATCGTGAAAAAGGCAGAGCCTACCATAACGATCGGTTCGGAGAAGGCATCGCCTAACAATCTGATGTAACACATAAATGGAGAAGGCATAGCCTATCTTTCCGTAAATAATAAATATAAAATAATTTGAACATAAATTAAAATTTACTTTTTGGTATAGAACAGATCATGATGATAACATGTTATAAAATATATTATCAATTTTATGTATATAGTGAGATGTTTGTAAAAATATATAGCCTACCATAACGATCGGTTCGGAGAAGGCTCGCCTATCAATCCGATGTAGCACATAAACGGAGAAGACATAGCCTATTTTTCCGTAAATAATATATATAAAATAATTTGAACATAAATCAAATCTTATTTTTTGGTATAGAACAGATCATGATGATAATATGCTATGAAATATATTATCAATTATATGTATATAGTGAGATGTTTGTAATAAATATATATATGTGTGTGTATCTCAGGTAGGGCTGTCCAATCTGGTAAAACCGAACCGAACCGAACCGAACCGAAATAGAACATATGGTTGGATTCCGGATATATTATATTAACCGTATAGATGTAATAATTTCAAAACCGTAGGATCCGGATATTATGGTACTTTCACGTATTTTTAGATCTAAAGTACTCGTACCGAACTGGAAGGAAAATTCTTTCGGGTATTTTTGGTTTTTAATTCAAATATATGAACCGATCCGAATTTGAAGAGTACAGAATTGAATCTGAACTAACATTTAGAAATATCCGAACGCTACCTTTATCTTTTAGTACCAAAAAATTAGAAACCCGAAATATCCAATCTGAATCCGATCCAATTATCCGAATATCCAGACCCAAGGGTACGGTTGACTGTTGGCCGCATGACCACTCCTCAGCTCTGCGGAATTTTTATACACGAGATATGGCGACCAATCCATCTAGTTATTTTGGCCGTGGTATACTCAAACCCAACCCGAACAAACCAATAACCGAACAAATCGAACCGCATAGGCCGAATGCCCCCAAGCCTACAAAAAAACGTTGGATGAAGTCATCATCAACTTCGTCAGATCCTTTTTCATCTCTTCTGCAACCGTGATCCGTCGCGCCTACCTACCTGCACGAAACTTTCCAGTTTCCACCACTCGCCGCCTGAGGATTACCGCCGACAACACTTCCACCGTCTCGGGAACAGAGATCCTCTCATGGCGTTCGAAGGATTCCCTCCTCTAATCGCCGACCAGCTCCACTACTTACTCAATCACTCTCCTGATTCCATCAAGGTAACATCATCACTGATTTCACGAGATTCAACCTTTGATCCTCTCTTTAACGCATCTCTACGGCCTTGTTCATCTCTCTGAATTCAGAAAATTAGGGTTTATAGGGCGTAATAGACTGAATTGTTTGTTTTTCCTATGGTCGCATAACGATGTGTAGATCGAAAATGTCTGGTCCGGTAACAAATTGAATCCCAAGATCCTCGATCGGTTTACTTTGGTGATACCTTATTGTCTGGAGACGATCAAATGTAAGTGATTACTTCCTCAATTACATGTTGTTGTTAACTACGCAACGTTTTTGGCTAAGCAGATCTTGAGTTTCTTGTTCGTGTTGTGGCAGGGGATGTTATTTACAATTCAGAGTATGCAGTGTCTCCTCCAGATTTCATATTTGGGCCAGATGATGAAGGTTTTATGCCATGTAGCAGCACTAATGCACCTGATGATGGTCAGACATCATTATTATTGTCTGAGTGGAACAACCAGGACTCGACACTGTTACTTGTTCTCATTCAAGGGTTGAGGTTGTTTCCTTTTAAAGCTTTATCGCTATGGTTTTTTTTTTTTTAAATAAATTTTTACCCATGGTTCGATGACCTTCGAGTAGAACTCCCTTGATTTGTGATACTTATGACAGTCTGACCAATTGGATTCTCCTCTACAAACTTCTGAACTTTCTCCTCATTTGCTAACCTTTCATCTACAAATTTTTGAACATTCTCCGCGTCACTGACCATTCAAAGTACATCCTCAGCTCGTGTTCCCGAGAAATGAAATATCAGTGTGAATGATTAGAAGCTGCAGAAGATATTAGCTTTGGATTGGGCATCTTTCTCAGCATGTGATTGTAGAGGAAAAGGTTAGCAGATGCGGAGAAAGTTCTAAAGTTTGTAAAGTAGAATCCAATTGGTCAGACTGTCATAAGATGCACAAAACATGGGAGTTTTTACTCTAATGTCATTGAATCATGGAATGATATCATTCAAGGATTGAGGTTGTTTTCAGGTTTTTTCATGGCTCAATCAAAGTTTCTCTCTGATCAATTTACTGTTTAGGGATCAATATGTGGCCTACCAACAAAGGCGTGTTGGTCAAGTTGAGGATGATCGCGTAAAGTTTGAGATAAGCACCGTTTTAACTCGCAAGGTATATCATGCATGTCATAATTTGTACAAATTTTGTTTTTGGTTTGAAACTTTTTCCCTGGGAACACCATTTTAGTTAGAACTATTTTTTTGTTGTTGTGCAAAACCATTAGAACGTCTCGTCGTTATCAATGTTTATGTTCTTCTTGTTCCCCCCATTCTCAGGGAATTGAGATGCAATTGACTTCAGGAGTTGACAAGGTATTTATTGCTGGCAAGATTCTTGATCATATCTCTGTGAATTCGGCGCATTATATGCATTTGACTTTCTATTACCTTTACTTTTTAGTGTAGCCAGAGGAAGTCAAGTTTGCAGTACCTCTTGTGATGGATATGAACATAAACAAACTTGTGGTTGAGTGCCCTTGGAAGCATGAGCAGAAGATTTATCTTCAGGTTTTCTCTTTGTTCATTAAAAGACTCTTTTATCCTATCCATGTCTCTTTTCTAATTGATAGCATCTTCTTGATAAATTGGTTATGGATGCAGGTAATATACCCGATTCTTCGAAAATATGAATCAGCAAATTCGGAACCTCGTTTGAGATTAGTAACATCTTCTGATATAAAAGCGCTATTCTCTGTCGAGGATGTTAAACTTCCTCCATGGATAGACGGGATGTAAGTTGCATGAGCACGCACAATTCACTCTACCTGCAAACTATGCATGTATTAATAGCTATATTGAAAACCCGTAAATTTCTATTTCAAAGGTGCTTGGCTGAATAACTTCCCCATCTCGAAGAAACCCTTGAGAGACAGGTCAGCTCAAATAAATCTACTTACAGACACAAAAATGTATTTAATTTGTGGGTATGAGGGCCTTATCAAGGTTACTTTCTAGATCCTGGAAGCTGTTTCTGCAATTGCTTTAAGGAGGAGTTTTGTCGAGGCACTGACTCTTTTTCTTGGAAGACCTCTTGAAGCTGATCCTGTAAGTATTTCCTGGCATGACTTGGCATATGTGTAGAAAGATTTCCGAGCTTCTCAACATTTCTTATTTTTGTTTTTCATGCTAGACCTTTTGCCGTAAGGCTTCGTTCCTTTCTGCCTCAGGACCATTTACTTTTGTGGTAAGTCTATCACTCTTCAGGCCTTCAATACAAAGTGATTATACCCAAGCTACGTCAAAGTGGATTTTGATTCATTTAGTTTTGATCATGTTTCAAAACATGTCTTCTAGAGAATTCTCATGTATCAAAGCTAATGGGTTTTTGGCTTTTGATGTAGGTTCACTTCTTCTTTTCAGCAGAATTTCCGAAGCAGCAACCAACTCTAATGCTCCAGAGTTGTCAGGTATCAAAACTATCCGTAGATGAACCAAACAAAAGGCTTTGGGTTTCCGTTTTTTAGGTATAAAGAATGGATAACTTTTTGATATGCAGCATCTAAACCAATCGAGCGTGCCAGTAAAATCAAACCTCCTCACCGAGTACCCATGGAGTCCAAGATGGGAAATGGGGCGCATGGCTGAGCGACTTTGGTGAGTTTCTTTGAACTAATTCATACATGTCTAGTTAACAAATTCTCCTTTTTAAAATTCAAAATTTAACCTTTTACAGTGACTTCCTGACCGATGAGGCTGTGAACTTCAAAAAATATTGTAACGAAGCTCTGCTCCAACATTAGAGTATCTATTGGTAAAGTGAGTTTTGTCTTAAAATCTTTGGTCATACTCCTATTGATATGTTAAATCAAATGGTGTAATTTTCTGCTTCAAGGAAAATACTGAATGACAATTGAAAGCGTTTCTTCTTGATTTCAACTAGTTTTTGCTCGACTTTAGCATTCATCAACTCTGTTTTCTTTAATGAGTCATAATAGTGTTTCGAATTGTACAGACTGCAGTTGCATTATTAGATAGAGAGTGAAGAGAATGAAGAAGAGGTTATGGTTTGGAAGAGTTTGAAGTTTTCTAGAATTAAAGTCTTTTGTGTATGTGTTTATCGATGATTGAGAAAAATGAATGATAACCCCAAACAGCTCTAACGTGGAATAGGCTATTTAGATTATTCAACGTTTTGTAGTCAGTGGTGACAAAATTAGATGCTTCAATTTCAGTCTCTGAATTATTTTCATAGCTATTATGCTTCTCTTCTTGATGGGTTTCTTGATAATTATGCATTGACTTGAGACTTTCATACCGACTTGAATCTTGAGATTGCCTTTTTTTTCCTTACAATCATTTTACCTTGATTTTCCTGTAACTTGTAGTGAATGTACTCGATGTTGATTCTGACTTCGTCTGTCTTCTTCCATTTGAAGACACAATTATAGAACCAGTACAAGTAGATCCTCTACTTTTTTTTCCAGTGGTCTTGTCTTCTTACATCAGTCTACTTTTAACCGTCTTCTGTGTCTATTTAATCATTCCATGATCGATGACTTTAGAAAGAACTCCCATGATTTCTGCGTCTTAGTTATGGCAGTCTGACCAACTGATTTGTACGAAAAATTGCGTCTTAGTTATGGCAGATTTGTACGAAAATTTGCGTCTTAGTTATGGCAGATTTGACCAACTGATTTGTACGAACGTTTTCAGCTTCTGCTAGCTTTTCAAAGTACTTCCTTAGCTCACCATCAGATTATGTTCTCAATAAATGAAACATCGGTGTGAATGATTTGATTAGAGGCCACAGAAGATATTAGTTTTGGATGGGTATCTTTCTTATCATTTGATTGTAGAGGAAACGTTAGCAAGTGGGAGAACGTTCAGAAGTTTGTAGAGGAGAATCACAAAAAAATGGGAGTTACACTCTTAGATCATCAAAATCACAGAATAATTGTTTAGAATTTGATTGAAAGAGATTAATGCTTTGGTTCATTCAAAGCATCTGAGATCTTTCACTGTTTTTGTTATCTCAGAAAAGAACTGTTTTCGTTATCTCAGAAAAGAACTTGTGTATTTTCTCCTGTGTGTGAATGACATCATTCTCACGGCATCTACGATGGCGCTAGTATAGTCCATCATCACCGCTATTGGTTCTGATTTTGCTATGATAGAATTTGGTTTATTTCATCACTTTTTTGGTATCTCGGCAACTAAGAATTCTATATTACTTTTTTAACAACAGAAATATATGTCGTTGACATCATTCATCGGGCTAAGATGACTAATTGTAACCCATGTCTCCCGCTACTACTACATGGTATTACGTCCCGACCCGTACATGTCTTGAATTTTCCGTCCTATCTTCAGTCTCATTCAAATAATTTTTTATTCGGGATTCTTTCAAACGGGTATCGGAAAGGTATGAATATGAGATAGTATCCAAAATTCTCGTTTAGGAATTAAAAATTTAAAAATTAAATGTAATTTTCTAAACTTTCTGGATTTTTTTTTGAAATTATCCGAAATATTCGTCTCGAAGTTAATTTTTACCCAAATTATTGAGAGTTTCCCAAAGTTATGTTACTCGAACTTTCCGTCCCGTTTTTTAAACAGATTTTCTGTGAAAATTATTTTTTGTGATTGTTGTCAAACACCAACAATCGGTATCACACGCAAAAACTGCGTTTGCATGTGTTAGCGGAAGAACTAACAACTGCTACCATCCGTAAGATCCAGGGCTAGCCCTTGGCACATCGAAATGAAACATTCGTCTTGGCTCCTAAAATTTAAGTCATTAATATGTATAGATCATTTAACCCCTAAATTGATTAAAAATATTTATGTATGGATCATATGCCCCCAACCCCTAAACGTTTCAACCCCCTAAAATTTCAGGGCTAACCGTGAAAAAAGTGATCCAGTTTTTTAGGAAACAATTATATATTTAGTATTTTCAAATAACAATTATTTTTTTAGGAAATCGAGTAAAATATTAAATTAGTTTTTAGAGCAAAAAAAAAGAGATAAACAAATTAAAATGAATACCATTTTTTTTCTAGGATCGAGTGATGATTGTGATGAAACTAAGGTTACACATACTGTAATTCTGAGGTCGAGGGGATTACGGGTCTCGGCACAGAACCTACTAAGAGAAAAAAATTCCATCTTTTATTTTTTTTAAAAAAAAATCTCTAATGTAACAGTCCTAACTGATCATTCATCTACGCGATTCCAACTACTACTGGATTCAGGCCAGATTTGTTAGGTTGGGGTTTCACGAAATTGGGTAAATACACGGTCAAGTCTGGATATATAGTAGAGCAAGAATACCCTTCGGTGGAAGTACTCCATCAACCATATGGGCCATACATAAAGAAATTAGAAGGCTTTTCTTGGAAGGTGATGTTGTATGCAAATTTTCCTAAAATAAAAGACAATGTGAGAGTTGCAAGTGCACAATAGTCAATCATAGTACTTTAGGTATCGAATCTATATAGAGATTTGACTGCACAATGGTTCTCAAAATGAAACGAAAGCTAAGTCGAAATATGGTTTTGAGTTTTGGTTGCAAACGAATGCAAAAGAACAAAATTGAAATAAAAGCAAATGGCAAGCAAATAATGAATTATAGAGATGTAAAACTTATGATTTAAAACATTGGGACGACATGAAATCCTTAGGAGTTATGGTTTAGGTTATCCAGACTCAACAAACGTGAGGCAAACACAAATATTTTCATCCTAGAGTCAAAACACATCCTAGTTCGATAATTTCCATTTGATGGTATCTTAAAATCGACTTACATCTAACAACCTATGTTACATGTGTCAAATGCAACATAAGCAAAGCGATGTAGCGATGAATGAACAAGTTTGAATGTTTGATATTCTCACTAAGATCCTTAGCGATAGCTGATACGATCCTCCCAAGAATCGCCACTCTAGAGTTGGATTTAGATAGTTGGATAGGCCTTATATATAAGAAGAAATGAATCCTCAAAGAACAAGGTATGAATGGATCGAAAGGTCGCACATAAGTTGCGGAATGGCTTCTGATTTACCCCAACTTGAATTCCTTAGATATGGTACACTAAGACGAATTCAAGGTTGATTGAATGGATATGACGCACCAGACAATCGGTTTGATCAATGGATATCACACATCAAGGATCGAATTGTTCACAAAGAACAAAAGAGAATCACTCTCAAAGTTGAAAATAAAAAATTGGGTATTTCTTAAAATTATCTTAGAAGAGTTTAAGTAGAAGATAAATGAGTAGACAAAATGTCTAACTTGAAAATAAAACAAAGACCAAAATAATAAAATTCAATTAAAAATCAAAAGCTATGAGAGAGATTTTAAAATCAAATTCAATTAAAAATCAAATCCTTATAATACTTGACTTTTAAAATCATAGAACCAATAACATTAGATTTCAATATGGATTTTAAAATCATAGAACCAATAACACTGGATTTGGTTTGGATTTCCAAATCCATTAAAATACAAGAACCAATAACACCCCCTAAGTTTGAATAACTCTTGGCCTTCATATGACTCTTGAACTCTTATTTTCGTCACTTTACTTAGACCACAAAATAAAAGAAAAATTTGGCATATGGGTGCTTTTTAAGTTTCTTATTGTTGAATGGGTACAAAAATTTTTTTATTAGAAAAGTAGGTATTTCTCTCTCTCACTCTACATGCAAATACATTATGCCCCTCTAACATGTCATTGAATAACGATTGTGCCATTTACAATTTTTTATTTTATTTTATTCAATAATAAAAGTACCCAGATTTTTCTTCACCCAAAATACTCTCTCTCGCTCAATCTTTTTCTTCACCAGAAATTCCAACACTATCATTTCCTTATTTCTCTATAATTTTTTTTTTTTTGCAAACAGAAATTCCAACACTGTCATTCTTCCTTCTCCTCCACTCTTCTCGACCAAATCTGATATGATCCTCCCAAGGATTATTGCACTCTATAGTTGGTAGATGATAAACTTCAGATTCAACGGACTCTGAAGCCACAAAGAACAAGGTGATGAATCAAATGGTCGCACAAAAGTTGCGGAAAACTCCTGATATTCCACCAGACCCCTTGGATATGATGCACCAAGACAGATCAAATTGTGATCGTTGGATATTACACACCAAACAATCGGTTTGTTTAAAGAGAACAAGTAAGAATCATTTTTAAAGATTTTGATAAAAAGAAGATTCTGATTTCTCAAATGGTCTTACAAGAGTACTTAAACAAAACAAAGTGATAAAAATAATGCAACGTTAAACTAAACAAAGACTAAGACCAAAAATAAATGAGTTGAATAACTATTGGCTTCAAAGTGACCCTTCAAGTCATTCTGCGCATAACTCTTTGGCTTCTTGGGCGAGTTTTCTTCTTGTGAGGCTTTAGTAACTTGTGAACCAATTTGCCTCATTAAAACATTTCCTGCAAAACCCAATGGAAAAAATCAAGGACAAGAAAAAAGAGTACAAATGGTCACAAACCCATTTAGAATTATTCTTGGACTTGAATTAAAACAAGAATGGTTTTAGATTCATTTTCTTCACTTCGGCCCAAGTGAATTTGTTGAGTGATCATCTGTTTAAGTAATCCTCGTATTCATTCTTTGAGTTTCTCAACTCTTGCACGAGTCATAGGTCCAGCTGGTATGACGAAGTCTACCTCGGTATCATGCTTATGTCTCAGCTCGGCATCATCTCCAAGCTCGGCTTCTTGTTCCAGCTCGGCGTCAAGTTGTAGCTCGGCATTATCTTCCTTGGTACTAGCCATGATCGCATCAAAATCTATTCTAAATTTGTTCAATAAAATAATTATTTTTTGTCAATATTTATATTTAAAAATAATTAAATACTTTGTAGGTCTAGTGTTTAAATATAATTTCAAGTACTTTTGCCAATTTTTATATTATTTCACGTAAACATGAAATATTAGTATGTGCACGTTAAATTATGAATCAAATATTATATTTATGGAAATTTTAATACTTTTCACATTTAACTACTCGAATCTATACTAAATTACTAGTCATAGACTCACAACTCTAGTATAAACTATACTAACCACATCTTAAGTTTGTTTTCATATAAACTTCTGTTACACAGTCATTTATGGTTTATCATTCAAGCCCATCATAATTTTTAGTAATAAGTCTCATTTTCTGCATTCACTTGAATTAAATTTTGTTTTTTTTGACAACACTTGAATTAATAAAAATCCTCCATAAAATGAAAGAATAATAAGGTTGAATCATTGCTTAATTATGACTAACTAAAGAAACATTTTTTTTTTATTGTCTACTCTGTTTTTCTCTTCCTCCGTTATCTTTTTCTGAATAATAATAATAATGGGTGTTGAATAAATGAATAATGTAAATAAATAAAGCATGTGTATATGTGTGAGTGAGTGAGTGGATAAGTTGGTTGTAAAACATGTGATATATGTGTGAAGTAGATAAGTTGTAAAATATTTAAGAGAATATTCATATTCTCTAGGCTTGTTACTATAAATAATAAGGCTTGGTGAGAGTTTAGACTCAAGCCAAGAGTGAGCAAATAAGTAAGAGAGAAGTTTGAGCGTTCTTGTAATCTCTTGAGTGTTTATATAATAAAATCCTCCCCTTGTTTTATATATCTTTCCTCTTCCTCTTAAACACTTGTTTGATCCGATAAATACATGGTAGATAAATACATAATATTTAAATACATAGTATGCATGGATGTAAAGTCTTAAGAATCCATGCAAGGTTTCTGCTCCTCTGTAGACTAAACGGTGTCTAGCATCTTCTCTTGTAATCTTTGCGGCATCATTGCGACCATGTTTCTTAAAGATTCTTCTGTTGGATTGTCTGGACTTAGAGCATATATCATTGGGATGATCGTCGAGATTTGATGTTGAGTTCTGGATAAAAAGTCTGGGAGGAAATTGTCTTGCCCTTTGATATGCTTAACGTCGAATTTCCATTGTGCAAACCAGCTTGCCCACCTGAGTAATTGTGCTTGTGGGAGTACTTTCTGTTTGAACTGAATCATCTTCGGAAATGAGGACATGTCCATCTCTATCAGGAAGTGTTGACCAATAAGATGGAACTCGAATTTTTCTATTCCTTTTTTGACTGCCAATATCTCCTTGTAAGTAGTGTGGTAGTGCTTCTCACTGTCTTTGAAGGCGCCACTTTTATATCCACAAATGTTTTGTTTACCCTTTTCGTCTACTTCTAAAAGAACTGCTCCCCAATAGCAATCACTTGCATATGTCTGTAGAATTCTTTTGCCTTTCGACGGGATCTTTAATGCCGGGAGAGTCTTCAAAATCCGTTTGAGTTCTTTCACCGCGTCTGTACATTTTTGGTTCTATGAAAGAGCATTTTTCTTGAGCTGTGATGAGAGCACATATCTGTGTCTTTCTAGATCATGGATGAAATCTCCCATATAATTTATGATTCCAAGAAATTGTTGGACTTGCTTGAATGTGAGTTTTTAAACTGGGAATTCGTCGAGTTGAGTTGCAATATGAGGTTGGAGATGATATTGGCCTTTTATGATGTGCATGCCAAGGAAATTGATTTCTGTTTCTCCAATGACCATCTTTTTTTCAGAGAGCATGATGCCATATTGATGTATGATCTTGTGAAAATCTGCCAATAGTTGGGTATGGGAGTCTATGTCTGGAGAGAACAGTAGAATTTCATCAATGTATACCAACGCATGTGGTAGGACTGTCTCGAATATCTTGATCATGGCTTTTTGGAATAAGGAGGGAGCTTCCTTCAATCCAAAATGCATAACTTTCAATTGATAATGGAGATATGGTATGCAAAAACCCTTATTGGGCCTGTCTTTTGGTTTGATTCTCAACTGCCAAAATTCCGCTTTTAAGTGAAACTTAGATGAGTAGAGTTTCGAGTTAAAGGGTGAAAAGATAATGTTGTCTCTTGGAAGTGATATATGAATCCCCATAAACCCTGAATCCCCATAAACCCTGAAGGATTTTTTGAATGCCCAGCGTTTTAATCATAATTTTTTACATTATTTTCATTTATTCACTGTTTTCATTATTTACATCGATTTCACTAAACAATGTCATATTTTGATTTAGCTCTAGTTTTAGTTTAAAGATCATTTTGCACTCAAATCTCGGTGGATTCGATCTTAAGATACTAAAAATTGATTATTGTGCATTTGCAAGCTAATTATTTGTGTTTGCATTATAGGTAAAATCACATCAACTCACTAACAAACAAAAAAAATGTCAGCCCAAGACCAAACATTACAAAAAATTAACAAACAAGAAATATTCAAAAAATTAACACAATACAAAAATTTCTCAAGCCGGCAAATAAAATTTGGGTGATCCTCCTTGAATCTTCTTATCCCATAACCAGGTAAGGGTTGCATATGAATCTTATTATTTGCATCGATTTCACCAAACAACGTCATATTTTGATTTAGCTCTAGTTTTAGTTTAAAGATCATTTTGCACTCAAATCTCGATGGATTCGATCGTACGATACTAAAAATTGATGTGCATTTGCAAGCTAATTATTTCTGTTTGCATTATAGGTAAAATCACATCAACTCACTAACAAAAAAAATTGTCATCCCAAGACCAAACAATACAAAAAATTAACAAGCAAGAAATATTCAGAAAATTAACACAGTACAAAAATATCTCAAGCCGGCAAATAAAATTTGGGTGATCCTCCTTGAATCTTCTTATCCCATAACCAGGTGAGGGTTGCATAATTTGAAAATTATGGGCAGTGTGGTGAGGTCTCTCGGCTGAGCCAGGATGACTTCAAATTCCAATGATGAATTGAAATCTAGGTCACCATAACTGAGAAGCACTATGCATGTAATCAAAATAAGATTAATATGATAATATTAAAAAGTAATATATTACAAGAAAATTGAAAAGATTTACAGTACAAAATAAGTACATTAAAATTGAAGAAAATATCTCTTTCTATGGATTTTTTAAAAATTTAGAATTTACGTGCCTTGCCCTTTATAATTCAAACCGTGGCCGATAAATTTTCTAATAAGTAATGATTTTGCAGCCTCCTTCTTTTATGGAGACGTTTTAGAAACTTATGATATATTCTATATTTTGCTACTTTTTAACACTATTTTAAGAAGTTTTTTAATAACGAAATGAATTGGTTTTGGTTTTTTATCAATTTTTTTGGCCTTTCTGGAGTTATAAGAGTCTTTTCTGGAAATTTACACATTTTGGACAAAAATGAGCTAAAAACGAGTATTTTAGAGATTGGACAGATTCCTAACACTGGAAGTTTCACATCAGATGAAGAACTTCTCATGGTGCGATCGAGTTCATTATTCTACCATAATATAGCTAAAGATGTTATGTTTCATCTCCACGTTGTTTGAAGTCGATCTAACGGTTAGATCTAAAGTTATGATCAAAATGCTGAAACGTAGTCTGCCTGGCGTCAAAATGGAGCAAGCTCACGACCAGGAGTTGTTATCGTTGAGTTCAACATATTTGGGGAAACATTTGCTTCCCGAATTCGTTATTCTAACCAGAAAAAGATTCACTCTATCCTTACATAACACTACAATTGAGTATAGTTCGATGATGGTCTAGAGTTGTGTGGTTTGAAGCCACATTTTCGACCCTTTGGGTTATAGGTGCCACAGATCCATCTAAATTTTTTTGGCAAGATTGTCTTGTGTTTCAAAAGTCTTATGGGTGATTTTTTGAAGATCTGGTTTTGTGTCTCCAACCATCTCGATTTTCTATAGCTTGGAGTTAGATTAGCTTTATCATCTTTCTAGCGCTAAATTGTGGATGGAAGAATCCACAATGTAAACAAATGTATAAAGTTGAGCTTTCGTGATGGTCGTAACTCTAATCATATACACATAACACAAAGAAATCGTTGGGAGCTACCACATGACAAAATCGTTGGAATACTTTGTAAGACCAATAATTTAGAAATACAGAATAGTCGATTCAATCACAAAATAAAGGATAATCAAAATCGAATAAAAACAAGTTAAGAAAAATCGTAAATAATAAATCGGTAAAACCGAAACACTGGAACGGAGTCGAGATCGCAATCTCTTTCCTTAATTCAAAGAATCACCTGTAGTGTGACAGGTATAATCACGATTCATGAGTCCCCAACTACAATCGTTTAACCCCGAATCGCATCACTCGATCGCGGGTCTAACGAACTTGTATCTCGACAATACTCTCGAAATAAAGAAACTACATGATGCGTTTAGTTTTTGCTTTGAGTAAGATTCAAACTGATGATCTGAATATCTGATCTAATGATCTGATTATCTTATCTGATGATTGAAAAAGGGAGGCTAACCCATCGTATATTTAAGACGAAAGGGAACTTGAAAACATTCCAAGTTTTCAATGTGCGATATTTGTTACTCCCACAAAGAGTTATAGCCAATAAAAACATTTCATTTGTTTGGACTTCAACCCATCTCTTATTTACACAAACAAAAAATAATAAAACCCAATGTCTTTATTAAATTTTTGTTCCAACATATTTTAGGCCAAGTTTCAACGAACTTTACGGAACATAATGTCAATTATTAAAACAAAACTTAATTCAGTATGAGAATCCGATTAAAAGACAAAAAGCTAAATGAGAAGACTGCTTTCACTTATTTTTTCAATTATTGCAACAAACCAAAATTATTCCATAAATGTTTTGAGAGAGAAAACAAAACCACGATCAATCTGATATGATACTTAAAGTACTATATCTTCCTCTTTTTCTTTTGTCCTTCTTTTTTTAGAGCATCGGTGGAGACGATGAAGCCTCCGTCTCCATTTTTTTACGCTTCACTTTCTCTCGGAGAGCTTCAAGATTTGCTTTGAAGGCAACTAACTCCTCCAATTTTAGATCTCCAATCTTCTTTTTCTGGTAATTTTCAATGGGCTCTTGTAGCCTCTTCTTTAAAACCTATAATTTATGAGAATCAAATGTTTTAAAGACAAAAAGAAAAATAGCTGTCTCTTATACACATCTAGATGTGTATAAGAGACAGGTTTTAGGGTCTCGCTCAAATGAGTTGGTTCAATTGTTTCGTAAATATTCTTTTATGGTCGTAAACATTGTTTTAGTTCATTAAATTGTAATTTAACCTGAAAATTATATAAAGAATATTCAAAATAGGACACTTACCTTCCCATACGTTTTCTCTCGTTCTAGTTTTTCCATGAGACGATCGAGTTTGGCTTCAATCTTAGCTTGACTAGGATTTCCAAAGCGCCCAACAGGAATGTTCATCTCAATCTCTCTATGACCCATTTGTTATTCCTTTATCTCTCTTTTTATTATTGTTTTTTTGTTCTTGTTACTATTCTACAACGTTTTATAGATGGATTGAGTCAAATAGGTTAAAAACACTAATGTAATACTTTATTATGTTGGACATATTTTTCCAACAAAATCTTTGAAATTTCACTTATTATTCTATTTTTCATATGTATTTTTTAGTTAATACTATAAATTTTAGTTTTACCATTAATTCCCGTCAAAATATGTTATTAGAAATATATTTATGAAATAATTCATTCAACATGTATTTTTTCAATGACTAGTAATTTGTGACAAATTTGCATCGAAAATAAATAAAATAATGCGATTGGTTAATCTGTATTAAATAATACTTATCTTAAAATTTAATATAGGTTGAACAAAATATGAATCTCATACTTTTTAAAGATTTTGTTAGTACCTCTAGATTTTATTCTATATATATCAATTTTCTATGTTTAAATGAAAATCGACACGCGTCAAATTCATTAGCCACGATATTTTGAAAAAAAACAAATTTTAAAGAAAATTATAATAAAAGATGAGTACATTTCTACTGTGATTTTTTTCTAAATAAATAATTAATCTTAAGCAATTTTAAAATGATTCTTAATAACATCAAACTTCCTATAGAGCACAAGAGAAAAAGAAAACTTTTCCAATGAATAAAAATCTATAGAGCCTTTTGATAAACGTTAGGGTTTGCTTCTATCTATTTTTTAAATCCGAAAAATATTTCGATCATAAGCCCATAAGTCAAATACGGAGAAGATATGACATTTTTATAGAATTTTGCTGATGAGCTAAAACCCTTCGAATATATTACTCTATTCTTATTTTTGGCCAATAATGCATTATACTAGGCTTAGGTAGCTTAGGTTTTTTCTTTTGCCTAAAATATGTATTTATAGGCATTATAAACTGATCGGGTCGACTCGGGACAAACTGGTCGAATTTGAACAGTGATAAACCACTAGACTTCATATCTTAGTCATGATTACTTTACATTTTAATTTGCTTATGACTGACTAGTAACTGCATCGTTTTAACTTAAAAAAGTTTGAAACCTTCTTCTTTGTTTATCCCACTTTCTAATCAAACTAATCCCACAAAAACACAACAATGAAACCTTGCAAAGTCATCCTAACGATAGTATTTTCTAGATTTGTTTCTTATGGATTAGAGGACACGTCGTTCCTTCTTTCTAGACATGCTGCATATTAAAAAAAAAAAAAGGTCGCACCTAGTCGAAAATCATGAAGTTTAAAACAAAGTTTGATGTAAGGATGTGGAATTTTCTTTTCAAAATGAAAGTTGTTATTCGAGTTAGCAAAAGAATGATAAAATGGAGTAAAAAATATCTGAGGGCCTGATTTTTTTTTTTTTTTTTTATTACTAGAAGGTTCTGGATAAAAACCTGTAATCTCTCCAAGCTCGAAACCACAACATGTAATTTTAGTTTCGTCTCGCGTCACTCGATCATGTGACCTCTAAGCTTTGCCTATAATACTTTTCCAGTCGAGCTAATGACACTTGGTTAAGGGCTATAGCTTTACGTTTTTTTGTTGTAGAATTAAAGTTGTAAGTTTTTAGATGTGGTTGTAGATGTTAGTGCTGTAGGATTTTTACTTTTTCAAAGCCAAACTATTACTGATTTGGATATTTTGCTTTGTACAGCCAAAAAAGAAAGAAAGATCTGTAACTTTAAAAAAAAATCTGTGTACATCATGATTGAAAGAAATTTGGTGCTGTAAAAAGATTATGGCTGTAGAAAGACTAGTACATAAATTAAAACCTTAAAGGAAGAAAATAAAATCATGTTTAAGTCCAACAAAATATTGTTGGTCAATTAGCTCAAAGTGCCGCTACTTTGAAAAAGTTCTGGTAGTGACTCTTTTCAAAAAGCTTTGAAAAACTACTAAATTTGTAAATTTCTAAAAGTAAAAATGCCTAAATTTCTAAAAGTATCAATATATTAAAATTCAAAACATAGTTCATATTAAAATTTAAATTTTACTATATAAAAAAAATATAACAAATTAAAACTAATTTACCGGTTCATACTAAAGAGACAAATGAGCCATCGATGCCTCGGCCGTTGCTGTGTCAAACTCCGTTGGACCTTGCTCTGGTTTTTTTTTGTTGGACTGGTCGGATCTGCACCCTTTACGTTCTCTCAATGTGGTAAATGGTGATGAAATTCATTTGCGAGAATCACGAAGAGGTGGTCGTACCCCTCAATCTGGGAGAAACACTCAGAGTTCTGGAGAGTTTTCTCTTAGAGACGTTGCCTCAACTCGATGAGATCATCTGCCATTGTTAGAGGACCTATAGAAAAAAGCGAACAAGATATCTGTATGGATCGAACTCTATTTTTATTTTTGTGGTCGGACTTGAAAAAAAAACATATATTAATAATTAGTAAAAATAATATAATTAATTTAAAGATAATGAAAGTAAAGCTAATTTTAATGTATTTATTAAAATGATAACTGGAATAATATTTGTGTTTTTCTCCAGTGTTGGTAAACCTCCTCATGACCATTAGAAATTTAAAAATTTAGACTAGGACTCAAAATTTTACCAGTGGGTACCCTCTCATTAAATGTTTGGTTTAAGTTGTTAGCTTGACTTGATTGAATGGGGAGCTTGCCCTAAGACAAGTCATATTTGCTTTCCTTGTAACATTCTCTTAAGAATATTTATCAAAACAACCCACTACTGGATCTTCATCTGCAAGTATGTAATGAGCTTACGGTAAGGTTATACATGATTGGCGTTGCATTGTAGAACACTTTCTAATCGATGTTAGCAATAGAAATTTCTTATGCAGTTAGACCAATTCATGATAGCACCAACTGTAACTAGGAATGGTCTGCCGAATATCAAATGTGAATTTTTTTTTTTTTTTTTTTTAATGTTTACTACATGAAAATCAATTGAAAACCTGCAATTCTTTATCATGAGATGACTGGTGATCGATGACTCGTTAATGACTGCAAATGCTTGATGCCAATCTTTCTTGCAGTGGTCATTGACATAATGTTTTAATGTTGATATACATGACCCCGAATCGCAAAATGAATCTTTTGAAGTCAAATCCCCTTATTGAACATGATAAATTGTCCTTGGATTGATCCGTCAAATTGCAAACATTCACAAAATAGACTTGGGCTCATGTCACCTGTGGGTTGGCCCATCGCAGAACAAAAATGTTCAGCCTTTGACATTTTTTGATTAAATAAAAAGTACCAAAAACACTTCAGAGGAAAATAAAGTTTAAAAAAAAAAAAAAATCAAAAGAAAGTATTTTGCCTTTTCTATAGAGATTTTAGTACTTACCACTCAAAATCAAAATACCATAAACCCTATGAACAAAAAAGAAAATGAAAGCATAATCGAAGTTTTGTACTTTCACCTACTCGGAAGAGCTAAAGCCCAAAACAAAAACTCCAATGGACGCTCTAGGTCACGTCGGCATTGGCCTCTTCCCGTTCCAGAAATGCCGATTACCACCGGCGGCGAAGCTCCGGCGTAGCCAAACCTCCTCTCCGACCACCACTATTTGTTCCGCCAGCAGATGGGCCGATCGTCTTCTCTCTGACTTCAATTTCACCTCCGATTCCTCCTCCTCCTCCTCCGTCGCCACCGCCACCGCCACTCTCATCTCTCCGCCACCATCTATAGATCGTCCCGAACGCAACGTTCCCATTCCCATCGATTTCTACCAGGTTTTGCTCAGTTCTTTGCTGTTTCTCTTCAGTTTGTTTATCATGTAATCTGATTCTTACACATTTCGGCAAAATGTTAAGGTATTGGGAGCGGAGACGCATTTCTTAACTGATGGAATCAGAAGAGCATTCGAAGCTAGGGTTTCGAAACCGCCTCAATTAGGTTTCAGTGACGACGCGTTAATCAGCAGAAGACAGATTCTCCAAGCCGCTTGTGAGACTCTGTCGAATCCTCGGTCTAGAAGAGAGTACAACGAAGGTCTTGTTGATGACGAGGAAGCTACAATCATCACTGATGTACCTTGGGAAAAGGTAAAATTCTGGAATTTTGGAATTGCTTCTTCATTCGATTCTCAAAAGTGGAGAAAGTAAAAGACTTTTAATCAATCTTAAATATGAAGGTTCCTGGTGCTCTCTGTGTATTGCAAGAAGCTGGTGAGACTGAGGTCGTTCTTCGTGTTGGAGAAGCCTTGCTCAAGGAGAGGTTACCTAAATCGTTCAAGCAAGATGTGGTTTTAGTTATGGCGCTCGCGTTCGTGGACATCTCGAGGGATGCAATGGCATTGGATCCACCTGATTTTATCACCGGTTATGAGTTTGTTGAGGAAGCTCTGAAGCTTTTGCAGGTAATTTTGACTTGTTTTTTTTGGGAGAGTTAGCTGAATTGGATGCGAAGTCTCTTGATTTGATATTTTGTTCTGTGAGTCTTGTGCAGGAGGAAGGAGCAAGCAGCCTTGCACCGGATTTACGGGCGCAGATTGATGAGACTTTGGAAGAGATCACTCCGCGTTACGTCCTGGAGCTTCTTGGTTTACCGCTTGGCGATGATTACGCAGGGAAAAGACAAGACGGTTTAAGCGGTGTACGCAATATTTTGTGGTCTGTTGGAGGAGGTGGAGCATCAGCTGTTGTTGGGGGTTTAACACGCGAAAAATTTATGAACGAGGCGTTTTTACGAATGACAGCAGCTGAGCAGGTACAAAATCTAGATGCTTTTCTTATATCTTTATCATGATTTAACTTTGGTCTCTCGTTCTCATTCGTGTCTTCGTGTCGTAGGTTGATCTTTTTGTAGCTACCCCGAGTAATATTCCAGCGGAGTCATTTGAAGTTTACGAAGTTGCGCTTGCGCTTGTGGCTCAGGCTTTTATAGGTAAGAAGCCCCACCTTTTACAGGATGCTGATAAGCAATTCCAGCAACTTCAGCAGGCTAAGGTGATGGCTATGGAGATTCCCGCGATGTTGTATGATCCACGAAATAATTGGGAGGTAGACTTTGGTCTGGAAAGGGGACTCTGTGCACTGCTTATAGGCAAAGTTGACGAATGCCGTATGTGGTTGGGGTTAGACAGTGAGGATTCACAATATAGGAACCCAGCTATTGTAGAGTTTGTCTTGGAGAATTCGAATCGTGATGACAATCATGATCTCCCTGGGCTCTGCAAACTATTGGAGACTTGGTTGGCAGGGGTTATCTTTCCTAGATTCAGAGACACCAAAGATAAAAACTTTAAACTTGGGAATTATTATGATGATCCCATGGTTTTGAGTTACTTGGAAAGAGTGGAGGTAGTTCAGGGATCTCCTCTAGCTGCTGCTGCAGCTATGGCAAGGATGGGAGCCGAGCATGTCAAGGCTAGTGCTATGCAGGCACTGCAGAAAGTATTTCCGTCTCGCTATTCAGATGGAATCGCAACTGAACCCAAGGATGCGCAAGAGACAGCGCTTACTGTAGATTTTGTTGGTAACAGGGAAAGAAATGATGATGAGACTGCTGTCTCTATTCCAGAAGTTGAGAGACCCTTTGAGAACTTTGATACAACTGATAATGCAATTCAAGCTGGCGTCTTAAAGAGTAGCATTGACGCAGTTACTGTTGAAAAGTCCATTGCGGATAAGGTAAAGGAGGCAAGTGTGAAGATTCTCTCTGCTGGTGTTGTTATTGGAATGATTTCGCTGGTCAGCCTGAGGTATTTGCCTCTTAAAAGCCGCTCATCTTTTCAACGCAAGGATATGGCTTCTTCTACGGCATCTGACATTGCCGCCATAGGTATGATTAAATGATGCAATTTTTACACACAAGTTCAGGGTCCCCACAAGTTCATTGCTCAAAATAAGCATGTTTTGTGAGCTTATAACATAGTTCGCTTGGTGTTGTTCCCACTCGAGATGTTCAAACTACTCCATTTCCTTTAACAGGAACAAAAGTAGATCATTGACATGATACATGTCCCAAAAGTTATCCTGAGTATTTAGAAGTGGGGTTATCGAGTTGCTTAGTAGATTTGACTCTCAACATGTATGTTGCTTGAAATTTTTTATCAAACTGTTGACATTTCTGTTTAGCATAAAGTAGGATTAGAAATTTTCCTACCGTGCTTTGTCCAACTTTTCTTTCCTTGAACTAAGTTCTCTTTATTTTGGAAATTAGGGTCGGTGAAAGCTGAGGATTCAGAAGCACTTCCCAGAATGGATGCTAGGACTGCAGAGAGTCTAGTCTGCAAGTGGCAGAAGATAAAGTCTCAGGCTTTTGGGCGTGATCATCGCATAGAAATGTTGCCAGAGGTAAGGGAATAAAGCCACAATTCAGTCAATTGTGTGAAAACTATGGACATGATTGTAGCGATTGGAACAATGTCTGGGGCCTTTCATGATACTGGTACATTTATAGGTTTTGGATGGGCGAATGCTGAAGATCTGGACGGACAGAGCAACTGAAACTGCGCAGCTCGGGTTGGTCTATGATTATACACTGTTGAAACTATCTGTTGACAGTGTGACTGTCTCTGCGGATGGAACCCGTGCTCTAGTGGAAGCAACTCTGGAGGAGTCTGCTTGTCTATCTGATTTGGTTCATCCAGAAAACAATGCTACAGATGTCAGAACCTACACAACAAGATACGAAGCTTCCTGGTCCAAGTCAGGCTGGAAAATCACTGAAGGCTCTGTTCTTACATCATAATATCCTCATATGTAGCATGCCTGAGCTTGCGATTTTCGCTTTGTTTTGTATATTCTCCCTCTAAGTTAGTGTTTATAAATGAACACGCAAATTCTCAGGTTCATCCTTGGTCTATATTACAATATAAGTGCTACAATTTGGGATTCTTTTGCAATGAGGTACAAGCAGGTACGAATTAAGTCTAAAAGTTAACTTATCTTACATGCAAGCCTTTCTCAACTTTACGATTAGTTTGGAGACCGGGGAAGAAAGCGAGGGTAGAGCAGGAGCTGTCTGAGACTTCTGTTTTTGTTATGTGTTAAGAATGTTCTCTTGTTATAATCCAGTCAAGCGTATACCAGAGAAAGATTTGGTAAATCTCCAGCCAGATGATTTTACGTTCTCGGTTCTAGGTAACAAGCTGAGGCCAAACATTTCCTTTGGCATCCGACTTGGCTCAACAAATCCAAGCAGCTTAGCCACAAGAGAAGCACTCTCTTTTATGTGCTCCATGTCTTGTGCGTTAGTCCACAGTTTATGCGCCACCTGCAGGCTTCTCTGCTTTGAGTTCACCTCCACGCCCCATTTTTGGTAAAGTTCTATTCTCTGGTTCCATGGGAACTTCTTTGGAATTTGTTTGGAAAGCCATTCCTTCTCGCGTGTGAGTGCCTTCACCGTTTGTATCCTGATTAGATATCAAAGGAACTGGTTAGCATTATACTTAATTGGTATATGATTGATGTTGATGAGACTCATCGAGAAAGTGTTTCAGAAAAAAAAACCTTGATGATTCCGGGTCATTAGATATCGTCTGCTTAAGAAAAGATAGCCTTCTGAGTTCGACTTCCATATAAACATAGTCGGAAGGATCACCTTTGAAGAGCAAGAAGAAGTAGGTTCTGTGAACCAATGGTACATTGCATACCACCCAAAGCTCAATTATTTGCTTTTGCTGTCTCTCAAAGTCTGAAAAACTGCTTGAATATTGTCCATTAGCTAGCTGTAGTTTCGCTTGGCAAGCCTCTGTGGGATCTTCTGTTTCCTTAGGTATTGCTTCTTCTACCTGCAATTTGTGATCATCCAGACTGTTGAGAAAGGATGCAAGTTTTCGTCTTCCCATGAAAGAGTTAGAAAGATAGAAGTTTTTTGCGTACCGGTTCATCGCCCTGCCCTCTCCCTGATTGATCACTGGAGGCATTTGTGGTTTCTTCAATTCTATGGTGAAGATTTGGCTCTGCATTCGCGTTTACGCTAATGCTATTTGCAGGGCTTTCGGGCCTGGTTTGCGTTCTTTCGGTTTCTGTAGGGGCATATGAAATCCCATAATCTAGCTCAGGTGTCGAGTCGATTGAGTGGTGCTGCCTTGTCATTTCTTCAAGCCCTGCTACAAATTCATGGAAGCTATTGCCTGTTTCCGGTTCACAGTCTTTTAGGCTTTGTGCATCGATGGAAGTAGAACTCATAGAGCTCCCTGAATAATCAAAGGAAATGCTCGAGGTGTTGGAAGTCTTGCTTATGGGTCTTCCAGGAGATGCTTTTAACTCCATAACCCTCCAGGAAGGTGACGTATTGCTACTAGTTTCCAAATTCTCAAACCAATGAGGAGATCTAACACTCAATAGATTCTCTCTGCAACTTCGGCTTCTTTTGGTAGTAAAAAAATCAGGACTCTTGTAATCTCTTCTGAAGGAAGGTGACTGTTGTTGTTCTGATGTGTGCATGTTCATAAGGTATTCAATTTTCTTCTGCATCTCCTTAACTTTTTCTTTCAAAGCTTCATAAGAATTGTTGTCAACATCATCTGTCCCAATTCTTATACTGATAGATGATTCGTTATAATGTTTATCAGCGTGAAGTTTGTTGTCACACTTCTCTCCAGATGTCGCATCATCTTCTAGCTTAGCACCATCTGGTATCAACTCAACTTCGACTGTCTCTTCATATTGCTTTTTTGTAGGGAGTGAATTCAATTCAAAGTCTTTCTTTAGTTGTTGCTCTGACTTAGCATTTTTTTCTTTATCTGAGCTTTGCTCAGCTTGCAGTGTGGAAGGACTCGTTTTCTTTTCTTCTTTCTCTAGCTGTTCGTCTTCCTTCTCAGTTTCCTGAGTTTTTTGAGCTTCAACCGATGGTGGGCTCATATCCGAATCAGAGTTCTTGAAAGTTAACTCATAGGTCTCAGGCTTATCATGTAGACACAACTCTACATCTATTGTTTTCAAGGATAAGTCAACGTTTTCCTTTTCTGCAGGCGTACTGATCTCCGTGTCTTCATTCTCGGCCTTCTCATTACCCATAAAAGAGAGATAGCTTTGTTCGTATTCCGGAGCTGATAAAGTTTCTTCCTTTCTAGGTGAGAGAACCTGAGACACAGCTTTCTTATCGACAATGTCGTCTAATAAGTCATGGCTTTCGACTGTTTCAGTTTGTCCACGACTCTTCTCCTCTTCGGTTTCGATGCATCTAACTTCTTTGCATGCATCTTCCAGTGTTTGGTCGGCTATTTGAAACTCCTCCCAGCCATCATACAGGTTGTGCCTTGAAAATTGAGGGGTATTATCATTCAGTAAGAAATCATCTTCTTCGGAGTTTTCCAAAAACTCAAAGTTCCTCTTGGTTAAGTTATTAATAATACTATTAGGTTCACCAATATCTGTTGAATCATAGCTTCTTCTTCGTAGATCAGCATCACAATCCATGGAGCTTAACATGGAATGTTCATCCATCCTAGAAGACCGCTCGTCTGCTGTTAATTTAAGAAAATTCTCCACCCGGGATTCAGCTACGTCACGCTGCCATTTCAACTCTTTCATTTGTTCCTCCATCTGCAATTTGTTGTCAGAAGTGTCAAGAATTGAGTAGAGTTCTTAGTTAAAAAAAGGAGGAGCAATGTTAGAAGAAGCAGTATAAGAGAGTGGTATCACTTTTTCAATCACTTCCTCTTTCTCTTTCAGCAATAAATAGAAGTCAGAGCCTGCAGAAGAAGCATATCCTAGATTCTTCAGCTCATTCTCCATTCGGGCCAGTTCTTGTTGCAGTTGCTTCACCAAAGCCTTCTCAGACACAACTAGATTGACCTGAGCATTTGTCGTCACCTCTTTGGCACACGTTGCAAAGAGAAGCGTGTTTCTCGACTGTTCAACATGACTACGTGCAGGGCTCATTGTGCATATGATAGCTGTTCTTGCATTTCCTCCCAAAGAGTTCTGAAGGATTCGTGTTAGCTTCGAGTCCCGATACGGTATGTGCCCGTTTCTACCTTTACTGCACTTCAAAATAGATCACACTGCCTGTTAAAACATCATCTCTTTGGTAGTTCAGATTTTATTAAGACACAAAAAACGAAACCTTAGTTTGCGGATGACAGTTCCAAGAGTAAGTAAACTCCGGTTTATATGACAACCTTCTTTCAATCTTGTACCAGCAGATAAAGTCTGAGAAGCACGTTCACTTCCCGCCAGATCAACGAAACACTTGAGAGAGGCAGAGAATCAAAAACACTTTGTCATCAGAGAAAGAACTGAATCAATCAAAAAACACTACTCATTAATAGTTGTGTATCATACCACAGATGCTGCAAGAATGCTGGAGTTTTCAGGAGAATATTCTCGACCAGAGCTTTCGATTGTCTGCAGCAAATGCATTGTTTTAGCTTACCTTTCAAGAATCAAAGAAGAGAAGATGGATCAGTTGTGATTACCAGCCGGAGAATCTGATGTGATCTGGAGCTAGTTTCATTCATGGAGGTCTCTCCAATCTTCCTCTGAGCTGCAGCAACAGATGTACATTGAGTTAACATTCAACTTATCATCAATTGAAAAATTTATAAGCTTGTTCTGTTACTCACTCTCGCAAACTGAAAGAAGTTCCTCTAGATGGGTTCTATCTAGGAGGGTCTCCTCGATAAGTTTCTCAACGACGGTTCCTCTCTGGCGAAGCAAGCAGATGGAAAAGAGTTGGTCTAACACAATATGAGAGAATGTATGGGATACTATCAAGAAGCAAGTGTTGTTAACTGACCTCTGGATCATCAAGAACTCTCAATGGATTATTATCCCCACTAAGGAGATCCCTCACTGCTTCATTGTAGATCTCGATTGCAGAGAATTTGAGAATGAATTCACGTTCTTTATGCTGAAGAAACCGAAAAAAAGAGAGTGTTGGTTTGATACTCAGGAAAGAAGAGACGAAGGAGAGATGTCAATGCGTATGACTTCATTTCAAACCTTTTCAATGTAACCAAATATGTCGTCCATTGCGAATTCTGTGATGCCACTCATCGTGTACGTCTTCCCACTACTTGTCTGTCCATACGCAAAAATGCTAGCTGCAAAACCAAATGTGTCAAACCAATTTCAATGGTACAAAGACAAAAGAAGATCATGAGGTTGTTCTTTATTACAATTGATTCCTTCGAGTACACAAAGAGCAACCTCCTTAGCTCCATCTTCATAGACTTGTTTCGTGGGGCTCTCAAATCCAAACACTTTGTCTGTTAATATTTAGCATCATTAATTTCTACAATGGTTAAATTTAGCTTTGAGTTTTTTTTTATGGTCTTTACCAAATGTATATGTAGATGGGAAGAGAGATCTTTCAGGTAAATTATTGTTGCAGATTATTGTTGTGTTGTTGATACATTCCCAATCGCAGATATCGTTCCTCGTCTTCTCCTTCTCGTTCCTTGGCCTTACCCTTACTGAAACCAATATCTTCTCTCCCTTACCACTCGCCATTTCTTGACACAAGCACACTTCTTTTATTGATTATTTGAAGAATATATTTTTCTGAATCAATTAATCAGTTTCTAGCCCTCTCTTTCTTCAAAACATTCTCATTAGAAATGCAGCAATCAAAATCCCTTTTTTGTGAGGGAGAGAGAGAGAGAGAGAGAGACGAGGAACTCAAAGCTTGTGAAGATTGTGAAGAAAATGGATTTAAGAAAAGGAAATGGAAGGAACAGGATAGGATTAGAAGGCAGCAACAAAAAGAATCTGTAATTAGGAGAAAAATAGGTGAAAGGCTTATTAGGGGGTTTTTTCTTCCTCAAACAAACATCTATATATATATTCTCTAAAACCTAAAAATAAGAATGTGGACAGATGTACTCTTTCACTCGTTGGCTAACGGTAGAAATCTATGATCTGTCACAAGTCATAACACAAATGGCCAAGAAGATCAAAATACAGAATAGCCAAAATGGTATTCCATCACCAAGTTCCTGAAAAGTCTTGTGGCGTTGGGTCGGTTCCACAAAATAGGTTGAACATTGCATCCAATTCAAATTAACGCCCAAATGGTATCCAATCAAAATATTGAAGAACATTTTATGCATAGCCTTGTCAAAACACAACTTAGAGCATTGTTGGCATTTATCAAGCATCCACTCATATGTTCTGTCCCAAGCATCTTTCCACACTCTCTAAGACATAGATAAAATCTCCTTGCTTCAACAACAAATTGTTTCTAACAAACTGATAGAAGACAAGTGTATGAACGTTTTTTTGGGATTTCGTTCACACACCCAAAGGTTTGTTATAGACATCTATAGACTACTTACAAAGATATACACAGATCTTTGCACAATTGCCATAATCTAGACTAAAGAATATACAAAGACTACTATAAAATATTTTGAAAAATTCATATCACGTCATATCTCAGTACTCCCTTCTCCATCAAGTTGGAGTCTAACTGTGAACACCCGACTTGACAGTGAAGTTGGCAAACTCTTTCGTCTGACTGCGTTAGTCATGATATCCGCGAGTTCATTATTCGCTGTAACATGTTGTGTAGAAACAATTCTCATATAATAGTTATGTGTATTCTATGTAAACGCACCACTTTTTAAAGAACAAATTGGCTGTCTGAACTATATCATTGGGCTGAGCGCACGGTATGAAGTGAGCCATTTTGGAGAACTTGTCCATGATCACGAAAATGAAATCTCTGTGCTGAATATTAGGTAGTCCCAGTATGAAATCATCGAAATGTCAACCCATGGGTCTGTCGGAATAGGTAAAGGTATGTATAACCCATGTGGATGGGTTTTAGACTTGGCTTGCTTTCCCACCACGCACTCGAACAGTATTGCTCTACGGCTCTTTTGAGTTGTAGCCAGTAGAAATCGTTTTACTATGTAAACCTATGTAACCTAATAGTTATGCTTATGATAACACTCATATTTTACTCCTAAAACCTATTATTTCAAGATCGTTTACAAGTGTTTTAACCCGGTTTTCAACGGTTTTAAAGTGATTTCCACGTTTCCTAGTCTTAAGAATCATTTCAGGGAAATTGGACAAAAATGACACATTTTGGAGCAAAACGGGAACTTCAAGGACATGTGCTCGGAGCCATAAGTTCAGCATCAGATGACGACCTTCCCGCCACAAGATCAAGCTCATATTTGGAGACAAGATAGCCCTTTCAGCTGTCTTTCATGCCAAGGTGGTTTGAGTCCAATCCCACGGTTGGATCTCGAAGTAAGAAGGAAGCAAGAAGGTCCGTCAGACACATCCCCAGAAGAAGGATGGCCGCGCCACAGACCCTCAGAAGACCAGTGGCCGCACCACGCCTGGTAGCTCGCGCGGCCAGGCCATTCTGGCCCATCCCGAGCCCGTTTGCACTTATCCGATATTTCCCGAGGTTAAAACGCGAAGCCCACCTTCTGAAGACAGGAGAGCCTATAAAAAGGGACCTTAGGGTTTCAGAAGAGGCGTGACCTCACACACACAGATTTTCAGAAATACTTTCACGCCGCAGAGAGAGAGAGAGAGAGAGAGAGAGAGAGAGAGAGAGAGAGACGGCCCCGGAGTTGAAGACCTCGGGAGAGAATTCTTCTGCAGCCGCCTACTCCTTCTTCCTTTTCTTTTCATCTTTTGTTCTTAGTTCTTTGTTTTTCAATACTTTAAAAAGATCTCTTCAATCGATTTCCTTTGAAGAATTTTTCTCACTTTGTTTCTTATTCAATACAATTCGCACCTTTCATATCTCAAGGATGTCTCTCGTTCCCATGAACGAGTAGTCATCTAGTTGGGTTTTTAAGGGGGTTTTCGAAGGGGTTTAATCATGGATTGATTTCGCTAGGTTGATAGAGATAGAGTTCCTTTTAGTTATCTTCGTTTACGTCTTGTTCTTATTGCATGTTTGCTTCTCTGATCAATTAGCAACTGATCCCATGACGACTAGATACACGAACGTGTGGTCTATCGTCTGTATCTAGAAGTTAACGAGTGGATCGCACCGTAGGATGCTTAGGCATATCGACGGATCGCACCGTGAGTGTTTACAAATAGGTTAATGATATGTATGCGCGTCTGTCTTGCATCGTGGGATGAGAAGTCATATTCGCAGTTTAAGACAAACGTGGGTGGCTAAGTCCGCGAAAGCGGGGTAGTCATAGTCGACCGTTTCAGCTTAAGAACCGAACCCATTAAATCATTTAGAACCTATCATATTGCTTGTTAGATCTGATCCATGCACCTCGGAGAACACCCCTGAACCCAACGCCTTTTATTCATTGATTTACAACCGTTTAATTCTCTTCCGCTGCCTGATATTACTATTACAAATCGTGCCAAACTACACCCCCAAGATCCCTTTTGGTTTAAAGAAGTTAGAAATCCTAGGACTTTCGCGAACAACAATCTATATGGATTTGATCCCTTAATATACTACTGTGATTGCTGTGCACTTGCAGCTATCTTAGGGGTAAAACTTGAAGTAACAAACCCCACTGCATCAAGTTTTTGGCACCGTTGCCGGGGGTTGTTTGCTTTTGCGAATTGTCATTTTTTAATTTCTCTTTTAGACCATGTTGAAATTTCAAGCTTTTCCGTTCATTGCTCACGATTTTCTTGTGTTTACTTCTCATGTTTCAGGTGTATGACCACTAGAAGGAACGCTTCCAACGTCTTGCCCCACCACATCGAGATCGACAGACACGAAAAAGAAATCCGAAGGTTAAGAAGACAGATCACCATGGCCGAGAACGAGGCCGCTCTTGGAGTTCAACGAAACTGCAAAGAAGTTCTTCGCAACACTGGTCGGGCACCTAACGATCTACAAGATGGGGAGCCACAACTTGACTGATAAGCGGTTTCTTTGTGGTACTTAACAATTACTCAAACCCACTCATGTCATTGTAGGTACTTGAGGATCAATCCATATGGATATAGTTAAGACACTAGGAATTCATACAACTTCTTAATCTAAGCTAGAAATAAAGGTTTGAAGTTTAACTAACAACCTAAGTGATCAAATGAACCAAAGCAAGCTAATTAACTACTAATCAAGATTATCAAAATACTAAAACGAATCCAAGGATGGGGTTATCAACCTAAGGTGTTCCAAGAATCAATCTTTGATGCCAAACAATCACAATATAAGCTAATCCCTAGGCTTAGAACTCAATAGCTAGACTAATCCACTTTCATGG
>JAHZTW010000002.1:92893391-92919591 GCA_020283515.1 Alliaria petiolata
TCACCCATGATAGGATTAGATGCATTAGGTTAGGTTTTTGCATAGTCTTGCATGTTTGGAGTGTTTTCTCAGGTGCTTAAGATGGTCCGAAGAAGAAACCAAGAAGGAAAATCACAAATGGAGGATGAGCAGGTAATATC
The DNA here is from genome assembly GCA_020283515.1 of Alliaria petiolata. NCBI lineage: Eukaryota > Viridiplantae > Streptophyta > Magnoliopsida > Brassicales > Brassicaceae > Alliaria > Alliaria petiolata. Next base: position 92,893,532 of record JAHZTW010000002.1, read on the forward strand.
GAGCATGGATCACGACCCAGTGGCCGATATGGACAAGCGCACGACGAACCTCAAAGAGTAGCAGCGACTTAGTCCCGAAAGGAACACCTCAGAGCGAAGATCCAGCAAGAGGATCCCATGAAGACGGATATCGGAGCAAGGCAACGGGAAGTACCCGATTCGAGTAACAAGGAAGGCGAGCCTTCACGACATAATCCCGAAACACTTGCCCGAAATGGAGACTGCCCGAAGAATCAGAAGAAGTTAGCATATCGGCTTGCTCACCACGACTTGAGCCCGAAACGCTAAAGTCCAAAATAGTACCATTTCGGGAAAGTGGTCCCAACGTTTTAGGTTTTTCCTCTTTCATGTATAAATACTTTGTCCTCCACTCTTATCTTGATAACACGTTTTCTAGTTTTATTTTCTGTCTTCTCTTTCTAAAAAAAAAAACCGAGAACTACTTTGTATTTTCACCATTGAAGCTTGTTTCAAAGCTTTGATTTTTATGCTATCTTGAAGCTTTAAATATTTTCGCGTAGTTTATTTCAAGAAAGCTTCTTCCTTTTCTTATTTTCGACTATCTTGCAACCCATGAGTAACCTTCTTATCCTTATGGATCTTGAGGTTTCTCAAATGGTACGTGAGTAGTCTATATCGGTTTTGGGATAAGGGTAGGGAAAATAAGTTAAAGTCCAAATCTTTGATGCAGATCTATGCTTAATCCATCTTAATCCTTTCTTATTCGATACTATTAATACTTAGACATCTTCGCTATTTGACCTTTGCCATTGAGCTTCTTCAAACAAACGCCATGTTTGAATGTTTGCAAGGACCAATCTCATAAGAGATTCGCTCATCCTAGCCTAAGGGATTAGATGTCTAGGGAGCGTTTTGACATTAGTAGAGTTGTTTAATCCTGCTTGTTAGTCTCATGGATCACTACGCGAGAGCGAGGTTAGGTTATGAGATGGCAAAGTGACTTTTACCACGAAGGTGGACTTGTTTAGATCTTGAACTCTATGCTGAAGGATTAGCCTCATAGGTAGTTAACATTTACATCAAAGAAAGGTCTTTTTCTAGTTTACCTCCAGATCCCTTGTCCCTTAAACCGATAATCATTTCATCTTGCAAAGTTTGATTCTTTAGTTTCTGTTTCTTTCCTCCCTTAACTAGATCTAGTTTTATTCTTGGCTCTCTATCATTGTGACAAATAGGGTGATAGTTTCCTTCCACTTAAACCGTTAAATATGTCTTAGCTTGTAAAAGAATCTCATAAATGCAGTAGCTTGAATCTTTCCATCGGATTGATAAGACCCATAACCTATACTACTTTGTATTACAAGTAGTGGGTCATTGATTAAGTAGAAAAACCCCAAAAGAAACTGCTTGTCAATTGGCGCCGTTGCCGATTTGGGTTGATTTTGAGTATTGCGTTTCCGATTCTTAGCAAGACCAAGACTTTACTTTACTTTCAGAATCTAATTACATTGCTTGAGACTTTTTCGCAGGTACCTATACCAACAAGATCAAATGGACAACGTGCAACAAGCTCAAACCGAGCAGAACGAGGTACAACGGGCACAAGCCGATATACAGCGTCAACAACGTCTCATCGGCGAATGTGACTCCCCAACGAACTACAGAACACGAATCGGTATTACCCCACCCTCAAGTGATGCTGGTTACGAGATAAAGAGTAGTATGCTCGCCATGGTCCGGAACAACAAATATCAGGGTGAAGCCGTGGAAGACCCCCTGGATCACCTTGATGATTTCGAGAAAATCTGTTCTTTGACAAAACAAGAAGGAATCTCGGAAGACGGATTCAAGCTACGACTTTTTCCATTTTCCCTCGGAGGCAGAGCTCACCAATGGGAAAAGACGCTCAAACCGGGATCTATAACAACGTGGGATGAATGCAAACGAGCCTTCCTCAAGAAATTCTTCTTGCCGTAAAAAATAGCTAAACTGCGAATGGATATCTCCACGTTCACCCAACTAGAAGAAGAACGATTCATTGAAGCTTGGGAACGTTTAAAAGGGTACACACTAAAATGTCCCCATCATGGCTACTCAAGCTCCTCACTACTCAGTATCCTCTATAGAGGTGTGTCAAAGAAATATAAGGATCAGCTGGATACTGCAAGCAATGGCATCTTCTTCGGCCAAGACGTGGACGATGGAATGAACCTCGTCGAAAATATGGCTACAAGTGATAGTATTTACGAGGACGACATTGACAACGAAACAACTGAGCTGAACAAGCAGAGGGAAAACGAGGTAATGCACCTACACGCCCGTTTGGACGCTTTACTAAAAGGCCAACATGTTCAAGACGCTAAAGTAGTGAGTATCGGGGTCACCCCGACGGAAATTGGCCGATATGGGGAAGCGACAACCACCAACGAACAAAGACAATATGGGGAATCTACAATTTCAGTTACACATCCTCAGCCAGCCCCGCCGTACAATGCAAATGCTTATACTCAGCAAGCATTCACTCCTCCTCCCCAATATTACCCTCAACATCAACAATATCAAGCTCCATACCCACCGCCACCATATGGACATTACGGCTTCTACCCACAACAACCGCAAAATTCTGACATCAAGAATCTCCTAACTCAGCTAGTCCAGAGTCACTGCAGTAGCAACCAGGATATCAAATCAATCAATTCAAGGTTGGACAGGCAGGAAGAACATATACGACTAATACAACAACCAATGCACTATGAAGCCACTCCACAACCAGCCTACGTCCACGCTGTCACTCTACGAAGTGGAAAGGTCCGACCTAGTGGGGGGGGGATAGCTTTGAAAAATCAGAAGTTAACAACGAGGTAGAAGAAGTTCAAGAGAGTGTTGAAGACCAGCTCTTCACCAAACTCAGAGAACAGAATAACGGGATTAAGCCGACACCTGCAGCCCGTTTTGAGAAACCAAAAGAGCCACGGTTTGTCCCCCCTGCATACAAACCTCCTTACCCTTTTCCAGGAAGATTCAAGAAAGAACTCCTCGAGAAATACAGAGCTCAGTTTGCAGAGCATCTGAAGAAAGTGGAACTCACCATGCCGCTCATGGATGCTTTGGCATTGGTACCGCCATACCAAAAATTCATAAAAGATGCAATTTTAGCAAGAACAAAAGAACTCCAAGGCATGATGGTAATGACACATGAGTGTAGCGCCATTATACAGAAGAAGGTAGTGCCAAACAAGCTAGACGATCCGGGAAGCTTCACTCTCCCGTGTTCAATTGGTCCACTCACATTCAACAATTGCCTTTGCGATCTAGGGGCAAGTGTGAGCATCATGCCACTGTCAATAGTCAAACGACTGGGTTTTACATCCTACAAGCCAAGCCGAATATCTCTGAACTGGCAGACCGATCCGTAAGGTTGCCGAAGGGGCTGCTCGAAGACGTTCCCATCCGGATTGGTGATATCGAGGTACCAACCGATTTTGTGGTGCTCGAAATGGACGAAGAACCGTGAGATCCTCTTATCCTTGGGAGGCCCTTTTTAGCCACGGCAGGGGCAGTGATTGATGTGAAGAAAAGCAAGATTAAGCTCAATCTTGGAAAGGACATCATCCTCAGGTTCGACATAAAAGAGGTTATGAAGAAACCTGCTATAGGAGGAAAAGTCTTCTGGGTGGATGCAATGGATGAGCTAAACGATGAGCTCTTTGAGGAACTATCTTTGAAAGACCCGTTGCTAGTCGCTTTGACAAAAGAAAAGAAGCAGCATGGACATATGGAGGAAGAAAGTGAAGTCTATGTCATGCAACTGGATGCAAGGAAAGCCATTGAGGATTATGAGTTTCCCGAAGACCTATAGCACGGAAGGCATAAGATCGCCTGGGGAACAAAAGAAGGACCATATCGGGATCAAGTCGATAAAGACGCACCAAGCTCGGGCGGGTGACAAATAGGGTTTTTGCCCTTTTTAGCAATGTCCCAACACTATCAACCGAAAGCAGTACAATGTATGGGGTATCAAACCATTTTGGGAGCGTTAGCAAACAGATCGGTCATATCGGTGTTATAAGTCAAGCTCGAAATAAATAAAGGTCGAGACTTTACTACTAAAAACGACTAAAGGATTGATCTTGTGTCACTCAAGACCATAAATAAGAGAAAATTAAAGATGCTAAGCAGGAAATAGATACTTAAACGGTAAAAAGATAAACTTTCAAGATAAAAGAAGGATCTTGATGAGCATCATGAACTAGGTGACTCTCGGTTTGACTTATCAAGCTAAAGCTTTTGGATCACATCAAGACTTGGTCTTTTGATGGTGATTCTTAGGTAAAGGGATCCACAAATAGTTTAGCCCATGGCGTTTGGGTCTAAACTCTTTGAATATCTATCACCATAGACTAGCTTTCACATAGTGGTACAATAGAAGAAACAAGCATCTACAACATCCCCATTGAACCGTAAGACTCTTAGACAGATGGTTAGTCTTAGCCTAAGAAATCAACTCTTGTTCATGGATCCGACTAAGCAAGCACGTGGCGTTCGTGTCAAGCCGCTTGTGGACTTTAGGCTAGATGGCCAGACTAGACTAAGCTTTGGGAATGATAAACAAGAAAGAATCTAACTTTATGTTTTAGCTAAGCAAGAAATATAAATCCGAGAGTCTCTTGGTTCTTTCAACCCATCAAGTCCTAAAAAGACTACTCACAAGCCATTTGAGAAACCTCAAGATCCATAAAGATGAGAGGGTAACTCATCGGTTGTAAGATAGTCAAAAACAAGAAAAGGAAGAAGCTTTTAAGAAAATAACACTAAGCTATAAAACTTAAAACTTCAAGATTACATAAAAATCAAAGCTTTGAACAAGCTTCAATGGTGAAAAAAAAATACAAAGTAGTTCTCGGTTTGAAAGAGAAGACAGCAAAATAAAAGTAGAAAACGTCCTAAAAGGATAAGAGTGGGGGAGAGGTATTTATACACAAAAGAGGAAAAACATAAAACGTTGGGACCACTTTCCCGAAATGGTACTATTTTGGACTTTAGCGTTTCGGGCAAAAGTCGTTGTGAGCAAGCCGATATGCTAACTCTTCTGATTCTTTGAGCAGTCTCCATATCGGGCAAGTGTTTCGGGATCATGTCATGAAGGCTCGCCTTCCTTATTATTTGAATCGGATACCTCCCGTTTCCTTGCTCCGATATCCGTCTTCATGGCGTCCTCTTGCTGGATCTTTGCTCCGAGGTGTTCCTTTCGGGACTAAGTCGCTGCTACCCGTCGAGGTTCGTCGTGCGCTTGTCCATATCGACTTCGGGGTCATGATCCATGCTCGATATTACCGGCTCGTCCTCCATTTGTGATCTCCCTCCTTGGTTTCTTCTTCGGACCATCCTGAGCACCTGAGAACACACTCCAAACATGCAAGACTATGCAGAAACTTAACATGGGTGAAAATGTGGTGAAAGCTAAGATGAAAGTGCAAGAATGAAGTCCTAACTAGCATGAAATATGTGTTAAAAACATACAATTTACAGAGATATCAGCGGGCAGTGCACACGCGGGGATTGGAGCGAACTTGATGCCCCAAAACTCGAGCTCAAACCTCTTCCAGAAGGACTAAGGTACGCTTTCCTAGGTCATAACTCATCTTACCCGGTCATCGTCAATGAAAACTTAAATGAAATTGAATTATCCTCCCTTTTATGCGAATTGAGAAAGTTTAGGAGAGCAATTGGTTATTCCTTGGATGACATCAAGGGCATATCTCCTTCTCTCTGCACACATAGGATACATCTAGAAGATGAATCTATGACTTCTGTAGAACATCAAAGGAGGCTAAACCCTAACTTGAAAGAAGTTGTAAAGAAAGAGATTCTTAAACTTCTAGATGCGGGTGTTATCTATCCAATTTCGGATAGCACTTGGGTTTCACCTGTCCATTGTGTGCCAAAAAAGGGAGGAATCAATGTAGTTAAGAATGAGAAAGACGAGTTAATACCCACAAAAACAATAACAGGCAATAGAATGTGTATTGATTATAGGAAGTTGAATTTGGCCACAAGAAAAGATCACTTCCCCCTCCCTTTCATAGACCAAATGCTGGAGAGGCTAGCTAACCATCCATATTACTGTTTCCTGGATGGCTATAGCGGCTTCTTCCAGATACACCCAAACGACCAAGAGAAAACCACATTCACATGCCCATATGGTACCTTTGCATATCGAAGGATGCCATTTGGGTTATGTAACAGCGACCTTCCAAAGATGTATGATGACAATTTTCTCTAACCTAATAGAGGAAATGGTAGAGGTGTTTATGGACGATTTTTCTGTGTATGGTCGCTCTTTTGGTGTTTGTTTGTCGAATTTGTGCAGGGTTCTCAAGCGTTGTGAAGAGACAAACTTAGTACTGAATTGAGAAAAATGCAATTTCATGGTCAGAGAAGGAATAGTGCTTGGTCAAAAGATATCGGAGAGAGGTATCGAGGTCGATAAGGCCAAGATAGAGGTCATGGTGCATTTGAAGCCACCTACCACAGTGAAAGAAATTCGTAGCTTCCTTGGGCATGCAGGCTTCTATAGGAGGTTCATCCGTGATTACTCCAAGATAGCTAGACCACTCACTAGGCTCTTATGAAAGGAAGCCGAGTTTATCTTCGACGAGGATTGCCTTCAAGCGTTCACCACGATCAATGACGCTCTTTTGAGTGCTCCCATAGTCCAAGCCCCTGATTGGGATCTACCATTCGAGATTATGTGTGATGCAAGCGATTATGCCGTGGGGGCTGTTCTCGGACAAAGAAAGGATAAGAATTTACACGTGATCTACTATGCAAGCCGGACGCTAGATGATACCCAAGTGAAGTACGCCACGACCGAGAAAGAGCTATTGGCAGTCGTGTTTGCCTTTGAGAAGTTCAGAAGCTACTTGGTGGGATCGAAAGTGATTGTCTACACGGATCATGCTGCACTAAGGTACATTTATGCGAAGAAGGACACCAAACCGAGGCTGCTAAGATTGATTCTCCTGCTCCAAGAGTTTGACATGGAGATCCTGGACAAGAAGGGGATAGAGAACGGTGTAGCTGATCACTTATCTCAGATGAAGATAGAAGATTTGATTCCCATCAATGACGCTCTACCAGAAGAACAGCTCATGATGGTAGATGTCCTCGGAGGAATGTACCAAGTGAATAAGAGTTTGGAAACTGTAGCCAGCATGGAAGAGAACAACATTCCTTGGTATGCAGACTACATCAACTACTTGGTGAGTGGGGACATCCCAAACGACCTCGATGCTTACCGAAGGAAGAAATTCTTCAAAGACATTAACTATTTCTTCTACGACGATCCGTATCTCTTCAAGAGAGGGTTAGATGGGATCTACAGAAGATGTGTATCAAAAGGAGAAGCGAAAGGGATCCTATTCCATTGCCACGGTTCAGCCTATGGTGGCCACTTTTCCACCTTCAAAACCGCAACAAAAATCTTACACGCAGGATTCCGGTGGCCAAGTTTATTCAAGGACACTCATGAGTATGTCTCCTCTTGCGAAGCGTGCCAAAGAAAAGGAAACATTAGCAAGCGGGACGAGATGCCACAGAACCCGATATTGGAAGTCGATATCTTTGACATTTGGAGAATTGACTTTACGGGACCATTTACCTCCTCTTATGGCAACAAATACATACTAGTTGCTGTTGATTATGTCTCAAAATGGGTCGAAGCCGTTGCTACCCCCACCAACGATGCAAAGGTGGTACTAAAGCTATTCAAGTCAACTATCTTTCCAAGATATGGAATCCCAAGAGTGGTGATAAGCGACGGTGGTAGTCATTTTATCAACAAGCTGTTCGAAAACCTCCTGAAGAAACATGGAGTCAAGCATAAGGTGGCCACACCGTACCATCCACAGACAAACAGGCAAGTCGAGATATCCAATCGCGAGATCATGGCGATATTGGAAAAAACGGTCGGGGCAACAAGGAAAGACTGGTCAGCAAAGTTGGATGACGCTCTGTGGGCATACCGAACTACTTTCAAAACACACATAGGAAGATCTCCCTACGCACTTCTATATGGTAAGGCATGTCACCTGCCCGTGGAACTCGAGTACAAGGCTCTATGGGCCATCAAACTCTTGAATTTTGACATCAAGACAGCTCAAGAGAAGAGGCTGATAAACCTACACGAGCTGGAAGAAATCCGTTTGGAAGCATTCGAGAGCTCGCGGATCTACAAGGAGAAAACAAAAGTTCTCCATGACAAGAAAATCAAACCGAAAGAGTTCGCACCAGGGAATCAAGTGCTGCTGTACAACTCAAGACTGAGACTGTTCCCCGGGAAGTTGAAATCGCGATGGTCCGGACCATACACCATCAAGGAAGTATTGCCATATGGAGCTGTGACACTGGTTGGAAAGGAAGGAGCGGATTACACAGTAAACGGACGCAGACTGAAGCCGGATTTGGGAAATGAGAAATACCAAGTTTTGGAAGCAACCGTGGTTTGTCTCCAAGACCCCATCAAAGCTTAAACGACCTGGAAAAGTCAAGCTATGAGACTCTAAACAAGCGCTCTTGGGAGGCACCCCAAGCCTATCCTTTTATCTTATTTTGTTATTTTTCTCTCTTTACTTTACATTCTCAAGAATGATTATAAGTGGATCGATGATTTAGATATCAGGACGTGGGATATCGCGGAGCCGTAACGGGAAGAAAACTGGAAGAATTGTTCATTACGGGCGTGAAACCCATGAACCGGCCAATGTGAACGACGAATCCTCAGATATCGGGTCGGGATTATGGTCTAAAACCATTATAGAAACGTATCCTGGCTGGTACGAACGGATTCACCCCGTAATGATCACCCGGATACAGTCGCGCCCGTCTGCAAATTACTGAACCACACGATACCAGACTCCTCCAACGGTCACAGACCGACATAACCAAGGGTAACACTCCAGAACTACTGTACATAAGCATTTTTCTTTTCCATTTTTGCTTTTTACTTGAAATTTTGCATTTTCCTAGAACCGTATTCTTCCTCTCTTCTATCACACAGGGACTGTGTGATTTAAGTTTGGGGGAGTATGTAGTACATGCATTCACTTAGATTAGACATCATGCATCCATCAAAATTGCATAAGAAAACAAAAAAAATTGAAAAATTTTGAAAATTTATCCCACAAAAAGATTCATGTAGTTGCATTTCCATATTATGATTGAGTCTAGATGCATTCATTTAGGATTCATAAGCATTCGCATAAGGTGTTAAGTGTAAAGAATCCTTGTAAATAGCCATTTTTAAGTCGTGAATTCAATGCCTTATTTCTTGTTTTTTTGATGCATTTTGAATTAGACTGAGCTTAAGGCAGCACCACATTTGGAATGTGTCTTGTGAAATTCGGTTTTATCTTGATGCATTGTGACTTGGACCATTTCCCTAATGAACTTGAACCGCTAAAATGAAAATTTAATTATCTTGTTCACACTTGTCAAATAACTCATGAATTTCACTTGGACTTTCTTTCTCCTTTTACCACCCTTCTGCTAGTCCAAGTACCAGACCACACACGAAACCAAAACCTTTGTTTTAAACCACAAACACTTTTGTGAGAGCATGTGGGGCCTTTGCACCACTTTCAAATCTTCTTAGGCAAACAGTGTTGGGTTTAGGCCGACAAGGTTAGATTTCCATGTAGACGTTGGCTCACATCTCGAGTCAACACTAGGTTAGGTGGTATAGATACTGAAACGGCTTGATACCGAAATTTGAGGCCGATATTGCTGGTTATACTAGGAAAAGGGGGGTGGGTTCCGATTGCTGATACATTGACAGAAAGGGAAAAGAAAGTACCAAGGAGTCAGACGGGGACACGTATAAAGAGATGGGGGAAACAAATGAGGCTCGAACACAAAAGAAGAAAAAGGCGATTCCAAAAGAAAGCAAAAGAAGGCCAATCAACAAAGTCTAAATCCGGCCAACAACACCAAAGGTGAAACACAAGGAACCCAACAAAGAAGCCAGAAAGCCGAAACCGATCTCCAACAAAGAAGAAGTCCCCCGAAATGACCAGGAAAGGTAATATCGAGGAGTAATAACGGGAATAAGGTGAAATGCCAAAAGAAAGGGTAGCTTATGAGGGAGCAGTTTAGACTAGGGTAGGAAACGAAATAGATGTTCGGGTAGATGGAAGTCTTGCCTTGTATGCATCCATTGGTTTTTACCCTTAGCATTTTGCATTAAGAAGGTTCCTTTCATGAGTGATCCCACTTAAACACTTAACCCGTTCGCACTACGAGTTCATATTTAGCTCGTGACCTTACCCTGAACCAAGTGAGTTGATTGACAGGTATGAATGAGATCCACGTTTTAAATTTCTTAATGAATGTAAAAGGGAATTGGAAATTTGAATGTGCATCTAAGTTAGGATTGATTTTACTTGATATTGTGATGGATGTGGCTAAGGCTTTTTGGATAGGTAGAATTCGACTTGCATCCTAGAAACCTGAACTTAGACATTGAGTTGATTTCTTTTAAATGGCGTTTTGGATTCAAACTTACACCTTTTCTTTTAAAACCTCACCCCTCCGGTTGGCTTTTGCTTGAGGACAAGCAAAAAGGCAAGTTTGGGGATGTTGATATCTCTGTAAATTACATGTTTTTAACACATATTTCATGCTAGTTAGGACTTCATTCTTGCACTTTTATCTTAGTTTTCATCACATCATCACCCATGATAGGATTAGATGCATTAGGTTAGGTTTTTGCATAGTCTTGCATGTTTGGAGTGTTTTCTCAGGTGCTTAAGATGGTCCGAAGAAGAAACCAAGAAGGGAGATCACAAATGGAGGATGAGCAGGTGATATCGAGCATGGATCACGACCCCGTAGCCGATATAGACAAGCGCACGATGAACCTCGACGAGTAGCAGCGACTTAGTCCCGAAAGGAACACCTCAGAGCGAAGATCCAGCAAGAGGATCCCATGAAGACGGATATCGGAGCAAGGCAACGGGAAGTACCCGATTCGAGTAACAAGGAAGGCGAGCCTTCACGACATGATCCCGAAACACTTGCCCGAAATGGAGACTGCCCGAAGAATCAGAAGAAGTTAGCATATCGGCTTGCTCACCACGACTTGAGCCCGAAACGCTAAAGTCCAAAATAGTACCATTTCGGGAAAGTGGTCCCAACGTTTTAGGTTTTTCCTCTTTCATGTATAAATACTTTGTCCTCCACTCTTATCTTGATAACACGTTTTCTAGTTTTATTTTCTGTCTTCTCTTTCTAAAAAAAAAAACCGAGAACTACTTTGTATTTTCACCATTGAAGCTTGTTTCAAAGCTTTGATTTTTATGCTATCTTGAAGCTTTAAATATTTTCGCGTAGTTTATTTCAAGAAAGCTTCTTCCTTTTCTTATTTTCGACTATCTTGCAACCCATGAGTAACCTTCTTATCCTTATGGATCTTGAGGTTTCTCAAATGGTACGTGAGTAGTCTATATCGGTTTTGGGATAAGGGTAGGGAAAATAAGTTAAAGTCCAAATCTTTGATGCAGATCTATGCTTAATCCATCTTAATCCTTTCTTATTCGATACTATTAATTCTTAGTCATCTTCGCTATTTGACCTTTGCCATTGAGCTTCTTCAAACAAACGCCATGTTTGAATGTTTGCAAGGACCAATCTCATAAGAGATTCGCTCATCCTAGCCTAAGGGATTAGATGTCTAGGGAGCGTTTTGACATTAGTAGAGTTGTTTAATCCTGCTTGTTAGTCTCATGGATCACTACGCGAGAGCGAGGTTAGGTTATGAGATGGCAAAGTGACTTTTACCACGAAGGTGGACTTGTTTAGATCTTGAACTCTATGCTGAAGGATTAGCCTCATAGGTAGTTAACATTTGCATCAAAGAAAGGTCTTTTTCTCGTTTACCTCCAGATCCCTTGTCCCTTAAACCGATCATCATTTCATCTTGCAAAGTTTGATTCTTTAGTTTCTGTTTCTTACCTCCCTTAACTAGATCTAGTTTTATTCTTGGCTCTCTATCATTGTGACAAATAGGGTGATAGTTTTCTCCCACTTAAACCATTAAATATGTCTTAGCTTGTAAAAGAATCTCTTAAATGCAGTAGCTTGAATCTTCCCATCGGATTGATAAGACCCATAACCTATACTACATTCGGTTACAAGTAGTGGGTCATTGATTAAGTAGAAAAACCTCAAAAGAAACTGCTTGTCAATCAATTGATGCAGAGGTTTTTGGCCTTCTGGTCAATCCTCAAACACACATGTTATTGTAGTATTTGAGGTATCAATCCACTTGGGAAGCTAATGACACTTGAGATATAGAGAACTATGCTAAGCTAAGCTAATAGAGAAAGGGAGTTTTCTAACAACCTAGAGACAAACAGAAAATAAGAGAAAGCAAATAGAGAGCAAAAGCTAACACAACCTAAACAAAGACTAAGGAAAGAAAAGACAAGAGTGGTTCCTAGGATGAGAATAATGATCTATGATGAACATTTCATATCAAGAAGGCTTATAACAACATCTAGACCTTGGGTCTTAGATGGTAATCCTTAGGCATAGGGTTTATAATCAAGACTAATCCACTGTCGTGATAGAATTCACTTTACTAACTCATAACCTAGCTTGGCTCCCGCACAATGATACATGAGGATTAGCAAGCAAGAATACCCAACCCTATACAGCCGTAAGACTCCTAGACAGATGGTTCGTCTGAGCCTAGGAAAGATCAAACTCTTGTTTATGGGTTTGGCTAAGAAAGCACGTGGTGTACATGTCAAGCCGCCTATAGTCTTTAAACTAGTTGATCAAGTTAGACTAAGCATTGAGAACAATAAACAAGAAAGGATTAAGATCATTAAATGCATAAGCATCAAGATCTATCACCATAAATCTTTCACACCCTAAGAACTACCAAATCTACTCTCTTTTCATGTGGTTAACCTCTAGATTCATAAGGAAATAAAAGCTAAGCATGATTAGAGAGAGATCAATGACAAGAAATAAAATAAAGGCAAAGGCTTTACCAAGAAATGCTAAAGAACAAGTNTAGACTAAGCATTGAGAACAATAAACAAGAAAGGATTAAGATCATTAAATGCATAAGCATCAAGATCTATCACCATAAATCTTTCACACCCTAAGAACTACCAAATCTACTCTCTTTTCATGTGGTTAACCTCTAGATTCATAAGGAAATAAAAGCTAAGCATGATTAGAGAGAGATCAATGACAAGAAATAAAATAAAGGCAAAGGCTTTACCAAGAAATGCTAAAGAACAAGTCTTGGTTAAGCATAAACCTAAAAGAAAAGTTCTTGAACTCAAGAACAAAATAAAAACTTAAACATAAATTCTAATAATGCATAACCACGAAATCCTATGAAGGATATGTGGCTAAACAATATTAGAAGGCAAGAACAAGAACAAATAAATAAGAGAAGTGCAAAAACTAAATTAAAATAAAAAGTATTTACATGGTTCTTGAAAATAAAAAGAGAACTAAGCAAAAAACTAAAATTGTCTAAGAGGGAAAGAGGGAAGAGAGAGATTTCGTTTTGGGGTTGCTAGGGTATTTATAGGTGAGCCACAAAAACCCTAGTGACCCTTATCCACAAAAATGGATCCAATGCTAAAAGTTAACTTCTTTGGACTCTTGTGCTGTTTTGGACTTATGCTGCAACAGCTTCACGTCGATATGGTATCCCGTTTTGGCTCCAAGCTCTTATCTTCCCAGCAGAAGCTTCATCGGGCACAAATCGTTATGCTTGCCCGTTATACACTAGCTGGCCGAGCTGTCCAGACCGATGTTCACTATTTTCGCAGTAACTTCTGAACCGCCGATCGTAATGACTTGATACTTCCACCAGACGAAAGCTAGCTCGATCCTCTACAAATCTTATGGAGAAATTAGAAGCTGAATCGAGCCAGAGACCCTTAGTCCGAGCTGATCTTTCTACAACGGGTTGTCCATTTCGGTTTAGTTGATTGATCTAGAAGCAGACGTCTTGCTTCATATCAGGATGAGGTCGTTGTGGCTAACCGTGGTGGCTGTAGAAGTCTTCTACTTTGCTCCTTCTTGCCTTGCCTGCTCATTTGTTCTTCTCCCAAACTCCATAGAACCTCCACAGGCTCCAAAAGTACCTGCCAAGCACTCCAAACATGCAAAATATGCAATGCCTATCCTAAAACTAATATGAATGGAAATGGGACAAAAACTAATGAATAAATGCATAAAAGAGAGCAAAACCTATACTAAATGCATGCTAAAAAGATGTAAAATATGGAGTTATCAACCTGTTCTACCCGCCAACCAACCCAGGCGAGTGAGGAACCGCACCATAGCCGATCACGATACCCCTGATCAGCACTTCCAAAACCGAGCCGCGATTCAAGTTAACGTCCCCCATGAGGACGAGTTGGATATCAAACCGCAGATCATCTCTTTGGTGAAGCAAAATCAGTTTCACGAGCTATCAAACGAACACCCGATGGACCACATCGAGTTATTTGAAGAAATTTGCAGCACCACAAAGACGAACCGAATCCCTCTCGACTATCTGAAGTGCAAGTTATTCCCATTATCTTTGAGCGACAAGGCTCATAGATGGCTGAAGACTTTACCACCAGGATCGATCACTAATTGGGTGGAATGCAAGTCTGCTTTCCTCAATCACTTCTACACTAAATCCCGATCCAACCTGCTGAGAAACAAAATCCAAGGCTTTCAACAAGGACCGGTCGAGTCATTCTTTGAAGCGTGGGAGCGATTCAAGGACTATGAACGCGATTGTCCTCACCATGGTTTCTCCGGAGCCAGCTTGCTAAACACGTTCTACCGCGGACTGCATGCTAGATATCAGCTCTCGCTCGATACGGCCAGCAATGGAGACTTTACAAAAAAAACGGAGCGACAAGGACGCGCACTCATCGAGAACCTCACTGTAAGCAACAGCAACAACTGTCCGGATTATGATAGAAATCTGCGAACCGGAGACTCTGATTCTAAGCAGATAGCCGAGCTGAAGAACATGATGATCCAGCTGCTCAAAGGACAGCAGCGCAGTATCAATGCGTGTGAGACCGCGGGGGAGAGAGAAGAATCTAACCCGGGAGACGATGGAGACGAATCCTACATGCGAGAAGAAGAAGTTAAATTCATAGGAGGACAAAATTCATATCCGAACCGAAACTTCAACAATGGATTCAACAACAACTTCAGGAACAACAACAACCTCTCATACCGAAATCCGAACGTGGATAACCCGCGAGATCAAGTGTATCCACCTCAAGGAAGACCCTTTCAGAACAAGTTCCAGAACGTGAACTACGGAAGCAGCGGAGGCTACCAGCCGAAGCAACCCTACAACTCTCAACTCACGCCCTACATCAACCAGCAAGGAGCGCCACAAGCTGCGTCAAACGCACCGTACCCATCGCGAGAGGAAAAACTAGAAGGATTGATGCAACATCTGCTGTTGTCTCAACAAAAATCAATCAAGGATCTCAACATCAAGGTAGATTGCATGTACAATGACCTGAATGGAAAGTTCGAAACCCTATCTTCACATGTGAAGAAATTAGACACGCAAGTCTCTCAAACTGCTGAAACCATCAAGAGACAAGCAATAATTTTTCCTGGAAAGGTAGAGGATAACCCGAAACAATTCTGTAACGCGATCTCAGCAATCGCCGACGAAGCTAAGGAGCCAGAGCTAGCTATGAGAGAAAAGTGCAGTTTCGTCCCACTTTTCCCAACAATAAAGAAAGGAACGGCCAATCCGCCTTTTGACACTCCAGAAAACCGCGAGTTCGATAGGCTGAAGAAAGAAGAAGATCCAGGCGCATTTACCTTCTCATGCTCGATCACAAGAATCAACTTCAAAGACTGTCTATGCGACACAGGAGCTAATGTCAATGTCATGTCCATGACAATTGTTGAAAGGTTAGGAATAACAACTTACTTCCCCTCACCTACGCAGCTAGTATTCGGAGATTCGTCTAGGAAGAAATCGAATGGCGTAGTCTACAACGTCCAACTTCTTGTCGGATATAAGATAGTACCTACTGACTTCCATGTGCTCGACATGAGGGAANGCATGTACAATGACCTGAATGGAAAGTTCGAAACCCTATCTTCACATGTGAAGAAATTAGACACGCAAGTCTCTCAAACTGCTGAAACCATCAAGAGACAAGCAATAATTTTTCCTGGAAAGGTAGAGGATAACCCGAAACAATTCTGTAACGCGATCTCAGCAATCGCCGACGAAGCTAAGGAGCCAGAGCTAGCTATGAGAGAAAAGTGCAGTTTCGTCCCACTTTTCCCAACAATAAAGAAAGGAACGGCCAATCCGCCTTTTGACACTCCAGAAAACCGCGAGTTCGATAGGCTGAAGAAAGAAGAAGATCCAGGCGCATTTACCTTCTCATGCTCGATCACAAGAATCAACTTCAAAGACTGTCTATGCGACACAGGAGCTAATGTCAATGTCATGTCCATGACAATTGTTGAAAGGTTAGGAATAACAACTTACTTCCCCTCACCTACGCAGCTAGTATTCGGAGATTCGTCTAGGAAGAAATCGAATGGCGTAGTCTACAACGTCCAACTTCTTGTCGGATATAAGATAGTACCTACTGACTTCCATGTGCTCGACATGAGGGAAGACAAGGACAAGCCACTTATACTTGGGAGACCCTTCTTGGCCACGGTAGGAGCAAGGATCGACCACGTAAGTAACTTCGTAGTCTTCCTGCATATAAGCCAGAAAAGATACTACCCGAAGGAGGTAAACACTTCACCACTGGAAACAAAGAGCCACACGACTAAAAAGGAGAAAAAGGGTATGATATTAAGAGCAGGCCAGTTCCACTCGAGACCCTTCTCCAGAATTGAGATCCTTATTCCCCCCGAGCTAGAAGAGATGGGTGAAGAAGAAATGTCAAAGTCAGTCGAGAAAACAAAGCAAGTGATCTTAGAACCTAAAATTCTAAGGAACGGAAACGGAGGCACACTACTGATACGGAAGCAAGGAGAAGCTTTGGGAGAGACAACTCCTGAGGCACTTTCCTCAACTGTCTAAGTTTCAAACAAAGTCGAGCTAAACGACTTAAACAAAAGCGCTTGGTGGGAGGTAACCCATCCGGTACGTGTTTTTAATTTTCCTTTCTTTCATTTCTAACAGCTAGTTTTTGCAAGTTTTCTGTACTTAGGCATAAAATAAAATAATAAAAATATATAAAACCAAGAAAAACTCAAAAAATATGAAGAGGAGTCTCGGAAAGAGGCTGGCCGCACGAGCGACGGCCCGTGCCGCGGCGAGACGGACAGTGGCCGCGCGGCGGACCACGACCGCGCGGAGAGGAGAGGCCTGGCCGTGGCCGCGACGGGTCATGGCGCGGCCATCGGTCGTCTGAGCGACCAACCCGGAAAAACTTACGTTTTTCCTCTCGAACCGAACTTCCCGCGTTTTGGTACAATCCCGCACCGAAAGTTATTCCCGTCGATGTAAGATAACGGATTTCATTGATTCGTGGCCAACACGCAAGGTAAGTTCTCTCGTTTTAAAGTTTTTGAAGATAAAAGGTTTTTGGTGATAAAAACACCTTTTTAAAAGCAAAAAAAGAAATTTTAGAATCAAACTCTCTTTTCTTCTTCTCTTCCAAGAGACTTGGAGATTTTTGGGAGATTTTAAATTTTTCAAATCCAAACCGTTTTCAAAAATTCTTTGGCCTAAGCTCATCTATTTTCAAAGAAGATTCAATTTCTAAAGTTCATTCATTCTCATCTACAAGGTATGGTTTCTAATTTTACAAATCCCTAGAGAACTCAATTTTGAGATCTCCCTTGCTTAACTAGAAGATTGTCTAGGATGCTTGGATAATGGTAGAGAACCTTGGATTGATGATTTAGGTTGCCTAGATTTCGATTTTTGCAACCCAATTCCAAAAAAGTTGAAGTCTTTGGAAGATAGAAATTAGAACATGCCCTAGAAATCGAATTTTGATGATACTATTGGACAATTTGCTTAGTTTGGACTTGAATCATGCTAGGTATTACTTAAGAACCAAAGTTTGATGAGAATAAGTTGGCAAAATCGATTTATTGGAAAGTTTTTTGTTTGGAAATCCAAAATTCCGAAAATAGAGCATGAGTACCAAATTGATCTTGAATATTAGTGTATAAACTCGATTTTTACTAGTCTTGGAAACTCTTGATATATGTCTTGCATATCATTGCACTTGAGAATCCATATGACACAAATTCACATGTTTGGTCGAGTTTTTGTTTTTGTTTTGCAAGGTACAATGAGCTACGACCGAAACTTCGAGATACGTTCGAAGAATAGAGAGCAACTAAGCTCTTCAAGGACTTCTTCGCACCAGCAAGAACACGTGACAGCGCTAGGAAACCGAGTCTAGACACCACTCTAGAGAGTTACGTGGAGGAACAAAGAAGAAGGTTCCGCGGTTCATTGATAGCACGCACAAGCCGCGATGATTCACCTCCACCCCAAGAGCCAACAAGAGAGCCGAACCCTTCTCCTCCTAAGCGCAAGGTCCGAAATTTTGGAGCACCAATGGATCCAAACATTGATTATTTGAAGGAGATGAAGAAGATGGAGATAAGAACAACCTTGAAGATCGATTACTCCGCCTTAGACGCTTTGGGCATCACCGAGGATGTCACATGGTACTTGGACGAGCTAAGGCTCAGGACCTTCATGGAGGTTGATCGACCCACCTACAAGGAACTCGCTCAAGAGTTCTTAGCTTCGGTTCAACTAGCATACCGAAAAGGAAGGAAGTCACGTCCGGAAGACGGTATTCTCTATTTCACCATTGGCTCTCGGGATTATGAGCTGAGCATCCCTAGACTCTGCGAGATATTTGGTTTTGACTTGAGGAGCGAGATGAACATTGAAGAAGAATGGAGTGCTAACTTTTGGGGACTCATGGGCCGAGACATTTACGACAAGGGAAGACATCCGTCTGCTTTTATTTCACACCCAGCCGTGCGTTTTGTGCACCGCTTCATAGCACACCGACTTTACTCTCGCAGCAACCAATCATGCATTCTCATTCCAGAGCTTGTCCTACTTCAGTCCGCCTTTAGAGACGAGCCACTTTCAGCATGCTTTAGATGCATCCTAGCAGAGAGACTCGTGCGAGTGAAGCACGACGTCACCGCACCTAGATGCGAGACTGCCTTCACGACTTATGGAGGCATCATCACAGCGATCATGGAGGCCGCAGGTGTAGACACCAGCATTGAGACGCCCCTAGACAAGGCTTGGTTTGACTTGTCCCAGTTTCAGACGGATAGAAACTTGACAGGCGCATCCATGGATCCAGACAGGTTAGGATACCGTTACCGATTAGGGAAGGGAGACAACCGCACGGTCTATTTACCATCTCCCACAGTCCCGCGCCTTTCAGAGGGTTTACCACAGTGGATCCTGAACCATGATGAGTTCCGCACGGAGTTCTCACGTCTACCGCTTACCATTGGAGAGTATGTAGCCGCCAAGGCTAGGAGAGAGGCGATCCGTCAGAAGACTCACCACCACACCTCATCCTCCATGCGTAGTACCTCACGATCCGCTGCACCATCCACTTCGACTGATCCCGCGATCACCGCACTTCAGGAGCAACTGGCACGCCAGAACGAGATGCTTGAGAAGATGGCGCGACAGCTTCGAGAGAGAGGACAC
This sequence comes from Alliaria petiolata, assembly GCA_020283515.1. Lineage (NCBI taxonomy): Eukaryota > Viridiplantae > Streptophyta > Magnoliopsida > Brassicales > Brassicaceae > Alliaria > Alliaria petiolata. The sequence goes on from JAHZTW010000002.1 coordinate 92,913,237, forward strand.
ATAGATGGCAACCTTTAGACCCTGAGTTCAGATGCCTAGAAGACTTCGCGTCTCGGCCAACACTCTTTCTGCTTACGAGCGTGGTTCCATCTATTCTACCCCTATCCTTTACTTATGCTTTATTTTTATTAATGTCATTCCCGACCTGTCACCACTATTTCACACTGGGGACAGTGTAATTTAAGTCTCGGGGGAGTTCGTACTAATGACTTTGCTTTGTTTTGGTTTTATTTGAGTTTTTTTTTTTAAGAACTAAGAATGATGTATCTCGATATATATAATATGGTTTTAGGGATTATGATGCAAAACCAATGATGATATTCGACCAGTGTGCTTCTACGCTATTTCTAGTGACAGATCTTTCAAGCTTTAGTACTAGACTAGGCGGTAGCTAGAAAGCCGGAGATGTGAAATCCTGGAGAGTGCCGATCTATAGAGATTTCAGGGGATGGAATACACTAGCTCTATGTTTTATTGGACTTTAAACTGACTCTTAATTTCATTGTCAACAGATTTAAGCATTCAACAAAAAAGCCAGAACGTTCGGGACATCTTTTTCCATTTTTACACACCCTCTTGTTGTTCCCGAACGGCCAACATGTCAACAGTTGGTACCATACCCGAAATCCTTACCATCTTTTCACACCTCATGCAACTCTCTTGTTTTCACCATATGCAGATATGTGCAAAAACGCCGGAGAGGGAGGAACGACACGATTTCTAGTCACTCGAGACGAAGGATCGAATGGTTAAGGAACGGAAGTGTTAGCTACAAAAGAAGGACGACTCATGCCTCGGAAAACTCGAAGGAATGGTAATGTTCTCGTGATCCTTAAGACTCTTACATCGAGGAACTTCCCGTTTCATAAAAAAAAGAAAACTAACTTGGATAAAGGACCTGAATTCCTTAGAGTGATGACGGTACTTATCCGCTCAAAAGAGAGTTACAATAGAAAAAAAAATATAATAAAAAAAAAGAGAAGAGAAAAAGAAACGGGAAGAAAATGCCTAAGAGCCTTAAGAGGATCGAAACATTCACAGAGGCAGAGCCTGGTCGATATGGTGAGAAGTTTTAGACGCCATCCAAACCGAACCAGAAACAAGAAACTAAGTCTGGGGGGATGGCGGTATCAAGGAGAACTCGCGGATGTGTACGTGCGTAGAGTGATTGGAAATTGTGGTTCTCAACAGTTCCACCTTCTCCTGTTGTTTTGCATAATATCTCGCACCTTCCGGAGACTTATACGGTAACCCGAAACACTCTAAACCTCACCAATAAAGGCCTTTACACACCTAACCTCGTTGAATCTAGCTTAATATCCCTTGACAAGGATCACGCAAAACCTAATACTACTTAGAGAGCTGGTTGACTGAAATCTGGAGTTTAGATAGTGAAAGCTTCGTAAAGGACTAGTGTTGAAGGAACTATAGTGAGAATTTTCTAGGCTGAGCTTGGATAGACTTGTTCGATGACTTATGGTTTAGAAGGACGGTCGCTGAGTTTTTGCTAGTTCCTATATTTTCAAACCTCTTTCCGAGACTTTATATGCGTTTTGTTTGAGGACAAACAAAGGTTTAAGTCTGGGGGAGTTGATAACACTCATATTTTACTCCTAAAACCTATTATTTCAAGATCGTTTACAAGTGTTTTAACCCGGTTTTCAACGGTTTTAAAGTGATTTCCACGTTTCCTAGTCTTAAAAATCATTTCAGGGAAATTGGACAAAAAGGACACATTTTGGAGCAAAACGGGAACTTTAAGGACATGTGCTCGGAGCCATAAGTTCAGCATCAGATGACGACCTTCCCGCCACAAGATCAAGCTCATATTTGGAGACAAGATAGCCCTTTCAGCTGTATTTCCTGCCAAGGTGGTTTGAGTCCAATCTCACGGTTGGATCTCGAAGTAAGAAGGAAGCAAGCAGGTCCGTCAGACACATCCCCAGAAGAAGGATGGCCGCGCCACAGACCCTCAGAAGACCAGTGGCCGCGCCATGCCTGGAAGCTCACGCGGCCAGGCCATTTCGGCCCATCCCGAGCCCGTTTGCACTTATCCAATATTTCCCGAGGTTAAAACGCGAAGCCCACCTTCTGAAGACAGGAGAGCCTATAAAAAGGGACCTTAGGGTTTCAGAAGAGGCGTGAACTCACACACAAAACTTTTCAGAAACACTTTCATGCAGCAGAGAGAGAGAGAGAGAGAGAGAGAGAGAGAGAGAGAGAGAGAGAGAGAGAGAGAGAGAGAGAGGGAGATAGAGAGAGAGAGAGAGTTCAACGGCCCCGAAGTTGAAGACCTCGAGAGAGAATTCTTCTGCAGCCGCCCACTCCTTCTTCCTTTCCCTTTCATCTTTTGTTCTTAGTTCTTTGTTTTTCAATACTTTAAGAAGATCTCTTCAATCGATTTCCTTTGAAGAAGTTTTCTCACCTTGTTTCTTATCTAATACAATTCACACCTTTCATATCTCAAGGATGTCTCTCGTTCCCATGAACGAGTAGTCATCTAGTTGGGTTTTTAAGGGGGTTTTCGAAGGGGTTTAATCATGGATTGATTTCGCTAGGTTGATAGAGATAGAGTTTATTTTAGGTATCTTCGTTTATGTCTTGCTCTTATTGCATGTTTGCTTCTCTGATCAATTAGCAACTGATTCCAGGAAGACTAGATACACGAACGTGTGGTCTATCGTCTGGATCTAGAAGTTAACGAGCGGATCGCACCGTAGGATGCTTAGGCATATCGACGGATCGCACCGTGAGTGTTTACAAATAGGTGAATGATATGTATGCGCGTCTGTCTTGCATCGTGGGATGAGAAGTCATATCCGCAATGTCCTATCCACAGTCATAGTCGACCGTTTCAGCTTAAGAACCTAACCCATTGAATCATTTAGAACCTGTCCTATTACTTGTTAGATTCGATCCATGAACCCCGGAGAACACCCCTGAGCCCAACGCCTTTTATTCATTGATTTACAACCGTTTAATTTTCTTCCGCTGCTTGATATTACTATTGCAAACTGTGACAAACTACACCCCCAAGTTCCCTTTTGGTTTAAAGAAGTTAGAAATCCTAGGTCTTTCGCAAACAACAATCTCTGTGGATTCGATTCCTTAATATACTACTGTGATTGCTGTGCACTTGCAGCTATCTTAGGGGTAAAACTTGAAGTAACAAACCCCACCGCATCAGCTTACCGAAGTAAATACTAAATTATTTCTATCACAAACTTTATCACCTTCAATATGGTCTCTTGTCTATTTGCAATGACAACACACTGCTAAATCACCTCTTTCATGGTTGTTGGACAATCCTTCGGTGTACATGATAACATGCATTTTTCGCCCGCTTTTACTATTATAAGTGAATGTTTTAATAAGCATTCCACTAAAGTTTTAATGCATAAACACTAGATTTTGAGTATTTGTTATTAAAGACTCTTTTCAGGTAATAGCAAAAGACGCATATTTTGGAGCAAAACGGATATTTCCGGGATAAGTGCTCGATGAAATAAGTTCAACATCAGATGGAGACCTTCTCACTACGAGATCAAGTTTTTATTTGGAGACAAGGTAGCCTTATCAGCTGTCTTTCACCTCGAATTGGTTTGAGTCCAATCCCACGATTGGATCTCAAGTTATGAAGGAAGCAAGAAGGTCCGACAAGCATCAAGATGAGCAAGTTGGCCGCGCCACGGCCTAGTCAGAAGACCAATGGCCGCGCCACGGCCCACGCTCGTTCGACCTGCCAACTCGGTGATTCCCGAGCCCATTTGCAGCCCAACTTAAACCCGAAACCGTCAAATGCACGCCAAAACCTAATTGACGCCCAAGGGGACTTGAAGATCTATATATACTCGATGTTTTAGGGTTTTTTATATATCATGTTCATTGCAAAAGACACAAAAGTTCTTTTCACGTTTTGTGGCCGCGAATTTCTTTACACGGTTTCACTTTGTTTTTCGAGGGAGATTGATTTCTTCTTGAACCCTCTCTATTTTCTGTCGATTTATACAAGTTATTCATTCATCAATCTCGATTTCTACCCTTTCTTCTATGTCTGAGTAGTTTACTTTTGTTGGGTGTTCTTTAAGGGGATCTATGAGGAATTTCATTAACTGTTCTTAAACTGGCAGGATCGATTATCTAGGCCGTAGATTAGGATATTATTTCGTGTGTAAGCTCGTTCTTATTGCATGATTCACGAACTAGAGTATGATTTTAGGATTGTAAGAACCACTAACGTGCTGAATCTTTCATCCGAACATAGCTTAGCCGAGCGTGCGCTTATGGGATGCTAACGCATATCCATGAAGGGAGCGTGAATGTTTATGAACCTGATCTGATATTGCGTGTTTGTTTAGGACGTATGATACAAAATACACATACAAAATTTGCATAACATAGACGATATAGCTTGAAAGGGTTAGGTCATGAAACCATTGATTCCAGTTTAGGGAAGATCGCCTAGCCTCGTTTGCCTGATTCAATGTGTATTTGATTTCTAGTTAGAACCCCATAGATTTCCCGAAGCGATCCCCAACGTGTTTCACCCCTGCATTTAATCGAGATTTACGCACCTTCAATACTTACTTTTTCTGCATCGCTTGCTTGATTTCCTTTCTGTAATTTTCTTTAAGTCTTTTAAGTTAAATGTCCTTTTCCTGTTTATTATAGAGTTAGGCGAGAGCCATCTATATATAAATTTTGCCTTCTATTCTTTTTTTTTCTGCAAAACCGTGACACACCCCAAACCCCCAATTCTCTGCGTCTTTGGTTGTCCTGTTTTCTGTTTTGCAGTTGACCATCTCTCTGTGGATCGATACCCTAAGTACTACAACGCACGCTGTGCACTTGCAGTTTAGGGTCTTACAAATTTAAATCTGGACGAAGTCCCTAAGAAGCAGTCCAATTTAGATCGCAACTTTCGACCCCATCAAGTTTTTGGCGCCGTTGCCGGGGAGATCGCGTTCTGCTGTTCAAAACAAAGGTCAGAATCTCAACTCAAATACATACCCTTTTCTTCTAACTTCTAGACTACTTTCTATGAGTTTCAGGAACCCCAAAGCCATGGAGAACCCTAGAAATTGTGAGCAACACGCCCTTGGCTCTCCTAAAGCTGTCGTCTCACGCCACTCGCACCACCAATGTCAGAAACCAGACCCGACAGATGCACCTCAGATACCCTTCCAGAGTATGATGTACCAAAGGCGCATCAAGCCTACCCAAAACCATGATGCGTCCAAGCTCCCTTATCCGTACGACAATATAGACATCGAGCAAACTCGCCAGTTCGATAAACTCATCGATACAATCAAGAACATGATGGGATATCAGGCGAAGTGCACAAAACCTGTCTATGGACGCATAAACGAAGTTCAAACCGAGCTTCTCGCCAAGCTAGATGCCGCTTCTGAAGAGATAAAGATGCATAAAGATCATGCACTCAACAACTCCGGCCATCTGAAGAAGATCTCTAAGACACTCGAACGGCGGAACCCATACTCGAACAAGGCATAAGAGACACATGTGCTTTGAACGAAAGTATCGAAGATACCAATGACTCTATCTATATCAATAGGGATCGAGCTGAAGCTGATATTCTGCAACTGGTAGAAGACCAAAGATGATCCGAAGATAAAGCCGAGGATGTTGACAATAGACTCAAGGCATTGTCAATGCTCTAAGAAAACATCGCACATCAATGGAGAAGTTGAATAGAGAAAAACGGAGACTTAGCAAGCTCATCTCCATGATCAACTCCAGCAAAACGGAGGAACTCACCAACCCTCTTGAAGGCACGATGGAGAGAATTTCTGAAATCTATATCCAAGGAGCAACTCCAGAAGACATGCTGATAACTAGCTTTTTAGCAGGTTAAACAAAACCTAAAGCTTGTCTATGTCATTGTAATACTTCAGGTGTCAAACCAACCTTGGGGTGAAAGCTACTAAGATTACAAGAGATTGATTGAAGCTAAGCACAATTCGGTTAATTTGGGGAACAAACCAAAATAAAGTACTTATGGTTAATAAAAAGATTTGAAAACAATTTTAAAATCACTACAAGAGAGTTATACAACTACTAGATGACTTATAAATAATAAAACAACTAATCCACTAATTTAATAAATTCAAGATATAAAACCGGATTTTAATAACAGATTTGATGGTGAGTAGCTAGATAATTGAGAACTATTTATAAAAATCAAACTACTATAAATTTAACTCCAGGCAGTAAAATAAGATACTAAGCAATTTCTAAAATGATTAAAAGAGCAAGAACACAATTTATAGATTTATGAAATTATATTGCAATAATAAACTATTTAATAAGAAAGTTAAACAAACACAAAACTAGA
>JAHZTW010000002.1:92926967-92938058 GCA_020283515.1 Alliaria petiolata
TTGAAATTTAATTAAATACTTGTGGAAGATAATAAAATACAAGGATTTTCAAAAGATCTAAATAAAAACTAAGAAGAAGGATTTGACTTTAGAATAATTTAAACACTTGCTATCTATAAAATAAGAGTTCTTAACAAAAGATTTAAACAAGAATTAAGAAGAAAGACTTAACTTTAGAATATGTTGAATACGAAATCTATATAATAAAAATACAAGTTTTAAAGAACTAAATAAGAAGAACTATAAAACTCAAGAACAAGGGAAAGCTTATAAGAACACTTAAGAAGACTTTGAAAGAGAGAATATAAAGACTTGATTGTTTACTTGATGAAAAACTGAATGAATATTACAAACACATAAACACTCCTTATATAGAGTTTTAAATATGGCTCTTGGCCTTAAAAGAGGGGTTAAGGGGCAAGAGACAAGGGACCTATCTAATCCCACTTACTTAAAGCATAAAAACTTTTATGACTCAGCTTCCTTTTTGGTCTGCGTGGTTGGGTCGATCGGTCTCTCGATCGTGTCGTCAGATCGGGTCACTTGGTCGATTGTCTAGTCGATCACTCTTTGATCGACTCATTTTGCACGATCGTCCAGTCGATCACACCTTGATCGAGTCATTTCGCTCGATCTTCCTCTCGATCTTGATTGAATCGACTGGCCTTAGTCGATCTACCAGTCGATCTCGGCTCCTTTTCTTTTGTCCGAGTTTTCTTTTTTTGATTCCTGCCAACTCTTATGTTCTTCTTTTATCTTCTTGTTAATGCTCAACATCCATCACAGCTCCAAGTACTCAAAACAGCCTGAAAAAGATGCAAATATGCAAGAAACCATGCAAATGCTAATGCAAAGTTCTCTAGGACTTAAAATGGTACAAATGTAGCAAAATAGTCTATTATGAATGATGTATGCATAAAAAACCTATTCTAAATGTAAGCTAAATATGCGAAATATATGAGTATATCATTAGGTTCCCAAAAATCCGAAAATAGAGCTTGAGTACCATATTGATCTTGAATATTAATGCATAAGCTCTATATTTACTAGTGTTGGAAACTCTTGGTATATGTTTTGTGTACCATTGCACTTGAGGATCAATATGACACATAAAATTCACATGCTTGTTCGAGTTTTTGTTTTTATTTTCCAAGGTACAATGAGTTCCGACCGAAACTACGAGATACGTTCGAAGTATAGAGAGCAACTAAGCTCTTCAAGTGGTTCTTCGCGACAGCAAGGACACATGACAGCGCTAGGAAACCCGAGCCTAGGCACCACTCTAGGGAGCTACTTTGAGGAACAAAGAAGAAGATTCCGCAGCTCATTGATAGCACGCACAAGCCGCGACGATTCTCCACCTCAAGAGCCAACAAGAGAGCTGAACCCTTCTCCTCCTAAGCGCAAGGTGCGATATTTTGGGGCACCTATGGACCCAAACATTGATTATTTGAAGGAGATGAAGAAGATGCAGGTAAGAACAACCTTGAGGATCGACTACTCCGCTTTAGATGCTTTGGGCATCACCGAGGATGTCACATGGTACTTGGACAAGCTAAGGCTCAGGACCTTCATGGAGATAGATCGACCCACCTACAAGGGACTCGCCCAAGAGTTCCTAGCTTCGGTTCAGCTGTCATACAAGAGAGGGAGGAAGTCACATCCGAGAGACGGTACTATCTATTTCACCATTGGTTCTCAGGATTATGAGCTGAGCATCCCTAGACTCTGCGAGATATTTGGTTTTGACTTGAGGAGTGAGACAACCATTGAAGAAGAATGGAGTGCAGATATTTGGACACTAATGGGCCGAGGCATTTACGACAAGGGAATGCACCCGTCCGCCTTTCTTTCACATCCAGCCGTGCGATTCATGCACCGCCTCATAGCACACCGACTTTACTCTCGCAGCAACCAGTCATGCATTCTCATTCCAGAGCTCGTCCTACTTCAGTCCGCTTTTAGAGATGAGCCACTTTCAGCATGCTTTGGATGCATCCTAGCAGAGAGACTCGTGCGAGTGAAGCACAACGTCACCGCACCCCGATGCGAGACCGCCTTCACGACTTACGGAGGCATCATCACAGCGATCATGGAGGCCGCAGGAGTAGACACCGGCATTGAGACGCCCTTAGATGAGGCTTGGTTTGACTTGTCCCAGTTCCAGATGGACAGGAACTTGATAGGCGCAGCCATGGATCCGGATAGGTTCGGATACCAATACCGATTGGGGAAGAGAGACGACCGCACGGTCTACTTACCGTCTCCTACAGTCCCGCGCCTTTCAGAGGGTTCACCACAGTGGATCCCAAACCATGATGAATTCCGTACCGAGTTCTCACGTCTACCGCTTACCATTGGAGAGTATGTAGCCGCCAAGGCTAGGAGAGAGGCGATCCGTCAGAGGACTCACCACAACTCATCCTCCTCCATGCGCAGTACCTCACGATCTGCTGCACCGCCCACCTCGACTGATCCCACGATGATATAAGATCAAGGGGGTATGATCTTATACTGTTGGTGATTAGATGGGATCAAGCCGCTGGTTTGAAAACTCTTTCTACTTGATCAAGTGATGGATCGATGGGGAATGAGATGGAATCCTTTCTGCTTGTTTCAGAACTCTTTCAGAAGGGATTAATGAATGGAATGGAGTGAGGGTGGATCGAGAGACGCCACACAACCTTATGTATATAAGCTGTGATAAGTCTGAATACTCAAGAGCAATGAATCGCACAAAGCTCAAAGAATACAAGGGTTTGTTCTTGACAAGAAACGGCTGCTTTATTGATTCTAGGGTAAAAATATACTGCTGTGAGAGGGGACTTTATATAGTAGTCCAAACAGCTATGCCCTTCTAGGGGTCTTGAAGCAGATTACATTAAAACAGAAATGTAAATAAAAATGGCCAAACATATGCCTTACTCTAATATAAAACGAAAATGATGGCTAACATATGCCTTACTCTAATAAAATGTAAATAAACTTAGACAAAAATAAACCAAAGTTTTTATCAGCCCAAATAATCATATGGAAATGAAATGAAACTCATACCTTAGGCTTAAGTTGGCGAGATGGTAAAAATGGAAACTCCTTGGCTCTTTGATATAATCGGCCATTCATGTGTATTTGAATCATAGTCTATATCTGGACCGTCATATGGGAGTTCTTCTGAACGTGCATCAGCAGCTTGCTTGTCTTGCTCTTCATGTAGGTCTTGAGTAGAAGTGATGGCGAGCTTGTCTAGCTTCTCAGTGATGTCTTCAAGCTCCTGCTGGTTCATTAAGGTGCTTACAGCCTTGTTAAATTCTTCTTGAAGTCTCCTTGTGCCGGATCTGGTCTTTGTAGGATCTCTCATTGTAGGAAGCTTGTCCCTTAAGTCCTGAGCTGAGTCGATGTCCTCATCATTCCCTCCCCCTTGAGAAGGTTCTGACCTCAGAACTGATTCATCTGCATCAAAAGGGGCAAGATCAGTAATGTTAAACGTAGAAGAGATGTTAAACTCACCTGGATGCTCAAGCTTGTAGGCATTGTTGTTGATGCGCTCCAGCACTTTGAATGGTCCATCTCCTCGTGGTGAAAGCTTTGATTTCCTCTGGTTGGGAAACCTCTCATGTCTCATGTGTAGCGAAACCCAATCTCCTGGTTCAAAGATAACTTAGTTTCTCCCCTTATCCGCCTGCTTCTTGTACTGGATTGTTTTCTTCTCTATGTTTTCCTTGGTTTTGAGGTGTAGCTTCTTGACAAAATCAGCTTTACTCTCGCCATCTTGACTTGTATGCTCATGTGGAGGCAATGGTGAAAGATCCAGTGGGGTAAGAGGCTTAAATCCATAGACAATCTCAAAAGGTGAAAGCTTGGTAGCAGAGTGGGGAACTCGGTTATAAGCAAACTCAATAAAAGGTAAACAATCAAGCCAATTCTTTAAATTGTTACCGATGGTGGCCCTCAAAAGGGTGGATAAGGTGCGGTTCACAACCTCTGTTTGCCCATCTGTTTGAGGATGGCATGTAGTGGAGAAGAGCAGCTTCGTCCCTAGCTTTCTCCAAAGTGTTTTCCAGAAGTGGCTGAGGAACTTAGTGTCTCTATCTGAGACAATGGTCCTAGGTAAACCATGTAAACGCACCACTTCCTTAAAGAACAAGTCTACTGTTTGGGTTGCATCATTTGTCTTTGCACATGGATGAAGTGTGCCATCTTAGAGAATCGATCCACAACTACAAAGATGGAGTCTTTGTGCCTGATCTTTGGCAAACCTAAGACAAAATCCATGGATATATCTACCCAAGGCATGTTAGGAATAGGCAAAGGTATGTAAAGACCATGAGGATGTAACCTGGATTTGGCTTTAAGGCAGACAATGCATTTGGAGCAGAACCGTTCTACATCCCTTTTAAGATGAGGCCAGAAGAAATGCTTCATGATGATGCTCAAGGTCTTGTCCACGCCAAAGTGACCCATCAGACCACCTCCATGTGATTCTCTCAGCAGTAACTCACGCATTGAGCCTTGTGGATACACAATCTTTTGTCTCTGAATAGGAACCCATCATGCTGATAGAATGGCCCTGAAGCTCCCTTGTTGCTTTCTTTGTATATAGCTGCAAAATCTGGGTCTGTTTCATATAATAGCTTGATATGCTCAAAACCCATTACCTTAGACTCCATGGTGGTTATAAGAGCATGGCGTCTGGATAGTGCATCAGCCACTATGTTTTCTTTCCCTTTCTTGTACTTGATGATGTAAGGGAAAGTTTCTACAAACTCTAACCATCTGGCGTGTCTCCTCTTTAATGTTGTTTGGCCTCTTAGATGCTTGAGAGTCTCATGATCTGTATGAATAACAAACTCTTTTGAAAGCAAATAATGCTGCCAAGTTTCAAGAGACCTTACCAAAGCATAAAGCTCCTTGTCATAGGTGGGATAGTTTAGGGCTGCTCCATTCAGTTTCTCACTGAAGTAAGCTACTGTTCGCCCACCTTGAGTAAGCACAGCTCCAATACTTGTTCCTGATGCATCACATTCTATTTCAAATGTTTTATTAAAGTTTGGAAGTACCAATACAGGGGCATGAGTGAGGCTGTCCTTGAGCTTGTTAAACGCATCCTCTTGTGCTGGTCCCCATTTAAAGGCCACATTCTTCTTGATGACAGAAGTTAATGGTGCAGCAAGAGTGCTAAAGTCCTTCACAAATCTTCTGTAGAAGCTTGCTAATCCATGAAAGCTTCTCACATGTCCAATTGTTGAGGGAGTTGGCCATTCCTGTATAGCTCTTATCTTCTCCTCATCAACTTTTAATCCCTGAGAAATAACAACAAATCCTAGAAATACCACTTGATCAGTGCAGAAGGTGCATTTCTTAAGGTTAGCATAGAGATGCTCTAGCCGAAGCGTTTCTAGAACAGTTTCCAAGTGTTTCAAATGATCATCTGAGCAAGTGCTGTAAATCAGAATGTCATCAAAGTAGACAACTACAAACATACAGATGTATGCCCTTAAGATGTGATTCATGAGTCTCATGAATGTGCTTGGAGCGTTGGTGAGTCCAAATGGCATGACTAGCCATTCGTACAAGCCTCTCTTTGTCTTGAAGGCTGTCTTCCATTCATCACCTTCTTTCATCCTCACTTGATGATATCCACTTCTCAGATCGATTTTAGAGAAGATTGTAGCTCCATTGAGCTCATCTAGCATGTCAACTAGCCTGGGAATGGGGTGCCTGTACTTGTTGGTGATGTTGTTGATTGCCCTGTAGTCCACACACATCCTCCATGTCCCATCTTTCTTAGGTACGAGTAGAACAGGAACTGCACAAGGACTCAAGCTTTCTCTGATGTAGCCCTTTGACATGAGTTCTTGAACCTGTTTATCCAATTCTTTAGCTTCTTCTGGATTGACTCTATAGGCTGATCTGTTGGGCAAGGGCGCGCCTGGTACCAATTCAATCTGATGCTCTATGCCTCTCACAGGAGGTAAACCTGATGGGATCTCCTCTGGAAAGACATCTACAAAACGATCTATTAGCTCAAGTACTTCTGGGGGTGTCTCCTTTTCATCTTGTCCTGAAAACAACACATCCTTGAAGACCATTAGCAGCACCATTTCTTCTAAGTTAAGAGATTTTAAAACAGCAGCTGGTGTAACATAGAGGTTAGTCTTACTTTCCTCTGATCCTTTAGCCATTGCTCTTTGCATTTCATGTACTTCTTGAGGAGCAAGAGGGGCTAAATTGTGCTTGCGGTTGTGATGCAGGAAGCTGTAGTAGTTGGTTCGTCCATTATGCAATGTCTCCTTGTCAAATTGCCAAGGCCTCCCTAGTAGCAGATGACCAGCTTGCATTGGAACCACATCACATACAACCGTGTCTGAGTACTTGCCTATGCTGAAGGGCACCGTGACTTGCTCAGCTATCTTGAGCTCAATATCATCGTTTAACCATCTCAGCTTGTAAGGATGAGGGTGCTTTGTCCTCTGCAAACCTAGTTTCTCAACCAAATACTTGCTTGCCACGTTAGTGTAGGAACCTCCATCAATGATTAAACTACATACCTTAGAGTTTATGGTGCATCTGGAGTGAAAGATGTTCTCTCTTTGAACAGTTTCTGGATCAAAGAGTGCACTGAGGGCTCTTCTAACAACTAGGATCTCTCCTACTTCAGGGTAATTGGTCACACTGTCCTCTGAGCCTTCTGGTTCCTCTTCTGGTTCCTCTTCTGCTTCATCCTGAGATTCATATTCTCCATTGTCCTTGAGAATCATGACTCTCTGGTTTGGGCAATCTCTTGCATAATGCCCTTTTCCCTGACACTTAAAACATGTAATGTCACGAGCTTGTGGAATCCATGTACTCTTACTTCTGTTGGTAGAGGCTGTTTTCCTCTTGATATGTTGTTCAGATTGGATTGCTAGATGCAAGAGCTCCTCCAAATCGTGGTAGCTCTGCCTTTCCACCTTTCTAGCTATTCTGTCTTGCAACCCATCAAGAAACTGAGCCATCAATGTTTCTGGAGTATCTTCTACTTCCAATCTGTTCTTGAGGGTCTCAAATTCTTCAAAGTATTCTTCAACAGACTTGTTTCCTTGAGAAAGTTTTCGAAATCTCCTCTGCAAGTCTCTGTGGTAATGCGCAGGTACATATCTCTTCCTCAGGTTGAATCTCATATCTCCCCAAGTGCAGACTTGATCATGTCTATGCCTTCTCCTCTCTGAAACATCTCTGTCCCACCAAGCTAATGCATTCTCAGTGAGCTGTGCAGTAGCAAGGGACACCTTTCTTGCATCAGAATACTTGTAGTATTCAAAGATATACTCCATTCTTCTCTCCCAATCCAAGTAAGCATCCGGATTGATCTTTCCAGCAAATGTAGGGGCAGTGAGCTTGAGATCTTTGCCTCCATCCCTGGCATAATCATCTCCTCTGTCCCGGTCTCTCTGGTACTGTCCTCTCTGATTATTGTAATTTCCATTAGGCAGATGGGGATCATCCTCTAAGTCAGGCATATCATCATCTTCTTCCTCCCGGTTGTTCCTTTGCCCTTGAACATTTCGCATAGGGCCTCTGCGTGGTACAGCGGCAGGAGCTGCTGCTGGTGGTGGTTGCTCAACACGAGTCAGACGCTCTCCTAGTGCAGCTTGAGAGTTGGTCAGCTGAGTGAGGCTAGCTTGAATACCAGCCAAAATCCGAGTGAAATCAGCTTGCTCAGTAGCATCTCCCATGGTTTCCTGAGTTCAAACAAAAACAACAAGTAGATCAAGTGTAATAGTGTGGTATGGAAAGGTTTTTAAATCAATACAATACCAAGTACTACAACAAGGTGATCAGGCGTGTATGCTTATGCTGAAACAACAATGAGACAATGAGAAATAAACGGTAACAATGAAAACAAGAGCAGTTTTTTTTTTTTTTTGAAATGAATGCAACAAGGTTGGTCTAATGATTCAAATGAACTGATATGGATACAAATGACCAAGAAGAAAACGCTGGATGCAATGTATGGGACGCAAAATGGACTAAAAACGAGTATGGAATGCTTGAATAGGGAAAGTCAATGAGAGTAAAGGCCAAGAGAGCCAAATATGGTATTGCCGAAAATAGATTTGCCTTTTATAAAACAAAAACACGTTTTTTGGCTACCTATAGTTGACTAGAGGATCAAATGGCAAATGCTTTATCTCTTTGAATGATGAATAAATGAAGAACTCAACAATGGCAGAACTGAATAATGGCAGAGACGAATTTTTTTTTGATTTTTTTTTGAATGAAAAACTTAAACAGAAACTATATGAGATGTTAAATGATGGCACGCAATGCAGCAGGGACTAGATCTAATTTTTTTTTGAGTTTTTATGAAAGCAAAAGAAGATAACAGAAGCAACTATTTTTTTTTTTCTTTTTCTAGATGATAAAACACAAGGCAATGAAGAAATAAAAATATGCAGAAGCAAAAGCAAGGGATAGATTCACCTGATTTGGAGCCTAAGCTCTAATACCAGAATGATATAAGATCAAGGGGGTATGATCTTATACTGTTGGTGATTAGATGGGATCAAGCCGCTGGTTTGAAAACTCTTTCTACTTGATCAAGTGATGGATCGATGGGGAATGAGATGGAATCCTTTCTGCTGGTTTCAGAACTCTTTCAGAAGGGATTAATGAATGGAATGGAGTGAGGGTGGATCGAGAGACGCCACACAACCTTATGGATATAAGCTGTGATAAGTCTGAATACTCAAGAGCAATGAATCGCACAAAGCTCAAAGAATACAAGGGTTTGTTCTTGACAAGAAACGGCTGCTTTATTGATTCTAGGGTAAAAATATACTGCTGTGAGAGGGGACTTTATATAGTAGTCCAAACAGCTATGCCCTTCTAGGGGTCTTGAAGCAGATTACATTAAAACAGAAATGTAAATAAAAATGGCCAAACATATGCCTTACTCTAATATAAAACGAAAATGATGGCTAACATATGCCTTACTCTAATAAAATGTAAATAAACTTAGACAAAAATAAACCAAAGTTTTTATCAGCCCAAATAATCATATGGAAATGAAATGAAACTCATACCTTAGGCTTAAGTTGGCGAGATGGTAAAAATGGAAACTCCTTGGCTCTTTGATATAATCGGCCATTCATGTGTATTTGAATCATAGTCTATATCTGGACCGTCATATGGGAGTTCTTCTGAACGTGCATCAGCAGCTTGCTTGTCTTGCTCTTCATGTAGGTCTTGAGTAGAAGTGATGGCGAGCTTGTCTAGCTTCTCAGTGATGTCTTCAAGCTCCTGCTGGTTCATTAAGGTGCTTACAGCCTTGTTAAATTCTTCTTGAAGTCTCCTTGTGCCGGATCTGGTCTTTGGAGGATCTCTCATTGTAGGAAGCTTGTCCTTTAAGTCCTGAGCTGAGTCGATGTCCTCATCACGCGATCACCGCACTTCAGGAGCAACTAGCACGACAGAACGAGATGCTTGAGAAGATGGCGAGACAGCTTCGAGAGAGAGGACACATAGATGGCGACCTTTAGACCTTGAGTTCAGATGCCTAGAAGACTTCGCGTCTTGGCCAACACTCTTCCTGCTTATGAGCCTGGTTCCATCTATTCCACCCCTATCCCTTACCTTTTTTTTATATATGCTTTATCTTTCATCTATTTCAATCATTCCCGACCCGTCACCACTTTTTCACACTGGGGACAGTGTTATTTAAGTCTGGGGGGAGTTCGTACTAATGATTTTGCTTTTCTTTTGTCTGGTTTTTATTTTTCTTTTAAGAACTAAGAATGATGTATTTCGATATATATAATATGGTTTTAGGGATTGTGATGCAAAACCAAGGATGATATTCGACCAGTGTGCTTCTACGCTATTTCTAGTGACAGATCTTTCAAGCTTTAGTACTAGACTAGGCAGTAGCTAGAAAGCCGGAGATACGAAATCTTGGAGAATTCCGATCTATAGAGACTTCGGGGGAAGGAATACACTAGCTCTACTTTTTATTGGACTTTAAACTGACTATTAATTTCCTTGTCAACAGATGTAAACATTCAACGAAAAAGCCAAGAACGTTCGGCACATCTTTTTCCAGATTTACGCACTCCCTTGTTGTCCCCGAACGACCAACTCATCAATAGTTGGTACCATACCCAAAACCCTTACCATCTTTTCATACCTCACGCAACTCTCTTGTTTTCACCATATGCAGATATGTGCAAAAACGCCGGAGAGGGAGGAACAACACGATTTCTAATCACTCAAGACGATGGATCGAATGGTTAAGGGACGGAACTGTTAGCTACAGAAGAGGGACGACTCATGCCTCGGAAACACGAAAGAATGGTAATATTCTTGCGATCCTTAAGACTCTTACAACAAGGCACTTCCCGTTTCATAAAAAAAACATATAATAATATAACTCGGATAGAGGACCCGAACTCTTTGGAGTAATGATGGTACTTATCCAAAAAAAAAATAGAGTTACAAAGAAAAAAATGAAAAGATAAGAAACGGGAAGAAAATGCCTAAGAGCCTTAAGAAGAATCGTGACATGCATAGAGGCAGAGCCTGGGCGATATGGTGACAAGCTTTAAGAGCCATCCTATCCGAACCAGAAACAAGAAACTAAGTCTGGGGGGGACGGCTGTATCAAAGAGGACTAGCGGATGTGTACGTGTAGAGAGTGATTGGAAATCGTGGATCTCAACAGTTCCACCTTCTCTTGCTGTTTTGCATAATATCTCGCGCCCTCCGGAGATCTATACGGTAACCCGAAACACTCTAAATCTCACCAATAAAGGCCTTTATATACCTAGCCTCGTTGAATCTAGCTTTATATCCCTTGACAAGGACCACGCCAAACTTAATACTACTTAGAGAGCTAGTTGACTGAAACTTGAAGTTTAGATAGTGAAAGCTTCGTAAAGGACTAGTGTTGAAGGAACTATAGTGAGAATTTTCTAGTCTAAGCTTGGGTTGATCAGTTCGATGACTTATGGTTTAGAAGGACAGTCGCTGAGTTTTTGCTAGTTCCTATATTTTCAAACCTCTTTTCCAGGCTTTGTCTGCGTTTTGTTTGAGGACAAACAAAGGTTTAAGTCT
>JAHZTW010000002.1:92943078-93200953 GCA_020283515.1 Alliaria petiolata
CGCTGCTTGATATTACTATTGCGAACCGTGACAAACTACACCCCCAAATTCCCTTTTGGTTTAAAGAAGTTAGAAATCCTAGGACTTTCGCAAACAACAATCTCTGTGGATCCGATCCTTTAATATACTATTGTGATTGCTGTGCACTTGCAGCTATCTTAGGGGTAAAACTTGAAGTAAAAACCCCACCGCATCAAGTTTTTGGCGCCGTTGACGGGGATTGTTTGCTTTTGCGAATTTTCAGTTTCTAATTTCTCTTTTAGACCAAGTTGAATTTCAAGCTTTTCCGTTCACTGCTCACGATTTTCTTGTGTTTACTTCTCATGTTTCAGGTGCATGACCACTAGGAGGAACGCTTCGAACGTCTTGCCCGGTTACATCGAAATCGACAGGCACGAAAAAGAAATCCGAAGGTTAAGAAGACAGATCAGCATGGCCGAAGAAGAGGCCGCCCTTGGAGTTCAGCAAAACCGCGAAGTTCTTCGCAACACTGGTCGAGCACCTCACGTTCCACAAGACGGAGAGCCGCAGCTCGACAACAATGGAAACCCTATCAACCACATTCCCGAGGCTGACTCGGACGAAGAATAACGTGATTCTGCCTTGCAGCAAGGAGGACACAATCCGATCATAGGAAATGGCGCGAACCAAGCAAACCCTATCGTCCAACCGGATGATCGAGACGCCAACCGACCTGTTCTACAGCCAACCAGCCCAGGCGAGTGAGGAACCGTACCATAGCCGATCACGACACCCCTAATCAGAACTTCCAGAATCGAGCCGCGATTCAAGTTAACGTACCCATGAGGACGAGTTGGAGATCAAGCCGCAGATCATCTACTTGGAGAAGCAAAAACAGTTTCAAAGCCTATCAAACGAACACACGAAGGACCACATCGAGTTATTTGAAGAAATTTGCAGCACCAGAAGACAAACCGAATCCCTCCTAACTATTTGAAGTGCAAGCTATTCCCATTCTCCTTGAGCGACAAAGCTCATAGATGGCTGAAGACTTTACCACCAAGATCGATCACTAACTGGGTGGAATGCAAGTCCGCTTTCCTCAATTATTTCTACACGAAATCACGATCAAATCTGCTTAGAAACAACATCCAAGGCTTTCAACAAGGACCGGTCGAGTCATTCTTTGAAGCATGGGAGCGATTCAAGGACTATGAACGAGACTGTCCTCACCATGGTTTCTCAGGAGCCAGCTTGCTAAACACGTTTTACCGCGGACTGCAAGCTAGATATCAACTCTCACTCGACACAGCCAACAATGGAGACTTCACAACAAAGACAGAGCGACAAGGACGCGCACTCATCGAGAACCTCGCTGTAAGCAACAGCAACAACTGTCCGGATTATGATAGAAATCCGCGAACCGGAGACTCTGATTCTAAGCAGATAGCCGAGCTGAAAAACATGATGAGCCAGCTGCTCAAAGGACAGCAGTGCAGTATCAATGCGTGTGAAACCGCAGGGGAAAGAGAAGAATCTAACCCGAGAGAAGATGGAGATGAATTCTACACTCGAGAAGAAGAAGTTAACTTCATAGGAGGACAAAATTCATATCCGAACCGCAACTTCAACAATGGATTCAACAACAAATTCAGGAACAACAACAACCTCTCATACCAAAACCCAGACGTGGAGAACCAGCGAGATCAAGTATATCCACCTCAAGGAAGACCCTTTCATAACAAGTTCCAGAACGTGACCTACGGAAGCAACGGAGGCTACCAGCCGAAGCAACCCTACAACTCTCAGCTCATGTCCTACAGCAACCAGCAAGGAGCGCCACAAGCTGCATTAAACGCACCGTACCCAGCGCGAGAGGACAAACTAGAAGGATTGATGCAACAGATGTTGTTGTCTCGACAAAAATCATTCAAGGATCTCAACATCAAGGTAGATTGCATGTACAATGACATGAATGGCAAGTTCAAAACCCTATCTTTCCATGTGAAGAAATTAGACATGCAAGTCTCCCAAACTGCAGAAACCATTAAGAGACAAGCAGGGATTTTTCCCGAAAAAGGTAGAGGATTCTGTAACGCGATTTCAGCAATCGCCGACGGAGCTAAGTAGCCAGAGCTAGCTATAAGAGAAAAGTGCAGATTCGTCCCACTCTTCCCAACGATAAAGAAAGGAACGGCCAATCCGCCTTTTGACACTCCGGAGAATCGTAGATTCGATAGGCTGAAGAAAAAAGAAGATCCAGGCGCATTTACCTTCCCATGCTCGATCACGGGAATCAACATGAAAGACTGTCTATGCGACACAGGAGCTAATGTCAATGTCATGTCCACGACAATCGCTGAAAGGTTAGGAATAACAACCTATTTCCCCTCACCTACACATCTAGTATTCGGAGATTCGTCTAGGAAGAAATCGAATGGCATGGTCTACAACGTCCAACTTCTTGTCGGATATAAGATAGTACCTACCGACTTCCATGTGCTCGACATGGGGGAAGAGAAAGACAAACTATTGATACTTGGAACACCCTTCTTGGCCACAGTAGGAGCGAGGATTGACCACGTAAGCAACTTCGTAGTCTTCCTACATATAAGCCAGGAAAGATACTACCCGAAGGAGCTCAATACCTCGCTACTGGAAACGAAGAGCCACACGACTAAAAAGGAGAAAAAGGGTATGATACTAAGAGCAGGCCAGCTCCACACGAGACCTTTCTCCAGAATTGAAATCATGATCCCTCCCGAGCTAGAAGAACTGGGGGACGAGAAAGTGTCAAAGTCAGTTGAGAAGACGAAGCAGGTGATCTTAGAAGCTAAAATCTTAAGGAACGGAAACGGAGGCACACTGCTGATACGGAAGCAAGGAGAAGCTTCAGGGGAAACAACTCCCGAAGCACTTTCCTCAACCGCCTGAGCTCCGAACAAAGTCAAGCTAAGCGACTTAAACAAAAGCGCTTGGTGGGAGGCAACCCCTCCGGTACTGTTTTAAATTTTCCTTTCTTTCATTTCTAACAACTAGTTTTTGCAAATTTTTTGTACTTAGGCTTAAAATAATAATAAAAATAAAAATAAAATCAAGAAAAACCCAAAGATATGAGGAGGAGCCTCAGAAGGAGGCTGGCCGCACGAGGGACGGCCCGTGCCGCGGGGAGATGGACCGTGGCCGCGCAACAGACCGCGACCACGCGGAGGGAAGAGCCCTGGCCACGGCCGCGACGAGGCATGGCGCGGCCAGCGGTCGTCTGAGCGACCGACCCGGAAAACTTACGTTTTTTCTCCCGAACCGAACTTCCCGCGTTTTGGTACAATACCGCACCGAAAATTATTTCCGTTAATGTAAGATAACAGATTTCATTGATTCGTGGCCAATATGCAAGGTAAGTTCTCTTGTTTTTAATATTTGTTTTGAAAATAAAAGGTTTTTGGTAATAAAAACACCTTTTTAAAAGCAAAAGAGAAAATTTCGAATCAAACTCCTTTTTCTTCTTCTCATCCAATTGATTTGGAGATTTTTGGGAGATTCTACACTTCTCAAATCCAAACTGTTTTCAAAAATTATTTGGCCTAAGCTCATCTATTTTCAAAGAAGATTCAATTTCTAGAGCTCATTCATTCTCATTTACAAGGTATGGTCTCTAATTTTACAAATCTCTAGAGAACTCAATTTTGAGATCTCTCTTGCTTGGCAAGGAAATTGTCTAGGATGCTTGGATAATGGTAGAGAACCTTGATTAATGATTTAGGTTGCCTAGATTTCGATTTTTGCAACCCAATTCTGAAAAAGCTGAAATCTTTGGAAGCTAGACATTAGAACATGCCCTAGAAATCAAATTTTGATTCTATGTATTGGACAATTTGCTTAATTTGGACTTGATTCATTCTAGGTATTACTTAATAACCTAAGTTTGATGAGAATAAGTTGGCAAAATCGATTTATTGGAAAAAAATTTGTTTGGATATCCAAAATTCCGAAAATAGAGCATGTGTACCAAATTGATCTTGAATGTTAATGCATATTCCAAAAATTTTTGTTTGGATATCCAAAATTCCAAAATTCTTACTAGTCTTGGAAACTTTTAATATCCGTCTTGCATATTATTGCACTTGGGAATCCATATGGCACATCGAATTCACATGTTTGGTCGATTTTTTGTTTTTGTTTAGCAAGGTACAATGAGCTACGACCGACACTTCGAGATACGTTCGAAGAATAAAGAGCGACCAAGCTCTTCGAGAAGTTCTTCGTTTCAGCAAGAACACGAGACAGCGCTAGGAAACCCGAGTCTAGACACTACTCTAGGGAGTTATGTGGAGGAACAAAGAAGAAGGTTTCGCGGTTCATTGATAGCACGCACAAGCCGAGATAACTCGCCCCCACCCCAAGAGCCAATAAGAGAGCTGAACCCTTCTCCTCCTAAGTGCAAGGTCCGAAATTTTGGAGCATCAATGGACCCAAACACTGATTATTTAAAGGAGATGAAGAAGATGGAGATAAGAACAACCTTGAAGTTCGATTACTCCGATTTAGACGCTTTGGGCATCACCGAGGATGTCACATGATACTTGGACGAGCTAAGGCTCAGGACCTTTATAGAGATTGATCGACCCACTTACAAGGAGCTCGCCCAAGAGTTTTTAGCTTCAGTTCAGTTGACATACCGGAGAGGATGGAAATCACATCCGAAAGACGGTTTTCTGTATTTCACCATTGGCTCTCGGGATTATGAGCTGAGCATCCCTAGACTCTGCGAGATATTTGGTTTTGACTTGAGGAGCGAGACAAGCATTGAAGAAGAGTGGAATGCTGACCTTTAGGGCCTCATGGACCGAGGCATTTACAACAAGGGAAGGCATCCGTCAGCTTTTCTTTCACACCCAGCCGTGCGCTTTGTGCACCGCCTCATAGCACACCGACTTTACTCTCGCAGCAACCAATCATGCATCCTCATTCCAGAGCTCTTCATACTTCAGTCCGCCTTTAGAGACGAGCCAATTTCAGCATGCTTTGGATGCGTCCTAGCAGAGAGACTCGTGCGAGTGAAGCACGACGTCACCACACCTAGATGCGAGACTGCCTTCACGACTTATGGAGGCATCATCACAGCGATCATGGAAGCCGCAGGAGTAGACACTAGCATTGAGACGCCCTTAGATGAGGCATGGTTTGACTTGTCCCAGTTTCAGACGGACATGAACTTGACAAGGGCAGCCATGGATCCAGACAGGTTCGGATACCGCTACCGACTAGGGAAGAGAGACAACCGCACGGTCTATTTACCATCTCCCACAGTCCCGCGACTTTCAGAGGGTTCACCACAGTGGTTCCCGAACCATGATGTGTTCCGCAAAGAGTTCTCACGTCTACCGCTTACCATCAGGGAGTATGTAGCCGCTAAGGCTAGGAGAGAGGCGATCCGACATAGGACCTACCACCAGACCTCATCTTCCTCCATGCGCAGTACCACACGATCCGCTGCACCGTCCACCTCGACTGATCCCGCGATCACCGCACTTCAAGAGAAGCTGGCACGCCAGAACGAGATGCTTGAGAAGATGGTGTGCGATAGCTTAGAGAGAGAGGACACATAGATGGCAACCTTTAGACCGTGAGTTCAAATGCCTGGAAGACTTCGCGTCTCGACCAACACTCTTCCTGCTTACGAGCCTGGTTCCATCTATTCCACCCCTATCCTTTATATTTCATTTATGCTTTCTTTCTGTCATTCCCGACCTGTCACCACTATTTCACACTGGGGACAGTGTGATTTAAGTATGGGGGGAGTTCGTACTAATGATTTTGCTTTGTTTTGGTTTTATTTGAGGCTTTTTTTTTTAGAACTAAGAATGATGTACCTCGATATATATAATATGGCTTTAGGGATTATGATGCAAAACCAAGGATGATATTCAACCAGTGTGCTTCTACGCTATTTCTAGTAACAGATCTTTCAAGCTTTAGTACTAGACTAGGCGGTAGCTAGAAAGCCGGAGATGCAAAATCCTGGAGTATGCCGATCTATAGAGACATCAGGGGAAGGGAAGGAATACACTAGCTCTATTTTTATTGGACTTTAAACTGACTTTTAATTTCCTTGTCAACAGATTTAAGCATTCAACAAAAAAAAAGCCAGAACGTTCGGGACATCTTTTTCCATTTTTACACACTCTCTTGTTGTTCCCGAACGGCCAACACATCAACAGTTGGTACCATACCCGAAACCCTTACCATCTTTTCATACCTCACGCAACTCTCTTGTTTTCACCATATGCAGATATGTGCAAAAATGCCGGAGAGGGAGGAACGACACGATTTCTAGTCACTCGAGACGAAGGATCGAATGGTAAAGGAACGGAAGTGTTAGCTACAAAAGAAGGACGACTCAGGCCTCGGAAAACTCGAAGGAATGGTAATATTCTCGTGATCCTTAGGACTCTTACATCGAGGCACTTCCCGTTTCATAAAAAAATGAAAGAAAAGAAAAGTAACTCGGATAAAGGACCTGAATTTCTTGGAGTGGTGACGGTACTTATTCGGTAAAAAGAGAGTTACATAAAAAAAATAAAAAAAAAGAGAAAAAAAGAAAAAGAAACGGGAAGAAAATGCCTAAGAGCCTTAAGAAGATCGGAATACCCACAGAAGCAGAGTCTGGTCGAAATGGTGAGAAGTTTTAGACGCCATCCAATCCGAACCAGAAGTAAGCCAGCACGGTTCCTGTAGTAAAGCCAGAGCTTCTCCCGACTTTCACCACCTGTTTCCCTACTAAACTGCCAACTGGAGACTGCAACTCTATGGCTTTGACCTCTCCAATCTCTCCTACTCCACCTTTGACAGAGGTTGTGACCCGTGACAGGTCATAGTCGTCCGCAAAGGGGATGAATCTCACAAACGTCTCTGCAAAATACGTTAAAAGTTATTGCTGGCGGGCTGCTGCTTCGCCGATGCTCAACCTCCCAAAAAAAAAGTTATGTTTCTTAACCTGGATTGGTGCCAGCGAAAATGTCAAACCAGAGATCATCTGTGATGAAGGAAGTAGCTCTTTCAACCGCTCCAAGATACACCCCAGGGCCAAGGGCAGGAGGGAGAGGATGAAACATCTTCTGGCTCGGGTAGTCTAAGTTAACAGCAACATGGCGGTTCGTCACAAACCCGACTTGCCTACCTCCGGTCTGACTCCTCACTATTGCCCCCAAAGTCCCACAAGTCTCCTGGCTTGCCACCTGATTGAAGTTAGGAGCAACACAACACAAAGTTATCGACTTTGCGATCATTTCCATAGCACCAGATTACAATGAGTGAGATTATACCTGAGAGCCTGATTCAATGGAGGGATCAGATCCAATGTAGTTTGTTTCGGAGTAGGCTAATGATCAGGTTCTCCGAAATACGAAAACTCCACCACATCCACATCACACCATATCCCTCCTGCTCCCTAATTCGATCCCCAAACCACACATTCACAATCATATAACTTGTATTCCGATGCCATCACAAATTTTTCCAAATCAATGTACCTCAAGAGCAGTAGGAAGGCACTGAAGATGGCTTAGCCATTTCTTATGCACTTTACGAGACACAAACACAATGATCGCCGAAATATCCGTGAGAACCCCTCAACGTATCCGGAACCCAATGGCAGTTCCAAGACTGTAACAGCGCAAGATCTTGCTGTGGAAGGCTATTATGGTCATGAGCTCCAACAAAGTGGTGGCTCGTTGCCCTTTAGGCTCGGTGGAGACTGGTTCAGGAGAAACATCCTCTTCCTCCTCTTCCTCCTGCAAGTTTGAGAAATAGTTGGCCCTTTCCTCCACCGCGTTGCTCAGCCTGCTTGAAGTCTGCCACGAGAAGTAAGACGCCGCCGTGAACTCGCAGTGTTGACCGGGTGACCCTAACTTATGCATTGTTGCTCGAGTTATCACAAAATCTCGCCTTTTTTTTCCTTTTGATTGGCAATCAAATCTACACAAGTAATAAGAGAAGCTAAAGAGGACTACTTAGGAAAAATCCAATCTGGGCACATACATCGGAAGCATTTTGGGGGCGTTGATGATGATCAGAGAGACGAATCAAAAATAGTTTGAATTTGAAGGCTACTTGATGCAAAGAACACTACGAGGGCCACTATTTATTTTGCTTATTTATTGTTTTGATTTCATTGTGCTGTTTCTATTTAACGGATTTAACCCATGAAAAAAAAATATTTCGATCAGAAGATGAAAGAATTGACTTACACAGAAAAATGAAAATTATATGTTCTGAAGGAATTATCGATCATATATGTTCTGAAGGAATTATCCAAATGATTCGGCTTAGTGGGTGGATTTATAATAAAAACAGTACGTTTTGATCATATTCAGCAAGACTCTTTCAAGATTTCAATCACTAAAGAGAGCATATTCTGATTGTTCAATGTAAAAAAAACACCAACATAAAGCTTCAAAACTGAAGCTTAAACTCAGAGAAACTAGAAAGGAGTAGCAGAGAGATTTGGGATAGGACTGAAAGACTCTACTTGGATCTCTGTCTCATCTTCCTGCGCTTCCTCTTCAGTCTCCTCATGCGCTTCTTTTTCCACTGCACATAATGATCAAATCAAAGCAACCACATTAAATCCAACCCGTTTGTTTTCCTTCGATCAAGACAAGTCAATGACAGAATAAAGAACTGTAATCTATGATCTAGGCTTCTAACAAAATTGTAGAACGAAATGGAATTTATGAAAATATCACGATCACTCTTATCTTAAATACAAATAATGCAATGAGAAATGGGTAGATCAATTTGTAAGCGAAATGCAAAATCGATAAGCAATATCACTCCTATTTTGAATCTAACAAGCAATACGCAGCATACGTTCAAGTTCTGCTACCAATTTTTCCTCAGATAAAAGCTAAGAAGCGTATCCAGTAATCATAGCAAGGTATATTTTCTCTCTATATCTAAGAGAATCAAATGCAAATTACACCACAATAACAAAGAAATCTAAAGGGCCGCATAAAAAAAAAGAACAAGATCGAAATATGTAAATCAAACAACAAATTGTAGAGAAAGTAACAGATCGCAGAGGAAATTATCCACAGAGATCGAATATGAAATTAAAGAATCGAAACACTATAAGATGTAAAAAAAATCAGTTCAGTTACCTTATTCAAATGAGTGATTATTTATTCAAAAGGTTGATTATTGGAGATGGTTTGGAAAGATTTCTCTCCAGAGATTGATACTTCACATCCTGCCAGGATGTGAAGTATCAATCTGAATACATCTAACACTTGTTGGTTCTCTGATATTGATCTGATCTTTGGCTAAATTTTGTTCCGGTTGATCTTCCATATAGTGCTCCTTCGATTTGTTCATCATCTGCTAAATACTTTGCTTCATGTGAAATTTGTGATCCAAAGAGATCTGTCACAGTGATCTTCTTTAGATCTTTTGTTTCCTGCATTAGAGCTGCTAACCCGACATAACTCTAACTCTTTGGCATCGTGTTTAGTATCTTCCTGATAACTTGATGATTTGTCTTCTCTACTCCAAGTAAACTCTTCTAATTCACAATCTCTTGAATTTTATCAGAATATGCTTGAATCTTTTCTCCTCGTTTCATCTTCAGATATTCAAACTCCTTGTTCAAACCATATAGCCTCACAATTTTTGCTTGATAGTTGCCTTGATAGTTTTCTAGTAGTCTTTCACATAATTCTTTAGATGTGGTAGCAGAAACTACATTCTTGAAAACCAAATCTGTCACAGCCATCTGCAACACTTGTAGAGCTCTCATATCTTGCATCATCTTTTCTTTCCATTCTTTTAGTAAATCTGATTTTAGTTTTGGTTATGGTGGAAGTCCTTTCTCCACACCAGTGTTCTTCAATTCTCAATGTTGTTTTTATCCTTGCAGCACAAAGCTCATAATTTTGCACATCAAACACTGGAACAGATAATGTTTGAATGTGTTAGGTCATCTTTCAGATTTGGCTCGGACTTTTCCCGGAACACGGATTTTGCACGAGCTTGAAGAATCAATCACTACAGAGTTCTTGCCATGATGTGAAATATCAATCTCTGGAGAGAAATCTTTTCAAACTATCTCCAATAATCAATCCTTTGAATAAATAATCACTCATTTAAATAAGTTAACTGAACTAATTATTTTCACATCTGATAGTATTTCGATTATTTAATTCATATTCGATCTCAGTTGATAATTTATACTGCGATCTGTTACAGAGAGACAGGATGTGAAGTCTTTCCAAACCATCTCCAATAATCACTCCAGTAGGGAGACGTTTCATGACCGCAAAACAAGTCGGCAATATGGAATACCTGCCTGCAAACAATGTGAGAGGGTGAACAAGCGGCGGATGGGAAAATAGAAAAGGCTAGGGTTGGTTATTAGGTTTTTTGTTATCAAGTTTTTTTTCCTTTTTTGTCGTCTTCTGATTATATTGAAAGCTCATTAAGGGCAGAGCAGCTAACAAACTCGTTCGAGGCCCAAAATAAACCAATTAACATAATTACATGCCATCGAAACGTCGTATACATAACGTGTAATTCATGATTGGACCTTAATGGGCTACACAAGATGGTTTCTAAGGATTTGTTGGACCTAAGCTTTTTTGTACTAAACAAGAAATTCAGTATATGACGCGAAACTAGAGAATCAATCACACTCTAAAATCACTCAACATTTGTGATTTCTTCACGATGTTCATTTTCCGCGTAGAAATTTCTCTTCTTCGTAAAATCTGGACTTTTTTTGTCTTTAATTTGTTTGTTTTGGCTCTAATTTGTTTGTTGTGGGCTTGGTCCCAGGAAAAAAATTTACATGGATCAAAAATTAAATTAATTATAATTTAAATATTTAATATATAATATTTAATCCAACCTAAAAATAAACAAAAATAAAATTGAATTTTTAAGTTTAAACTAAAGAAAACATAAAGCAAATTAGGCTATACCCCATATAAAAAGAAAAAAAAACTCAAAAAATGGTGCAAAAGACAGATTTGAACTCAGGATTGGGAGGGTCAGAACAATGATTTTAACCCAACTGAGCTACACCCTTTAATGAAAATTTGTCTATAATTATAATTTATATTTTTAAGGTGGGTCAACCGAGCTACACCAACTATTCAAGCATATTCACACGTGTCAATCCTTTTCATTGATCTTTACACGGTGATCGCTCGTCGTGGAAGAACACCTACCATTGATTTCTCGACGAGACAATTATAACGGCCCGGACCCGGCCCATTTGAATAAGTTTAAATGGATTGATTTGGCTACCTATGTCATCAAAGTGCACTTACCTACTCCGGTCATTTACCCTAGAGAACTCCAGAGTTAAGCGTGCTTATGCTGGAGTAGCACTAGGATGGGTGACCTTCCGCGAAGTCCTCTGCGGAACCGTGTGAGTGAGGTCAAAACACGAGAAAAAATCATGTGGTGATTGCAGGGACAAGTAAATCTGTCGGTCGGGCCCACGAGAAAAATAACGCACACAGGGGCGGGGCCCACGAGCCCGACGGAGGGATGGGTGACTCGTCGGTAGGGGCGGTCGGGTGTTACAACAAGCCTAAAACTGTCTGCATCAAACTCGAAGCACTGCGTTTCTGTTTGAATCTAACTATTCGGAGCAACCCCATCAATGTGCTTAGATTCATCTCCATCTGGGTTTTCGCAGGTAACACTACTCTGTTCTTATCTCCCATTTTTTTTTCATGCTTTTTTTCCTTCGATGTCATCTGTGTTTTAATGTGTTATCTCATATCTCATATTTGTTTCTCCTGTAATTCTCTTTAATAGATATAAGAGTTCAGTACTTGGATGGAATTGTTGTCCGATTTGCTGTGCTTGTAGGAAATTTAATGTGGGGTTTACAATAAGACCTTAGGTGTTGTGGCTTTGTTGTGTTGGCAACCATAATTGGGCTATAAAACTTGCAGACTCTGTCGTATTTTGTGTGTGTGTTCTTTTTTCTCAGTTCTTTGGAGATAGCTTTGGTGAATAACTATTTCTTTTATCCACTTCCAATTTTGCTCTCAGCTTCAGCAATGCAGGCATGAAAGAAAAGAAATCTGATAGATTTTGGAGAAACCTTAGAAGTAGAATAGTTTCTCTCATCTTTATTCATTAGCGAGTAAGCTTATTTATACAAAGTCTTAACTTGTATAACAAGCTGTTTACATATTTAATAATAGTAAATTTTCTATTTAGCAATAAGGGAATATACACAAATGTTTCCTAATAACAATAAGGAAATATGTTCACGTCGATCTCGTCATCCCGAGATCTTCTAATACTCTCCTGCAAGCATTGGACAAATCATCAGGTCATCTTCATGATGTTTATACCCGACCGTCGGGTCATCAATGATGTTATACCTCGCCATAAGGTCATAGATTCGTTAGAAAATACACCATGATCGTAGTGTTGTGTATCTCTATCCTCTCGTCATCATGTTACCATGTGAACTGAATAAACCCATCAATAGATTCATGTCCATAGTCCACAACAACATCATCATCACCGCCGGATCAGTATATATCCGTTGGAGTCATCATCTTCGTGGTTACATCGAATTTGTAGTTGATAAATAACCACATGAAGACAAGTTCTTGTAAATCTGTATTTTGAACAAAGCAAAACACCATAATTCAAAGAAAAACATCATGTCCATAGTCCACAACAACATCATCATCACCGTCGGATCAGTATATATCCGTTGGAGTCATCATCTTCGTGGTTACGTCGAATTTGTAGTTGATGAATAACCACATAAAGACAAATTCTTGTAAATCTGTATTTTGAACAAAGCAAAACACCACAATTCAAAGAAAAACATCATGTTTTTTTTTATGTTTTCTGAAGAATGAAATAACAAAAGAAGAAGAAATCGAAGAAGGAAAACATAATTTCTTGAAAGCAAAAAACAAATCTCGACAGTTTTTTTTTTTTTATTTTTAAACAAAACTTTGAGAAGAAAAAAAGCGATAGAAAGATAGATCCGCAGCGGTAGGCGGTCAATAATCGAACAAAGCCTTTTGTATGTGACTAATGTTCTGAAGGTAGCAAAATTCAAACCCATATGAATTGGATCTTAGCTCTGATACCATGATAGATTTTGGAAGAAACCTTAGAAGTAGAATAGTTTCTCTCATCTTTATTGATTAGCCAATAAGCTTATTTATACAAAGTCTTAACTTGTCTAACAAGCTGTTTACATATTTAATAATAGTAAATTGCAAAAAGGCAAATTTGGGGGTGTTGATATCTCTGTAAATTACATGTTTTTAGCACACGTTTCATGCTAGTTAGGACCTCATTCTTGCACTTTCATCTTAGTTTTCATCACATTTTCACTCATGATAGGATTAGATGCATTTGGTTAGGTTTTTGCATAGTCTTGCATGTTTGGAGTGTTTTCTCAGGTGCTTTAGGATGGTCCGAAGAAGAAACCAAGAAGGGAGATCTCAAATGGAGGACGAGCAGATGATATTGAGCATGGATCACGACCCCATAGCCGATATGCACAAGCGCATGATGAACCTCAACGAGTAGCAGCGACTTGGTCCCGAAAGAGGCACCCCGGAGCGAAGATCCAGCAAGAAGATTCCATGAAGACGAATATCGGAGCTAGGCAACGGGAAGTACCAGATTCAAGTAACAGTGAAGGCGAGCCTTCGCGACATGATCCCGAAACACTTGCCCGATATGGAGACTGCCCGAAGAATCAGAAGAGTTAGCATATAGGCTTGCTCATCACGACTTGAGCCCGAAACGCTACAATCTAAAAGAGTACCATTTCGGGAAAGTGGTCCCAACGTTTTAGATTTTTCCTCTTTTATGTATAAATACTTTGTCCCCCACTATTATCCTTTCATCACGCTTTCTAGTTTTATTTTCTGTCTTCTCTTTGAAACCGAGAACTACTTTGTATTTTCCACCATTGAAGCTTATTTCAAAGCTTTGATTTTTATGCTATCTTGAAGTTTTAAGAATTATCGCTTATTGTATATCAAGAAAGCTTCTTCCTTTTCTTATTTTCGACTATCTTGCAACCCATGAGTAACCTTCTTATCCTTATGGATCTTGAGGTATCTCAAATAACGCGTGAGTAGTCTCTTTAGGATTTTGATGGGTTGAAAGGACCAAGGAACTCTCGGGTTTATATTTCTTGCTTAGCTAAAATATAAAGTTAGATTCTTTCTTGTGTATCATTCCCAAAGCTTAGTCTAGTCTGACCATCTAGCCTAAAGTCCACAGGCGGCTTGACATGAACACCACGTGCTTGCTTAGCCGGATGCATGAACAAGAGTTTGATTCCTTAGGCTCAGACTAACCATCTGTCTAAGGGTTTTACGGTTCAATACGGACGTTGTAGACGCTTGTTTTTCTATTGTACCGCTATGCGAGAGCTAGTTTATGGTGATAAAGATTCAAAGAGTTTAGACCCAAAAACCATGGGCTAAACGATTAGAGGATCCCTTTACCTAAGAATCACCATAAAAAGACCAAGTCTTGATGTGATACAAATGCTTTAACTTGATAAAAAAAAACCGAGAGTCACCTAGTTCATAAAACCCATCTTGATCCTTCTTTTACCTTGAAAGCTTATATTTTTACCGTTTAAATCTCTATTTTCTGCTTAATACCTTTAAAGTTCTCTTATTTATGGTCTTGAGTGACACAAGATATATATCCTTTAGTCGTTTTTAGTAGTAAAGTCTTAATTTTTATCTATTTCGAACTTGACTTATGACATCGATATGACCGATCTGTTTACTAACTCTCCCAAAATGGTTTGATACCCCATACACTATACTGCATTCGGTTGACAGTGCTGGGACATTGTTAAACACGTTGAAAAACGTGCGTTATCAGCATGCACCTGAAACCAAAGATAAGAAACTAAATTAGTAACAAGAATAAAAATAAAACCTAGTCAAAATCCTAGTACTAGATTCCGTATGCAGCTATTACTTCCCCGGCAACGGCGCCAAAAACTTGATAGGGCTCAGGTTTTACCCTAATAAAACTACTGTAAGTGCACAGCAAAAGCAATCGTAGTATAAGGGGTATCGAAATCACAAGGGAAGTAGATGCTACGCTAAGGTTTCTAAAGTCAGATTATGCTAAGTCAAATAGGTATAAAAGTAAACTAAACTAGGCGAAATAAGTAAACAAGATTAAAGTGGTGTAAATTCAGGAGACGAAGGCGTTAGGCAAGGGTAAATTATCAAGTTGAATCCAAGAATGCAGAATCTAAGTTTATTAGGGATTTATTAAGAACCGTCTAGAACTCGAATTACAAAGTTAAAACCAATCAACTCTCGTTGCAGAAATCCAAATCTCTTTGCAAATTCAAAAAATTAAAGCAAGCAATAAGAACAGGTTCAATTTGTACAAAAAATACCTAAACCAAATCTCTTTGCGAATAGTTATTTTGCTCACCTATGATTAGTTCAAGTTATTAATAATGCTCTCGCATCTATTAAACAACCTAGGGTTTGATTTCTAAGTGATCAATTCAGAAATCAAGTTAAGTTCAAATCAAGGTGAATATCCAATTGATTTCCCTCACAAAGATAATAATTCTACAGACTTTTCATCAACCCTAAATCACCCTAACCTAACTAGCAAACTACTTAGACATAGAGATGAAAACACAAATCATGACTGAAATAAATTGCATAAATAAATAAAAGAGAATGATACTGGGATTCAAAATCTGGCTCGGCTGAGTTAGAATTGTCTCCCCAAAAGCTCAGGATCAATCTCTCTCTAAATCTCAAAAACAATAAATTATGAAAAGGTATGTGGCTAAACAATGCCTGAAAACTATTTATAGAAGAGGATTTTCGTCAGGGACAATCTTGTAATTCTTCAAAACTTGGGATGATTTCCTTTTTCCGATGGAAGTCGCAAAAATTTGACGGTCTCGTCTGATGTCGATCGACACAAGTGAATGGTGTCGATCGACACCTTGCGTGTAAATTCACTCTGACTTCATCACTTCGGCAGCTTCTCGAAAATGTTCCAATAAGTTCCAGATTCTACCTTTTAGCTCCAAATGCTCTTCATCATGTAAAGAATCTAATAGGACTCTAAAACAAACAAAAGACTCTATAAAAACACTTATATCATGGTCCAAAAATGGATAAAAACCATGATATATCAGGCTTCAGGGTCGTGATCCATGCTCGATATCATCTGCTCGTCCTCCTTTTTAGATCTCCCTTCTTGATTTCTTCTTCGGACCATCCTCATTCATAAAGCACCTGAGAAAACACTACAAACATGCAAGACTATGCAAAAACCTAACCTAATGCACCTAATCCTATCATGAGTAAAAACGTGATAAAAACTAAGATGAAAGTGCAAAAATGGGGTCCTAACTAGCATGAAACGTGTGCTAAAAACATGCAATTTGCAGAGATGTCCACACCCCCAAACTTGCCTTTTTGTTTGTCCTCAAGCAAAAGCCAACTAGAGGGGTTAGGTTTTAAAAGAAAAGGTGTAAGTTTGAATTCAAAACGCCATTTAAAAGAAATCAACTCAATGTCTAAGTTCAGGTTTCTAGGATGCAAGTTGAATTCTACCTATCCAAAAAGCCTTCGCCACATTCATCGCGACATCAAACAAAATCAATCCCAACTTAGATGCACATTCAAATTCCCAATTCCCTTTCACATTCAATAAGAAAAATTAAAGCATGGATCTCATTCACGCTTGTCAGTTAACTCAATTGGTTCAGGATAAGGTCACGAGCTAAATATGAACTCGTAGTGCGAACGGGTTAAGTATTTAAGTGGGTGATGCGGTAGGATTTAGAGTTCAGTTCTTCAAGTTTTAAATTTATAAACCCTAATGCCTGCAAGTGCACAGATGTGCATTGTAGTACTTAAGGTGTCGAACCACAAGGAGTGTATGATTAACTACAAAATCAGTGACGGTTAGAAAACGTTTCTAAGATGAGAAAGGGGGGTTTGGAGAAGGATGTTTCACGGACGGTGGCTAATGAATGCAGGAATCGTGAAGCAAGTTTATATAGGGCTGGTTATCAATCAACCCTACATACGGAACAAAGTAATAACAAACATGCAAACAAGGCGTTGTGCTCAAGGTTGTTCTCTGGGGTACTAGGCGAATTTCCCTAAACTGATTCACTGGTTTTAACAACCTAACTCTATCAAGCAAGGTCGATCTGTGAACATCTATTTCGCAGGTATACTCTCGTATCCTGCGTCCTAGACAAACACGCAATAAGATCAGGACAATAAACATTCAGACACCTTCCTGAATACGCATAAGCACCTCAGAAACGATGCTCTCTACCCTACTAGGTCTGGATCCGAGATTCAGGGCGTTAGCCGCTCTCAAGATCCTGCGATCAGAATACCAGTTCATGACGCTAGACTCATGCAATAAGAACGAATATGGTGAGACAGAAAACCCTAATATGGCTAAGCAGTTGATAAGCTACTTATTCAAATCAAGAGATCGAGAACAAGATAATTAAACAAAAGAGAATCGATGATGATGATCTTCAACCAACCCACGTTTATACCCGAGAGTTAACCTCAAAACACCTAAGGACAAACTTCGATCTAACAACCTAACAATCAATCCATGAATCCCCTTGAAAACCATTGAACACAACCAACGAATCTACTCTAGCATGATAGTGGCGAGTAGGGACGAAATTAATGAATGCATACTTGAATTAAACAAAGAAAGCTCGAGGGTTCGAGAGAAGATCTCTCTCCCCCTCGAGGGAAGCCTTATGCGGCTAGGTTTTTGGTGGCTACAAAGAGAAAAAACTAAAACTTAGGGTTCTGAAAGTTTGGTGGCTATTGGGCTTGAATTAGGCTTGAAAACGGGCTCAGGAATCGTCAAGTGTTGTGGCCGCGCCACCGATGGTTCATGGGCCGGCCATTGGTCTTCTGAGATTTCCTGGCGCGGCCAGGCTTCTTCTGGTGATGTGTCTGACGGGCCTTCTTGCTTCCTTCATAACTTGAGATCTAACCATGTGATTGGACTCAAACCACTTCTAGGTGAAAGGTAGTAGTTCAGGCTATCTTGTCACCACAATTCAGCTCGATCCCATGGTGGGAAGGTCTCCGTCTTGTGCTAAACTTCTGTCAAAAAGCTCATGTTCCGAAAATATCCGTTTTGCTCCGTTTTGCATCCTTTTTCCTAAGTATTCCTGAAAAGAGTCTTGGACATACAAAATACTCGAAAACTACTATTATTATATGAAAAACCGAGTGAAACACTTATTAAAGTGTTCACTTATGATAGGTAAAAACGGTAAAATATGCATGTTATCAGTGGGATCACTTATGAAATGAATCTTTTTAATGCAAAATGCAAAGGGTAAAAGCCAATGGATGCATACAAGGTTAGACTCCCATCTACCCAGAACATCTATTTCGTTTTCTACCCCAGTCTAAACTGCTCCCTCCTAAGCTACCCTTTCTTTTGGCATTTTGCCTTATACCTGTTATTACTCCTCGATATTACCTTTCCTGGTCATTTTCGGGGGACTTCTTCTTTGAGGGAGATCAGTTTCGGCTTTCTGGCTTCTTTGTTGCGTTTCTTGCGTTTCACCTTTGGTGTTATTGGTCGGGTTTAGACTTTGTTGATTGGCCTTCTTTTGCTTCTTTTTGGAATCGCCTTTTCTTCTTTTGTTTTCGAACCTTTTTGATGCCGCCATCTCCATTATACATGTCCCCGTCTGACTCAATGGTATCCTTCCTTTTCCCCTACTGTCAATGTATAATCAATCGGAACCCAACCCCCCTTCCTAGTCTAACCAGCAATATCGGTCCTAGATTTCGGTATCAAGCCGATTTCAGTATCTACACCACCTAACCTAGTGTTGACTCGAGATGTGAGCCAACGTCTACATGGAAATCCAACCTTGTCGGTCTAAACCCAACACTTTTTGCCTAAGAAGATTCGAAAATGGTGCAAAGGCCTCACATGCTCTCGCAAAAGTGTTTAAGGTTTAAAACAAAGGTTTAGGTTTCGGGTGTGGTCTGGTACTTGGACTAGCAGAAGGGTGGTAAATAGGGGAAAGAGAGTCCAAGTGAAATCTTTGAGTTATTTGACAAACATGGAGAAGATAATTAAATTTTCAGGTTCAAGTTCATTAGGGAAATGGTTCAAATCGCAAGGCATTAAGCTAAAACCGAATTTCACAAGACAAATTCCAAATGTGGTGCTGCCTTAAGCTCAGTATAATCCAAAATGCATCAAACAATCAAGAACTAAGGAATTGAGTTCATGATTTAAAAATAGCTATTTACAAGTATTCACTATACTTAACACCTTATGTGAATGCTTATGAATCCTAAATGAATGCATCTAGACTCAATCTTAAAATTGAAATGCAACTACATGAATCTTTTTGTGAAATAAATTTTCAAAATTTTTTAATTTTTTTTGTGTTTTTCTATGCAAGTTTGATGAATGCATAATGTTTACTCTAAGTGATACATGAACTACGTACTCCCCCAAATTTAAAGAACACGGTCCTAAAAATGCAGAAAATATTCGAGCACAAATAAAGAAGAAAGATGCTTATGTACTATAGTTTGGGAGTGGTACCTTTGGTCGCGTCGGGTTGGGACGGTTGGAGGAGTCTGGTATCCCGTTGTCCGATGAATTTCAGGTTGGTGCGATTGTATCGGGATTATCATTACGAAGTGGGTCCGTTAGTACAGGCCAAGATGTATAACTGTAGCGGCTTTAAACCGTTATCAATATCATCCCGATATGGCTCCCCGATATGTTGTGCTTTTATATCTAATCCTCAATTCCGTTTATAAGATATTCTTGAGAACGAAAAGTAAAAGGAAAACTACAAAAAGGATAAAAGGATAGGCTTGGGGTGCCTCCCAGAAACGCTTGTTTAAAGTCTCATAGCTTGACTTTTCCAAGTCATTTAGGTTGTGTTGTGATAACACTCATATTTTACTCCTAAAACCTATTATTTCAAGATCGTTTACAAGTGTTTTGACCCGGTTTTCAACGGTTTTAAAGTGATTTCCACGTTTCCTAGTCTTAAGAGTCATTTCAGAGAAATTGGACAAAAAGAACACATTTTGAAGCAAAACGGGAACTTCAAGGACATGTGCTCAGAGCTATAAGTTCAGCATCAGATGATGACCTTCCCACCACAAGATCAAGCTCATATTTGGAGACAAGATAGCCCTTTCAGCTGTCTTTCATGCCAAGGTGGTTTGAGTTCAATCACACGGTTGGATCTCAAAGTAAGAAGGAAGTAAGAAGGCCCGTCAAACACATCCCCAGAAGAAGGACGGCCGCGACACAGATCCTCAGAAGACCAGTGGCCGCGCCACGCCTGGTCGCACGTGCGGCCAGATCATTCCGGCCCATCCCGAGCCCGTTTGTACTTATCCAATATTTCCCGAGGTTAAAACGCGAAGCCCACTTTATGAAGACAGGAATGAGAGCCAATATAAAGGGACCTTAGGGTTTCCGAAGAGGCGTGACTTCACACAGAGCCTTTCCAGAAACACTTTCACGCCGCAGAGAGAGAGAGAGAGAGAGAGAGAGAGAGAGAGAGAGAGAGAGAAAGTTTGACGGCCCCGGAGTTGAAGACCTCGAGAGAGAATTCTTCTTCAGCCGCCCACTTCTTCTTCCTTTCCCTTTCATCTTTTATTCTTAGCTCTTTGTTTTTCAATACTTTAAGAAGATCTCTTCAATCGATTTCCTTTGAAGAAGTTTTCTCACTTTGTCTCTTATTCAATACAATTCGCACCTTTCATATCTGAAGGATGTCTCTCGTTCCCATGAACGAGTAGTCATCTAGTTGGGTTTTTAAGGGGGGTTTTCAAAGGGGTTTAATCATGGATCGATTTCGCTAGGTTGATAGAGATAGAGTTTCTTCTAGGTATCTTCGTTTATGTCTTGTTCTTATTGCATGTTTGCTTCTCTGATCAATTAGCAACTGATTCCAGGACGACTAGATACACGAACGTGTGGTCTATCGTATGGATCTAGAGGTTAACGAGTGGACCGCACCGTAGGATGCTTTGGCATATCGACGGATCGCACCGTGAGTGTTTACAAATAGGTGAATGATACGTATGCGCGTTTGTCTTGCATCGTGGGATGAGAAGTCATATCCGCAGTGTAAGACAAATGTAGGTGGCTAGATCCCCGATGGCGGGGTAATCATAGCCGACCATTTCAGCTTAAGAACCTAACCCATTAAATCATTTAGAACCTATCCTATTGCTTGTTAGATCCGATCCATGAACCCCGGAGAACACCCCTGAACCCAACGCCTTTTATTCATTGATTTACAACCGTTTAATTCTCTTTCGCTGCTTGATATTACTATTGCGAACCGTGACAAACTACACCCCCAAATTCCCTTTTGGTTTAAAGAAGTTAGAAATCCTAGGACTTTCGCAAACAACAATCTCTGTGGATCCGATCCTTTAATATACTATTGTGATTGCTGTGCACTTGCAGCTATCTTAGGGGTAAAACTTGAAGTAAAAACCCCACCGCATCAAGTTTTTGGCGCCGTTGACGGGGATTGTTTGCTTTTGCGAATTTTCAGTTTCTAATTTCTCTTTTAGACCAAGTTGAATTTCAAGCTTTTCCGTTCACTGCTCACGATTTTCTTGTGTTTACTTCTCATGTTTCAGGTGCATGACCACTAGGAGGAACGCTTCGAACGTCTTGCCCGGTTACATCGAAATCGACAGGCACGAAAAAGAAATCCGAAGGTTAAGAAGACAGATCAGCATGGCCGAAGAAGAGGCCGCCCTTGGAGTTCAGCAAAACCGCGAAGTTCTTCGCAACACTGGTCGAGCACCTCACGTTCCACAAGACGGAGAGCCGCAGCTCGACAACAATGGAAACCCTATCAACCACATTCCCGAGGCTGACTCGGACGAAGAATAACGTGATTCTGCCTTGCAGCAAGGAGGACACAATCCGATCATAGGAAATGGCGCGAACCAAGCAAACCCTATCGTCCAACCGGATGATCGAGACGCCAACCGACCTGTTCTACCGCCAACCAGCCCAGGCGAGTGAGGAACCGTACCATAGCCGATCACGACACCCCTGATCAGTACTTCCAGAATCGAGCCGCGATTCAAGTTAACGTCCCCATGAGGACGAGTTGGAGATCAAGCCGCAGATCATCTCCTTGGCGAAGCAAAAACAGTTTCACAGCCTATCAAACGAACACTCGAGGGACCTCATCGAGTTATTTGAAGAAATTTGCAGCACCAGAAGACAAACCGAATCCCTCCTGACTATTTGAAGTGCAAGCTATTCCCATTCTCCTTGAGCGACAAAGCTCATAGATGGCTGAAGACTTTACCACCATGAT
Organism: Alliaria petiolata; assembly: GCA_020283515.1. NCBI lineage: Eukaryota > Viridiplantae > Streptophyta > Magnoliopsida > Brassicales > Brassicaceae > Alliaria > Alliaria petiolata. Next base: position 92,965,442 of record JAHZTW010000002.1, read on the forward strand.
CGATCACTAACTGGGTGGAATGCAAGTCCGCTTTCCTCAATTATTTCTACACGAAATCACGATCAAATCTGCTTAGAAACAACATCCAAGGCTTTCAACAAGGACCGGTCGAGTCATTCTTTGAAGCATGGGAGCGATTCAAGGACTATGAACGTGACTGTCCTCACCATGGTTTCTCTGGAGCCAGCTTGCTAAACACGTTTTACCGCGGACTGCAAGCTAGATATCAACTCTCACTCGACACAGCCAACAATGGAGACTTCACAACAAAGGCAGAGCGACAAGGACGCGCACTCATCGAGAACCTCGCTGTAAGCAACAGCAACAACTGTCCGGATTATGATAGAAATCCGCGAACCGGAGACTCTGATTCTAAGCAGATAGCCGAGCTGAAGAACATGATGAGCCAGCTGCTCAAAGGACAGCAGTGCAGTATCAATGCGTGTGAAACCGCAGGGGAAAGAGAAGAATCTAACCCGAGAGACGATGGAGATGAATTCTACACTCGAGAAGAAGAAGTTAACTTCATAGGAGGACATAATTCATATCCGAACCGCAACTTCAACAATGGATTCAACAACAACTTCAGGAACAACAACAACCTCTCATACCAAAACCCAGACGTGGAGAACCAGCGAGATCAAGTATATCCACCTCAAGGAAGACCCTTTCATAACAAGTTCCAGAACGTGACCTACGGAAGCAACGGAGGCTACCAGCCGAAGCAACCCTACAACTCTCAGCTCATGTCCTACAGCAACCAGCAAGGAGCGCCACAAGCTGCATTAAACGCACCGTACCCAGCGCGAGAGGACAAACTAGAAGGATTGATGCAACAGTTGTTGTTGTCTCGACAAAAATCATTCAAGGATCTCAACATCAAGGTAGATTGCATGTACAATGACATGAATGGCAAGTTCGAAACCCTATCTTTCCATGTGAAGAAATTAGACATGCAAGTCTCCCAAACTGCAGAAACCATTAAGAGACAAGCAGGGATTTTTCCCGAAAAAGGTAGAGGATTCTGTAACGCGATTTCAGCAATCGCCGACGGAGCTAAGTAGCCAGAGCTAGCTATAAGAGAAAAGTGCAGATTCGTCCCACTCTTCCCAACGATAAAGAAAGGAACGGCCAATCCGCCTTTTGACACTCCGGAGAATCGTAGATTCGATAGGCTGAAGAAAAAAGAAGATCCAGGCGCATTTACCTTCCCATGCTCGATCACGGGAATCAACATGAAAGACTGTCTATGCGACACAGGAGCTAATGTCAATGTCATGTCCACGACAATCGCTGAAAGGTTAGGAATAACAACCTATTTCCCCTCACCTACACATCTAGTATTCGGAGATTCGTCTAGGAAGAAATCGAATGGCATGGTCTACAACGTCCAACTTCTTGTCGGATATAAGATAGTACCTACCGACTTCCATGTGCTCGACATGGGGGAAGAGAAAGACAAACTATTGATACTTGGAACACCCTTCTTGGCCACAGTAGGAGCGAGGATTGACCACGTAAGCAACTTCGTAGTCTTCCTACATATAAGCCAGGAAAGATACTACCCGAAGGAGCTCAATACCTCGCTACTGGAAACGAAGAGCCACACGACTAAAAAGGAGAAAAAGGGTATGATACTAAGAGCAGGCCAGCTCCACACGAGACCTTTCTCCAGAATTGAAATCATGATCCCTCCCGAGCTAGAAGAACTGGGGGACGAGAAAGTGTCAAAGTCAGTTGAGAAGACGAAGCAGGTGATCTTAGAAGCTAAAATCTTAAGGAACGGAAACGGAGGCACACTGCTGATACGGAAGCAAGGAGAAGCTTCAGGGGAAACAACTCCCGAAGCACTTTCCTCAACCGCCTGAGCTCCGAACAAAGTCAAGCTAAGCGACTTAAACAAAAGCGCTTGGTGGGAGGCAACCCCTCCGGTACTGTTTTAAATTTTCCTTTCTTTCATTTCTAACAACTAGTTTTTGCAAATTTTTTGTACTTAGGCTTAAAATAATAATAAAAATAAAAATAAAATCAAGAAAAACCCAAAGATATGAGGAGGAGCCTCAGAAGGAGGCTGGCCGCACGAGGGACGGCCCGTGCCGCGGGGAGATGGACCGTGGCCGCGCAACAGACCGCGACCACGCGGAGGGAAGAGCCCTGGCCACGGCCGCGACGAGGCATGGCGCGGCCAGCGGTCGTCTGAGCGACCGACCCGGAAAACTTACGTTTTTTCTCCCGAACCGAACTTCCCGCGTTTTGGTACAATACCGCACCGAAAATTATTTCCGTTAATGTAAGATAACAGATTTCATTGATTCGTGGCCAATATGCAAGGTAAGTTCTCTTGTTTTTAATATTTGTTTTGAAAATAAAAGGTTTTTGGTAATAAAAACACCTTTTTAAAAGCAAAAGAGAAAATTTCGAATCAAACTCCTTTTTCTTCTTCTCATCCAATTGATTTGGAGATTTTTGGGAGATTCTACACTTCTCAAATCCAAACTGTTTTCAAAAATTATTTGGCCTAAGCTCATCTATTTTCAAAGAAGATTCAATTTCTAGAGCTCATTCATTCTCATTTACAAGGTATGGTCTCTAATTTTACAAATCTCTAGAGAACTCAATTTTGAGATCTCTCTTGCTTGGCAAGAAAATTGTCTAGGATGCTTGGATAATGGTAGAGAACCTTGATTAATGATTTAGGTTGCCTAGATTTCGATTTTTGCAACCCAATTCTGAAAAAGCTGAAATCTTTGGAAGCTAGACATTAGAACATGCCCTAGAAATCAAATTTTGATTCTATGTATTGGACAATTTGCTTAGTTTGGACTTGATTCATTCTAGGTATTACTTAATAACCTAAGTTTGATGAGAATAAGTTGGCAAAATCGATTTATTGGAAAAAATTTTGTTTGGATATCCAAAATTCCGAAAATAGAGCATGTGTACCAAATTGATCTTGAATGTTAATGCATATTCCAAAAATTTTTGTTTGGATATCCAAAATTCCAAAATTCTTACTAGTCTTGGAAACTTTTAATATCCGTCTTGCATATTATTGCACTTGGGAATCCATATGGCACATCGAATTCACATGTTTGGTCGATTTTTTGTTTTTGTTTGGCAAGGTACAATGAGCTACGACCGACACTTCGAGATACGTTCGAAGAATAAAGAGCGACCAAGCTCTTCGAGAAGTTCTTCGTTTCAGCAAGAACACGAGACAGCGCTAGGAAACCCGAGTCTAGACACTACTCTAGGGAGTTATGTGGAGGAACAAAGAAGAAGGTTTCGCGGTTCATTGATAGCACGCACAAGCCGAGATAACTCGCCCCCACCCCAAGAGCCAATAAGAGAGCTGAACCCTTCTCCTCCTAAGTGCAAGGTCCGAAATTTTGGAGCATCAATGGACCCAAACACTGATTATTTAAAGGAGATGAAGAAGATGGAGATAAGAACAACCTTGAAGTTCGATTACTCCGTTTTAGACGCTTTGGGCATCACCGAGGATGTCACATGTTACTTGGACGAGCTAAGGCTCAGGACCTTTATAGAGATTGATCGACCCACTTACAAGGAGCTCGCCCAAGAGTTTTTAGCTTCAGTTCAGTTGACATACCGGAGAGGATGGAAATCACATCCGAAAGACGGTTTTCTGTATTTCACCATTGGCTCTCGGGATTATGAGCTGAGCATCCCTAGACTCTGCGAGATATTTGGTTTTGACTTGAGGAGCGAGACAAGCATTGAAGAAGAGTGGAATGCTGACCTTTAGGGCCTCATGGACCGAGGCATTTACAACAAGGGAAGGCATCCGTCAGCTTTTCTTTCACACCCAGCCGTGCGCTTTGTGCACCGCCTCATAGCACACCGACTTTACTCTCGCAGCAACCAATCATGCATCCTCATTCCAGAGCTCTTCATACTTCAGTCCGCCTTTAGAGACGAGCCAATTTCAGCATGCTTTGGATGCGTCCTAGCAGAGAGACTCGTGCGAGTGAAGCACGACGTCACCACACCTAGATGCGAGACTGCCTTCACGACTTATGGAGGCATCATCACAGCGATCATGGAAGCCGCAGGAGTAGACACTAGCATTGAGACGCCCTTAGATGAGGCATGGTTTGACTTGTCCCAGTTTCAGACGGACATGAACTTGACAAGGGCAGCCATGGATCCAGACAGGTTCGGATACCGCTACCGACTAGGGAAGAGAGACAACCGCACGGTCTATTTACCATCTCCCACAGTCCCGCGACTTTCAGAGGGTTCACCACAGTGGTTCCCGAACCATGATGAGTTCCTCACTGAGTTCTCACGTCTACCGCTTACCATTGGAGAGTATGTAGCCGCCAAGGCTAGGAGAGAGGCGATCCGTCAGAGGACTCACCACCACACCTCATCCTCCTCCATGCGCAGTACCTCACGATCTGCTGCACCGACCACCTCGACTGATCCCGCGATCACCGCACTTCAGGAGTAGCTGTAACGCCAGAACGAGATGCTTGAGAAGATGGCACGACAACTTCGAGAGAGAGGACACATAGATGGTAACCTTTAGACCCTGAGTTCAGATGCCTAGAAGACTTCGCGTCTCGGCCAACACTCTTTCTGCTTACGAGCCTGGTTCCATCTATTCTACCCCTATCCTTTACTTATGCTTTATTTTCATTACTATCATTCCCGACCCGTCACCACTATTTCACACTGCGGACAGTGTGATTTAAGTCTGGGGGGAGTTCGTACTAATGACTTTGCTTTGTTTTGGTTTTATTTGAGTCTTTTCCTTTTTAAGAACTAAGAATGATGTACCTCGATATATATAATATGGTTTTAGGGATTATGATGCAAAACCAAGGATGATATTCGACCAGTGTGCTTCTACGCTATTTCTAGTAACAAATCTTTCAAGCTTTAGTACTAAACTAGGCGGTAGCTAGAAAGCTGGCGACACGAAATCCTGGAGAATGCCGAACTATAGAGATTTCAGGGGAAGGAATACACTAGCTCTATCTTTTATTGGATTTTAAACTGACTCTTAATTTCCTTGTCAACAGATTTAAGCATTCAACGAAAAAGCCAGAACGTTCGGGACATCTTTTTCCATTTTTACACACTCTCTTGTTGTTCCCGAACGGCCAACACATCAACAGTTGGTACCATACCCGAAACCCTTACCATCTTTTCATACCTCACGCAGCTCTCTTGTTTTCACCATATGCAGATATGTGCAAAAACGCCGGAGAGGGAGGAACGACACGATTTCTAGTCACTCAAGACGAAGGATCGAATGGTTAAGGAACGGAAGTGTTAGCTACAAAAGAAGGACGACTCATGCCTCGGAAAACTCGAAAGAATGGTAATATTCTTGCGATCCTTAAGACTCTCACAACAAGGCACTTCCCGTTTCATAAAAAAAAAAATAAAAATATAAAATAACTCGGATAAAGGACCCGAATTCTTTGGAATGATGACGGTACTTATCTATAAAAAAAGGGAGTTACAAAAAAAAGAGAGAAAAAGAAAAGGAACGGGAAGAAAATGCCCAAGAGCCTTAAGAGGATCGTGACATACATAGAGGCAGAGTTTGGGCGATATGGTGAGAAGTTTTAGACGCCATCCAATCCGAACCAGAAACAAGAATCTAAGTCTGGGGGGAATGGCTGTATCGAGGAGAACTTGCGGATATGTACGGAGAGTGATTGGAAATCGTGGATCTCAACAGTTCCACCTTCTCTTGCTGTTTTGCATAATATCTCGCACCTTCCGGAGATTTATACGGTAACCCGAAACACTCTAAACCTCACCAATAAAAGCCTTTATATACCTAACCTCGTTGAATCTAGCTTTATATCCCTTGACAAGGATCACGCCAAACTTAATACTACTTAGAGAGCTAGTTGACCCAAACTTGGAGTTTAGATAGTGAAAGCTTCGTAAAGGACTAGTGTTGAAGGAACTATAGTGAGAATTTTCTAGGATGAGCTTGGATAGACTTGTTCGATGACTTATGGTTTAGATGAATGGTCGTTGAGTTTTTGCTAGTTCCTATATTTTCAAACCTCTTTCCGAGATTTTATCTGCGTTTTGTTTGAGGACAAACAAAGGTTTAAGTCTGGGGGAGTTGATAACACTCATATTTTACTCCTAAAACCTATTATTTCAAGATCGTTTACAAGTGTTTTGACCCGGTTTTCAACGGTTTTAAAGTGATTTCCACGTTTCCTAGTTTTAAGTTTCATTTCAGGGAAATTGGACAAAAAGAACACATTTTGGAGCAAAACGAGAACTTCAAGGACATGTGCTCGGAGCTATAAGTTCAGCATCAGATGACGATCTTCCCACCATAAGATCAAGCTCATATTTGGAGACAAGATAGCCCTTTCAGCTGTTTTCTTGCCAAGGTGATTTGAGTTCAATCCCACGGTTGGATCTCAAAATAAGAAGGAAGCAAGAAGGCTCGTCAGACACATCCCCAGAAGAAGGACGGCCGCGCCACAGATCCTCAGAAGACCAGTGGCCGCGCCACGCCTGGACGCTCGCGTGGCCAGACAGTTCCGGCCCATCCCGAGCCCGTTTGCACTTATCCGATATTTCCCGAGGTTAAAACGCGAAGCCCACTTTCTGAAGACAGTAAAGCCTATATAAAGGGACCTTAGGGTTTCAGAAGAGGCGTGACTTCACACAGAGCCTTTCCAGAAACACTTTCACGCCGCAGAGAGAGAGAGAGAGAAAGAGAGAGAGAGAGTTCGACGGCCCCGGAGTTGAAGATCTCGAGAGAGAATTCTTCTTCAGCTGCCCACTTCTTCTTCCTTTTTCCTTTCATCTTTTATTCTTAGTGATGCCACGGCAGGTACCATCCCCGGTACTGGCGCAAACGCCCCTTCCACAGCCACGTTTCCAACCACCGGTTCCACCACTTGTGGTGCCACGGCCGGCACCACCCCCGGTACTGGCGCAACCGCCTGTAAACGTTCCAACACCTGAGCTAGCAAGCCCAGCACGGCCTCTAACCCCACTGGTGCAGCGTTCGCAGCAACTCCAGCCGCGTTCCCTGCCCCAGCCGCAGCCGCACCCTCAGCAGCCGCGTTCGCAGCAGCAACAGCCGCAGCATTCTCAGCCTCATTCCCGGAACTCTCCGAGTTCACAGCCTCATTCACTCTTGCAGCCCTTGTCCTTCTCGGAGCCATCTGCAATTAGAAACCATGGTTAGCCCGAAGCTAACCAAACCAGAGTTCACAACTCAACAAAAATCTTACCGCGAGACCTGGCAGTGAAGAATGGATCGGACCCCCTTTTTCCCCCACACAACAACAGCAAACACTAACTAGTCCAAGAAACGTGAATGCTCTGATACCAACTTGTGGTGACCCGACCCGGCTATCTATACCACGGCCGTGCCCCAACGTACCAACATATCGGCCCGTCTATACTTAGTCAAATTTCGGATTTTTAATTCCTTTAACAATTCCGTTTAACAAGCGATTAACCAACAATGCCTTTCATTAAACTTCCATTAAAAACACTTAATAAGATTCGGGGTTCATATATCAGAAACAACACGGTTTGCTAAACAATACATCCAATCATCTAGCTTACCCTAAACGGAAAACACCAAGGCCCATAAACGAACAACAAGTTCAACGATTAAATAACCAGAACATAAAACCAAAATCCCCCGATCCATCCATATCCATCACTGCCGCCGGTCTCGCTCCACTTACTTCTTAGAACCTGCACACTCCACACATAAGAGAGGCATAAGTATTACATAAATACTTAGTAAGTATGGTCATCCCGTAACACCTGACTAGAACCAATCACGCAATCATGCATCAGATTCTACATTCACATAAACGCTTAAACACATAAACACAATTCGCATTCGACCTTGATCATCTACCCTAACTCACGATCAATCCTTTTTTAAGACTCACGTCTACTATACCGAGAATACCACATCCCCTAAGCTAGCACATGATCCGGACTACCCTACAGTTAGCTAGACATCAACTTAGCCACGGTAAACACCTCACAATCGTCTATCATGTAACACGCTATCTTGCTAAACACACAACAACCAAAACACACAATTCACGCAAGCAATCATGATAAACATATAACCCTAGCAATTCCTCGATCCATGGACACTAGCCACAGTCACGCACTCACCTTGACACGCCTAGGAACAGATTAGTCTGAAGAAAACTCGGTGAAACTCGCTTGGAAACGAAGATAGTCGATCGCCCTAAAGATTCCTCGGCTACCGCTCGTCCGTAGCTTACTTTCCTCGACTATCTCTCGATCCGTTCACTTTTCTTCGACCTAAATTCTGTACCCCCTCGGAAACCCCACAAAATATTTCAATTAGTCCAACGTTACTCGACGGAAACTTGATACTAAAAGAATTATCCGATCGCTTACCAGATTCTCTCGGCACTAGTCGGATCCGTACGGCTGATTCGCGATCTCTCTCGGCTAACTATCGGGAAAACTCGTGCTTTTAGGTTTTGCTCTTGACTAATCTCTCTCTCTCGCTCTATTTCCTTGAAAAAACGCAGCTCTCTCGAGAAAAGTCTCCCAAAACCTTAAATACTTGCAAAACCCTAAGTAACTCGGCCAAAACCGACGTTTCCTGGTTCCAGTAAGAGTTATCCCGGTTAAATCTGATTTTCCTCGACCAAATCCCGTACCAGCTCGACTAATCACACGCCCAATCTGCCTTAAGCCGACATCAGTCACGGCCCACGGCCCAGTTCCACTTTTACTTGGCTGTTTTCCTTTTTCTCTCGGCCAAACCTAACCGCCTTATCCAAACTAGCGAGATTTCCCGTTCCGCCTAGGAAAACTCGGGTTTTCATCGAGAGAAAACTCGGCCCACGGGCCTAGCCCCTTTATTTCGACACTTAGTCGTTTTTCACTCGATCTTTTCCCATTTCCTCTCGGATATCGTCCGTTCGTCCCGACTACGTCCCAGCAGTCACGCGACTCCATCTGATCGTCTATGGACTACGTCCAGTCGTCCATTGACTACGGTCTGAACCTCCCATCCGTTCGTACAACCACTCGACCAAACCTACCAGTCCCTCGTACCACGTACTGTTCAGCTGTACCATTTTGGATTTCTCGCATACAGATGCTACAACTCTCCCCCACTCGTTTTGGATTCGTCCTCGAATCTAATTCTCGGCTTGTAACTTATCAAACCACTTAGGAAACTCGGCTTTCATCCTGCCAATGTTTCAAACACGTCCTCAAACTCTCGCACCACCTGTATACTATTCAAATCTACGTCATGTCCCCCTTCAGTGGTAGTGATCGTGGTTAGATAAGCTTCGCAACCCTTTTCTATGAGCCGCTCCGCTTGAATCGCCGACACCACCAAACTTCCCGAGGTTGGCCTAACTCCTTGGTAAACCAAGACCCCTCCGTCTTTCTCGAACCGCACCCTTCCCCGGTGACAGTCCAAATGTGCTTTGTACTTGCCTTGCCAGTCCATACCCAATATCACATCGTATAACTTGATGTTGCAAATAATCAGATCCGTCGGCATGTTCACTTCACTGACCCAGACCGAAACGTCTCTAACCGTTCCTAGTGAGTACATTACTTGGCCTCCGGCTGCCCTCACTAATTTGAAATCCTCTCCATGTTCCTTTCAAAACTCCTCTTTCCCAATCATTTCTTGATTGACAAAGTAATGACTCGCTCCCGAGTCGAACAAAACATGGGTTTCCACCTCACCCATTAGCAAGGTCCCTACACATTCGTTCTCTATAATGCTAAGACACTATACTACCAGGCAAGACACAAAACAATCACAGAAAACTATAAGTACAGTACTTACCAGTAATCGGATTAGACGTGCTTGGTTCGTCGGTTGCTACTGTGGTCCCCACATACACTCTCGGCATGATTGCCTGTCTTTTGGCCGGTGGCATGAGCGCATCCCCTGCTCGCTTCCCTTGCGCCGCATCCTGCTCCACCACTCCTGCCTTAGGACACTCACACTTGAAATGTCCCGGTTCCCCACAGCCATAGCACACCCGAACCGCACTCTCACTGCCGGACACACGGACCACTCGCAGATCCTCCTCCGGACAGTCTCGTACTCGGTGCTCAAAGCTCCCACACTTATGACATCCTCATGTGCCACGCTTGCACTCCCCAACGTGAGCCTTGCCACACTTGCTGCACATGCTGCGACCTCCGGTTCCCTTGCTCGGGGCGTTCTTCCCGAATTTCCGGTTGTGTCCACGGCCGTCCCTGCCCCCGTCCTCATCGACGCTTCCTCGCCTGTCCTGATTCCAGCAGTGCTGCCTTTTCCACAAACTCTGCCACCGTCCTGAAATCACGAACCAGACACCCATTCTGCAGCTCTACTCGTAGTCCGCTCATGAACCTACGAATCAGCTTCTCCTCGGTACCGAACTCATGAGCCACGTACTTTCTCAGCTGGTTAAACTGAGTCTCGTACTGCCTCACCGTCAGCGTCCCTTGGTGAAGGTACCGAAACGCCTTCTCCAACTCGTTGTAAGCTTCCTAGGGGAAGTACTTACTACGAAACATCGCCGAGAAGGTCTCGTATGAACAGTCCACGTTCACTAGCCTCCCAACGATCCCTTTCCACCACGTGTGTGCATCTCCCTCCAAGTAATGCACAGCTATGTCCCTTTTGTAGCCCTCCGGACATCGAATAAACTCAAAGTTCCGCTCCAGTCTCATCCTCCACTCTTTTGCGTCAATCGGCGTGGAATCACCCGAGAAGAACTTGGTTCCTAGCCTTGACATATGGTCCAAAACCTTGAGATAGGACGGGATCACCACGACCTGATCCGCCCCTTCCACAGCCACGTTTCCAACCACCGATTCCACCACTTGTGGTGCCACGGCCGGTACCACCCCCGGTACTGGCGCAACCGCCGTAAACGTTCCAACACCTGAGCTAGCAAGCCCCGCACGGCCTCCAACACCCGATTTGCTCATGCCGATAAAAAAAATACCGATCCACTCTTCTTCAAACACGTGTCACTAAGGGTCTGACTGGTTTAAACGCAGCTGTTGCAGTTGCGGTTGCAGGAGTTTGCGAAAGTGGGCGATTGCGGTTAACAGCGTTATTAAGCGGGTTGTACGACTGGCACAGCGGTTAAAAACGGGTGCATTTGCGGGATATTTACGACTGGTTAACTAGCGGGTGTAATAGCGGTTAAACAATAAATTAACAATATAAACAAATTTTATAATTATAAAAAATATTAAAAACCATATTATAAAAAAAATTATAAAATTATTAATAAAACATAATTAGTTATAAAATTATTACTTTTATTTCTTAATTTGTTTTAGTTTGGATGAAAGTTATGATTTTAATAGAAAAAATGTTTTTTTTGTACGGAGATGTTAGATGAAAAGAATTTTAGTTGTTATATTTATATTAGTGATGAAGAAAAAATTTATCAAAATAGTAAGAGTTTATAGATCTTATACATATAAAATTATGAAAGATAGTTAATGAATATTAGTTAAAAATATCAAATTTATTTATTTATTTGTAATTCTAATATTCAAATCTTATTTTTAAAAATTATATATATATATATATATATATATATATCTTAATTTTAAATAAATTTTGTGTTTTTTAATTTTTAATTTTTTGAATTATCCATCCGCAACCGCCCGCAACCGCAAACGCTAGCTGGAAGGAGCTTTTGATTTTGAGTGATACAAAGCAGTTCGAAGCGGTAGAAAGCGTTTTGTGTGATTGTTACCAAACGCCAACAACCGCTACCACCCGCAAAAGCTGCGTTTGTGGGTGCTAGCGGGAGAACCAATCAAGCTTTAGGGCCTGACTGGTTTAACCGCAGCTGTTGCGGTTGCGGTTGCGGGAGTTTGCGAAAGCGGGCGATTGCGGTTAACAGCGTTATTATGCGGATTGTACGACTGGCACAGCGGTTAAAAACTGGTGCTTTTGCGGGATATTTACGACTAGTTAACTTGCGGGTGTAGTAGCGGTTAAACAATAAATTAACAATATATACAAATTTTATGACTATAAAAAAATATTAAAAACCATATTTATTATAAAAACTATAAAATTATTAATTAAACATAATTAATGATAAAAATTAATACTTTGATTTCTCAATTTTTTTAGTTTGGATAAAAGTTATGATTTTAATAGAGAAATTGTTTTTTGTATGGAGTTTTAGTTGTTATATATACATTACTGATGAAAATAAAATTTATCAAAATAATTAGAGTTTATAGATCTTATATATATAAAATTATGAAAGATTGTTAATGAATATTAGTTAAAAAATATCAAATTTATTTATTTATTTGTAATTATAATATTCAAATCTTATTTTTTTAATTTTCTTATATATATATATATATATATATATCTTAATTTTAAATAAATTTTATGTTTTTTATATTTTTTAATTTTTTAATTATCCACCCGCAATCGCCCGCAACCGCAAACGCTAGCTGGTAGGAGCTTTTGATTTTGAGCGACACAAAGCAGTTCGAAGCGGTATAAAGCGTTTTGTATGATTGTTGGCAAACGCCAGCAACCGCTACCACCCGCAAAAGCTGCGTTTGCGGATGCTAGCGGGAGAACTAATCAACCCCTTAAGATATATATCTTAAACATGACTTATCTATCTATATCTATATTTGCGAAGTGATTTTGATGAATTGAGCTCTCTCATTCAATCTTACAAAATATTACCTAACTATCCTTAATGAAAAGCCCTAATTATTGTTTTAATCTAATTTTAATGATCCCGTCGTTAGGTATAGTTATTTGCGGCTAAACTTAAAAAAAAAAATAATCGGCCTTAGCCAAATGTAATTAATAAAAAAAAACCTAATCCCTTAGACTATATATATTGCTTGGTATCTCTGTGTTATTTTTAATGTTAGCATTGTTTAGTATCCTTTTCTTTTGTTCTCTCAATGGTTTTATCTTTATACGTAAATGATATGTGTGATATGAATGTAATTCGTTATGTTTTTATCTACATCTCGATCCATACGGTATGTTATTGTTTAGTGATTTTTTATTATCGTCTGAATGTCTTATAGTTTTTCGGTTTGCTCGTAGATCGATATGTGGCGTGGTCCGTTGAGTTGAGCATGATACATTCTTAGTTTGATTTTGTGTTCTCTGTACTTTTGTGTTTGAGTTCTTTGATAGGATGTTTTTTGCTAGTGTTGTGTATCTTTTTATTCCGCTGTAGTTTTGTGTCTTCTTCGTGGACTATTTCTTATTCGTCTTATGGTTTGTGTATCTTTTGTAGATCGATCCGTAACATGCCGTGTTGAACAAGTTTCGTTCTATAATTTTCGTTTTAGATTTGATGTTTGTTGTTATTGCTTTTGTCGTTTTTGAGTTCCGGTGGAATTTGGTTATATGAACTTTTTGTTCTGATGTAGGGTTAAGAGCTCTCGTATATTCACGCTAAATTTTTGGCTTTTTTAACGTTTTTTTAATTGATTTTTTTTTCCAGGATGTGCATTGGATCGACTAAAGGAATTTTTCGAAATTGATGAGGTTAATAGGGAATAAGAAGAGAAGTTTCTCAACTTTGTTTCAGCCTTCAGGTACCAGTCTGGATCTATTGTTTTAGGTAGTTGAGTTATTTGAGGCTGAGCTCCTAATTTCTTTAGCTCCGTGCTTGATGTTTTCGTTTAGGGTCTCTAATCTCTAAGACATTCTTTAGTTCTATTGTGACATCCCCAACCTCCTCTTTTCCCACCATTAACCTCCTCTTTTTCATCCACTCACCTCACACCTAATTTCCCCACTTTCACCTACTAAACCCATCTAAATTCCACGTTTTCCTCTTTCACTTCCCTATATAAACACACCATCACCTTCTCATTTTCACACACCAAACTCTTCTCCTCCTCCTCCTCTTAAACATCACGTTTTGCTTCTTCTTCTCCTCGCGCTTTCCACGCTTCTAATACCGCAACTCTGGAGCCACCATCGAATTCTAGACGATGAGACGAAGCCGCGGCCACTAAAATCGTCCGATTCCGTGACCGGACGTGCCCGCACGCTCGACCCAAAGTGTGGTGCGTGTGGTGCACGCGACGCCGGGCCTCCACCGTCCTTTGCCATGCGCCGCCGTTGCCGACCACCGGAGCCGTCGTCGCCGTTCGCCGGAACCGCCATCGCCGTCCGCCGGAGCCGCCGGAGCCGTCCGCCGGAGCCGCCGGAGCCGTCCGCCGGAGCCGCCGTCGACGTGGCCGTCCGCCGGAGCCATCTTCGCCGTCGGCGGAAACCGCCGTCCTTCCTCGCCGCCGTTGACATGTTAACCGACTAGTTCAATCTGGTTCGAACCGGTTTGATTTGGTTCAGATCCGGTTCGCAAAATCGGGTTAACAGGTCGTGTCAGGTTGTTGGGTCGGGTTATCGGGTCTGGTCCGGTTTGATTCAGGTCTGGGTAAACCGGGTTTGACCGGTTTGACCGGTTTGACCGTATCGTTAACTTTACCGTTGACTTTGACCGGTTCGACCGGTTATCCGTTTTCCGTCGAAGGCCGTTCTCACTCGATTTTCCGTGCTAATCTCAGATTTGACGTTCGTTTGAGCATCCGGAGTTCAGAACCGCGGTTATCCGGAGTTTGCTAAGGTGAGGATTAGTTTTTGATTCCTAAAGATATATTAGTTGAATTAGTAATATTTGTTTACTGGCTATAGGGATTAGATCTGATTGATGCTTGATGCTTGATGAATCTGGTAATTGTTATATGATTGGTATTTGGATTGTTGTTTAGTTGGAAATTATTTGGTATGGAAGTATTGTTATGCGTGGCTTAGTTGCCGATGTTTGTACCGCTGATCGGTCGGATTAGTGTTGATTGACAGCCTACAACGAGGGACTATTGTGAAGTTGTAGTGATCAAGAAAGGGTTGTCGAGCCGTTGTCAAACCCTGTAGTGGGCGGTGGCACCTTGTGACTTGTCAAACCCGGTATGGGCGGTGGCAGAGAATGAGTACCTTGGGCGGTTGATCCTTGGGAATGTGAAGGTTATAAGTTATTATGATTGTTGTGAAGTGAATGTTTGATTGTATAAGTGATTGAATCTTGTTGCATAGTAATGTTAGAATATCGCGTAGGATTATTGCGTGTGTCTAATATCTATATTTATTATACATATATTGCTGTTCAAATGGTGTATCTGAAGGATCTCGCGGGCTCTTTAGCGCGCCCTCACTGAGTATGGTTGGAATACTCACCCCTCCTTTCCCGTTTCAGTTGACTTGAGTTAAAGTCGGAGCGGTGCTATTTTCGGGAACAAAAAGAGTGTTTTAATTTTATTTAAAGATTATTCAAGTTATTTATATTTTTAAGTTTAAACGTTGATTTCATTGTTACAAAGATTCGAGTTTCATGTTCGATTTTAAGAAAAGAATTTTACTCAATAAAAGCGTATTTAATAAGTTCGTTTTGTTATTTATTATTTATTTAAAAATAATTTAACGCGTGAGAACCACTCTCGGTTAAGACAGCAGGATTGGGGTCTCTCATCTATAGTTTCCAATGATCTTTTTTACCATCATAGATGATGATGATAAAAAAAATATGTAGAAATATATTTTTTTAAATATGTCCTCTGTTTTTTTATGTTTCTAATATCTTTATGTTTAAAGGTTCATGTTTAAAAGCTCTGTGTAATTTTACGGCTTTGTGACTGTACTTGCAGGGTTAAAGCCATCATAAGGAGCGATCTTAAACCGTAAGCTATTATTGCTCTTTCTTCTTTCTTCTACATTCGTTTTTTTTTTCTTCCCAATTTCTCTTCTTTAAGTCCCGATTTTTAAGCCTATCAGGCCAGCGAGGAAGAGGTTTGCCCTCCTCGAGAAGCATAAGGATTATGTTATTCGAGCTAAAGCTTACTACCAAGAGGAGGACATTAACGAAAAAGTTCTAAAAAAAAGGACATTAAAAAGGTATATTTTTCTCTTAATGATATGTTGTTGACACCTCAGACCTTTTAACAGAATATGTTTATGGATTGTTTTAATTAGATAGTGTGACACATTTTCTCTTAGGTATTTGTTGGTTTCTGTAAAATAGCTTCATAATTTTAACCAACTTAAAACCCATAGAAGGCATTTTCTCTTAGGCAGTCTTGTTTCTCTTACGCCTATTTTTTATTCTTAATTTTCTGCAGCAAGTTAGGCAGAAGGTGGCATTCAAGAATCCAGATGAGTTTTACTTTAAGATGATCAATAGCAAAACAGTGGATGGAGTTCATAAACGAAAGTAATCATATTGAAATTTTACATCTTTTGCTAACCTCATGGATTCTCTTACTCTTGGTTTTGTAAATTTTGACAAAGTTATGTTTTTCAGGGAAGAGATAAGTAAATACAATGCTATATCTTCATTCGTGTGATGATCATCGATGTGAACATTGCCAATGGCCAATGGCTCTAATGTACACATCAAACAAGCCACATGAAACAAGCTCCTTTTGTTTATATTCTCTCTTCAAGATCGATGTGTAATGATGCCTCTAACTTCTCTTTTGGGCTTCTCTTCTCTTTCTTGAGATTCACATACGGAGGCGATGAGTCTGCAACCATTGAGCTCATCCCCGTTGTTGAAGCAGCTCGTTGTTCTTGCACTGCCGCTGACCAAGTACAACAAGACAAAACACAAAGTCTTGTTACTTCTATATGTTGAAGAAGTGTAAGAAAACGGAAGAAGGAATTCTTACCTTTTTAACCCTTCATCGGTGGTGATGAGATCAATCTGGAGATGTGTAGGAAGCCTTCCCAGGTCAACTCCAGTGGTCCAGCTCTCTGGAGACTCGCCCACTTTCAGTTTCAGCCTCCCGCGGCTTCCAGTGCCTCCCCATATGATCCCAATAGGTCTTGCCTTCTCCTCTCCTTTCATCACTATGAGGCTTCCGCTATCTCCTTCAAGATCAAACGGACTGCGATGGTTCTCCCCAACAACAAGGAAATCAGTGAGGAAGCAGACTCCTCTCTCGTCATTGTACTCCAGCGCGTAAGCCAGCACGGTTCCTGTAGTAAAGCCAGAGCTTCTCCCGACCTTCACCACCTGTTTCCCTACTAAACTGCAAACTGGAGACTGCAGCTCAATGGCTTTGACCTCTCCAATCTCTCCTACTCCACCTTTGACAGAGGTTGTGACCCGTGACAGGTCATAGTCGTCCGCAAAGGGGATGAATCTCACAAACGTCTCTGCAAAATACGTTAAAAGTTATTGCGGGCGGGCTGCTGCTTCGCCGATGCTCAACCTCCCAAAAAAAAAGTTATGTTTCTTAACCTGGATTGGTGCCAGCGAAAATGTCAAACCAGAGATCATCTGTGATGAAGGAAGTAGCTCTTTCAACTGCTCCAAGATACACCCCAGGGCCAAGGGCAGGATGATACGATCCTGGTCAGCCTCGACAAGGATCCTTCCAAGACCTTTCACTCCAAGGGGTAACGTGATAATCCTAAGCTTCGGGTGGCTCGTGTAGACCCAACAAAAGGTATATTAAACCTGATGCCTGATACTATCTTGAACGATCCAACGGAAGATAGGCGGTGGAACCTCCAAATGAAGATTTGTGTAGAACCAATAGCAAGTATATTAAACTCACCACCTGATCTATTTCAACACAAGCCAACACCTTTTGGTTGATAGAATGGTCACACAAGAGACTGCGGAATGACTCTTGATATACCGGGTTTGATAACTTAGATATTACACACTAGGAAATCGAAATGTTCACAAAGGAACAAAGAGAATCACTCTCAAAGAAAAAAAAAAAAGATAAAAAGTTGGTTGTTATTTCTCAAAGGGATTACAAGAGTATTTATAAGAAATACTTTGTAGAAAACTAGACAAAATGTGTTAAAAACAATGTAGCATTAACTAAGGAAAGACCAAAGACCTAAAATAAATGAGTTGAATGACTCTTGGCCTCCAAAGTGACTCTTGAATCTCCATTTTCGTCACTTCTTTTGGATCACAAAATAAAGTGATTATTTTGGGCTTTCTTGGGCTTAAATTAGATTCAGAAGAGGCTGGACTTGGTAGCTATCTTTCCCCAAACGAATTATGCACATTCTCCTTGCCCAGAACTTCACAAATAAGCCCATCAAGTGCATCTCCAAATTGCTTGGCTTGCAATAGCTTCATAATGGGTTTAGAAAACCATGTGAACCAATTTGTCTCATTAAAACCTTTCCTGGAAAACCCATTGGGATAAAACCAAGGATAAGGAAAAAGAGTACAAATAGCCCATTTGTAAGCTTTGGCTTCACGTTCAGTAACTTGTTTTAGCTTGGCGTCATGTTTAAGCTCGGCACCATGCTTGATCTCGGCATCATGTCCTTCTTTCTTGGTGCTTTCCGTGATGGCTTCAGGTACAAGCATTGAATCCCCTGGTTCAAGCTTAATTTCCTTAGGTTCGAGCATAGCTTCCTCAGGTTCAAGCTTAGCTCCCATTTGATCTTCTTTGTTGCTTCTCGTGATCGTATCACAGGAGGGAGAGGATGAAACATCTTCTGGCTCGGGTAGTCTAAGTTAACAGCAACATGGCGGTTCGTCACAAACCCGACTTGCCTACCTCCGGTCTGACTCCTCACTATTGCCCCCAAAGTCCCACAAGTCTCCTGGCTTGCCACCTGATTGATGTTAGGAGCAACACAACACAAAGTTATCGACTTTGCGATCATTTCCATAGCACCAGATTACAATGAGTGAGATTATACCTGAGAGCCTGATTCAATGGAGGGATCAGATCCAATGTAGTTTGTTTCGGAGTAGGCTAATGATCAGGTTCTCCGAAATACGAAAACTCCACCACATCCACATCACACCATATCCCTCCTGCTCCCTAATTCGATCCCCAAACCACACATTCACAATCATATAACTTGTATTCCGATGCCATCACAATTTTTTCCAAATCAATGTACCTCAAGAGCAGTAGGAAGGCACTGAAGATGGCTTAGCCATTTCTTATGCACTTTTCGAGACACAAACACAATGATCGCCGAAATATCCGTGAGAACCCCTCCACGTATCCGGAACCCAATGGCGGTTCCAAGACTGTAACAGCGCAAGATCTTGCTGTGGAAGGCTTTTATGGTCATGAGCTCCAACAAAGTGGTGGCTCGTTGCCCTTTAGGCTCGGTGGAGACTGGTTCAGGAGAAACATCCTCTTCCTCCTCTTCCTCCTGCAAGTTTGAGAAATAGTTGGCCCTTTCCTCCCCCGCGTTGCTCAGCCTGCTTGAAGTCTGCCACGAGAAGTAAGACGCCGCCGTGAACTCGCAGTGTTGACCGGGTGACCCTAACTTATGCATTGTTGCTCGAGTTATCACAAAATCTCGCCTTTTTTTTCCTTTTGATTGGCAATCACATCTACACAAGTAATAAGAGAAGCTAAAGAGGACTACTTAGGAAAAATCCAATATGGGCACATACATCGGAAGCATTTTGGGGGCGTTGATGATGATCAGAGAGACGAATCAAAAATAGTTTGAATTTGAAGGCTACTTGATGCAAAGAACACTACGAGGGCCACTATTTATTTTGCTTATTTATTGTTTTGATTTCATTGTGCTGTTTCTATTTAACGGATTTAACCCATGAAAAAAAAATATTTCGATCAGAAGATGAAAGAATTGACTTACACAGAAAAATGAAAATTATATGTTCTGAAGGAATTATCGATCATATATGTTCTGAAGGAATTATCCAAATGATTCGGCTTAGTGGGTGGATTTATAATAAAAACAGTACGTTTTGATCATATTCAGCAAGACTCTTTCAAGATTTCAATCACTAAAGAGAGCATATTCTGATTGTTCAATGTAAAAAAAACACCAACATAAAGCTTCACAACTGAAGCTTAAACTCAGAGAAACTAGAAAGGAGTAGCAGAGAGATTTGGGATAGGACTGAAAGACTCTACTTGGATCTCTGTCTCATCTTCCTGCGCTTCCTCTTCAGTCTCCTCATGCGCTTCTTTTTCCACTGCACATAATGATCAAATCAAAGCAACCACATTAAATCCAACCCGTTTGTTTTCCTTCGATCAAGACAAGTCAATGACAGAATAAAGAACTGTAATCTATGATCTAGGCTTCTAACAAAATTGTAGAACGAAATGGAATTTATGAAAATATCACGATCACTCTTATCTTAAATACAAATAATGCAATGAGAAATGGGTAGATCAATTTGTAAGCGAAATGCAAAATCGATAAGCAATATCACTCCTATTTTGAATCTAACAAGCAATACGCAGCATACGTTCAAGTTCTGCTACCAATTTTTCCTCAGATAAAAGCTAAGAAGCGTATCCAGTAATCATAGCAAGGTATATTTTCTCTCTATATCTAAGAGAATCAAATGCAAATTACACCACAATAACAAAGAAATCTAAAGGGCCGCATAAAAAAAAAGAACAAGATCGAAATATGTAAATCAAACAACAAATTGTAGAGAAAGTAACAGATCGCAGAGGAAATTATCCACAGAGATCGAATATGAAATTAAAGAATCGAAACACTATAAGATGTGAAAATAATCAGTTCAGTTACCTTATTCAAATGAGTGATTATTTATTCAAAAGGTTGATTATTGGAGATGGTTTGGAAAGATTTCTCTCCAGAGATTGATACTTCACATCCTGCCAGGATGTGAAGTATCAATCTGAATACATCTAACACTTGTTGGTTCTCTGATGTTGATCTGATCTTTGGCTAAATTTTGTTCCGGTTGATCTTCCATATAGTGCTCCTTCGATTTGTTCATCATCTGCTAAATACTTTGCTTCATGTGAGATTTGTGATCCAATGAGATCTGTCACAGTGATCTTCTTTAGATCTTTTGTTTCCTGCATTAGAGCTGCTAACCCGACATAACTCTAACTCTTTGGCATCGTGTTTAGTATCTTCCTGATAACTTGATGATTTGTCTTCTCTTCTCCAAGTAAACTCTTCTGATTCACAATCTCTTGAATTTTATCAGAATATGCTTGAATCTTTTCTCCTCGTTTCATCTTCAGATATTCAAACTCCTTGTTCAAACCATATAGCCTCACAATTTTTGCTTGATAGTTGCCTTGATAGTTTTCTTGTAGTCTTTCACATAATTCTTTAGATGTGGTAGCAGAAACTACATTCTTGAAAACCAAATCTGTCACAGCCATCTGCAACACTTGTAGAGCTCTCATATCTTGCATCATCTGTTCTTTCCATTCTTTTAGTAAATCTGATTTTAGTTTTGGTTATGGCGGAAGTCCTTTCTCCACACCAGAGTTCTTCAATTCTCAATGTTGTTTTTATCCTTGCAGCACAAAGCTCATAATTTTGCCCATCAAACATTGGAACAGATAATGTCTGAATGTGTTAGGTCATCTTTCAGATTTGGTTCGGACTTTTCACGGAACACGGATTTTGCACGAGTTTGAAGAATCAATCACTACAGAGTTCTTGCCAGGATGTGAAGTATCAATCTCTGGAGAGAAATCTTTCCAAACCATCTCCAATAATCAATCCTTTAAATAAATAATCACTCATTTAAATAAGTTAACTGAATATTTTCACATCTGATAGCATTTCGATTATTTAGTTCATATTCTTAGAGAGACAGGATGTGAAGTCTTTCCAAACCATCTCCAATAATCACTCCACTAGGGAGACGTTTCATGACCGCAAAACAAGTCGGCAATATGGAATACCCGCCTGCAAACAATGTGAGAGGGTGAACAAGCGGCGGATGGGAAAATAGAAAAGGCTAGGGTTGGTTATTAGGTTTTTCGTTATCAAGTTTTTTTTCCTTTTTTGTCGTCTTCTGATTATATTGAAAGCTCATTAAGGGCAGAGCAGCTAACAAACTCGTTCGGGGCCCAAAGTAAACCAATTAACATAATTACATGCCATCGAAACGTCGTATACATAACGTGTAATTCATGATTGGACCTTAATGGGCTACACAAGATGGTTTCTAAGGATTTGTTGGACCTAAGCTTTTTTGTACTAAACAAGAAATTCAGTATATGACGCGAAACTAGAGAATCAATCACACTCTAAAATCACTCAACATTTGTGATTTCTTCACGATGTTCATTTTCCGCGTAGAAATTTCTCTTCTTCGTAAAATCTGGACTTTTTTGGCTTTAATTTGTTTGTTTTGGCTCTAATTTGTTTGTTGTGGGCCCGGTCCCAGAAAAAAAAAATTACATGGGTCAAAAATTAAATTAATTATAATTAAATAATTTATTATATAATATTTAATCCAACCTAAAAATGAACAAAAATAAAATTGAATTTTTAAATTTAAACTAAAGAAAACATAAAGCAAATTAGGCTTTACCCCATATAAAAAAAAAAAAAAAACTCAAAAAATGGTGCGAAAGAGATATTTGAACTCACGGTTGGGAGGGTCAGAACAATGATTTTAACCCAACTGAGCTACACCCTTTAATGAAAATTTGTCTATAATTATAATTTATATTTTTAAGGTGGGTCAATCGAACTACACCAACTATTCAAGCATATTCACACGTGTCAATCCCTTTCATTGATCTTCACACGGTGATCGCTCGTCGTTGGATAACACCTACCATTGATTTCTCGACGAGACAATTGTAACGGCTCGGACTCGGCCCATTTGAATAAGTTTAAATAGATTGATTTGGCTACCTATGTCATCAAAGTGCACTTACCTACTCCGGTCATTTACCATAAGAGAACTCCATAGTTAAGCGTGCTTACGCTGGAGTAGCACTAGGATGGGTGACCTTCCGAGAAGTCCTCTGCGGAATCGTGTGAGTGAGGTCAAAACACGAGAAAAAGTCACGTGGTGATTGCAGGGACAAGTAAATCAGTCGGTCGGGCTCATGAGAAAAATAACGCACCGAGCGTCGGACAGGGGCGGGGCCCACGAGCCCGACGGAGGGATGGGTGACTCGTCGGTAGGGGCGGTCGGGGTGTTATAACAAGCCTAAGACTGTCTGCATCAAACTCGAAGCACTGCGTTTCTGTTTGAATCTAACTATTCGGAGCAACCCCATCAATGTGCTTAGATTCATCTCCGTCTGGGTTTTCGCAGGTAACGCTACTCTGTTCTTATCTCCCATTTTTTTTTCATGCTTTTTTTCCTTCGATGTCATCTGTGTTTTAATGTGTAATCTCATATCTCATATTTGTTTCTCCTGTAATTCTCTTTAATAGATATAAGAGTTCAGTACTTGGATGGAATTGTTGTCCGATTTGCTGTGCTTGTAGGAAATTTAATGTGGGGTTTACAATAAGACCTTAGGTGTTGTGGCTTTGTTGTGTTGGCAACCATGATTGGGCTATAAAACTTGCAGACTCTGTCGTATTTTGTGTGTGTGTTCTTTTTTCTCAGTTCTTTAGAGATAGCTTTGGTGAATAACTATTTCTTTTATCCAATTCCAGTTTTGCTCTCAGCTTCAGCAATGCAGGCATGAAAGAAAAGAAATCTGATAGATTTTGGAGAAACCTTAGAAGTAGAATAGTTTCTCTCATCTTTATTCATTAACGAGTAAGCTTATTTATACAAATTCTTAACTTGTATAACAAGTTGTTTACATATTTAATAATAGTAAATCTTTCTATTTAGCAATAAGGGAATATACACAAATGTTAACTTTCCTAATAACAATAAGGAAATATGTTCACGTCGATCTCGTCATCCCGAGATCTTCTAATACCCTCTTGCAAGCATTGGACAAATCATCAGGTCATCTTCACGATGTTTATACCCGACCGTCGGGTCATCAATGGCGTTATACCTCGCCATAAGGTCATAGATTCGTTAGAAAATACACCATGATCGTAGTGTTGTGTATCTCTATCCTCTCGTCATCATGTTACCATGTGAACTGAATAAACCCATCAATAGATTCATGTCCATATTCCACAACAACATCATCATCACCGCCGGATCAGTATATATCCGTTGGAGTCATCATCTTCGTGGTTACATCGAATTTGTGATGAATAACCACATGAAGACAAGTTCTTGTAAATCTGTATTTTGAACAAAGCAAAACACCACAATTCAAAGAAAAAACATCATGTCCATAGTCCACAACAACATCATCATCACCGTCGGATCAGTATATATCCGTTGGAGTCATCATCTTCGTGGTTACGTCGAATTTGTAGTTGATGAATAACCACATAAAGACAAATTCTTGTAAATCTGTATTTTGAAAAAAGCAAAACACCACAATTCAAAGAAAAACATCATGTTTTTTTTTTTATGTTTTCTGAAGAATGAAATAACAAAAGAAGAAGAAATCAAAGAAGGAAAACATAATTTCTTGAAAGCAAAAAAAACAAATCTCGACAGTTTTTTTTTTTTGGTTTTTTTTTTAAACAAAACTTTGAGAAGAAAAAAAACGATAGAAAGATAGATCCGCAGCGGTAGGCGGTCAATAATCGAACAAAGCCTTTTGTATGTGACTAATGTTCTGAAGATAACAAAATTCAAACCCATATGAATTGGATCTTAGCTCTGATACCATGATAGATTTTGGAAGAAACCTTAGAAGTAGAATAGTTTCTCTCATCTTTATTCATTAGCCAATAAGCTTATTTATACAAAGTCTTAACTTGTCTAACAAGCTGTTTACATATTTAATAATAGTAAATCTTCATATTTATCAATAAGGGAATATACACAAATGTTAACTTTCCTAATAACAATAAGAAAATATGTTCATGTGGATCTCGTCATCCCGAGATCTCCTAATAAAATCCGCCACGGCTTCTACACTTGGAAGGATTTTAGCTAGTTGTTCTAAGCAGGTTTGTTCGACACCTCCAATTACCTTGTTATTTGCATTGTGTCTTTCAGATTTTGAGAAATGTTGGCACAAACATTCTCCTCCTTTGAATTTCTTCCTTCTCGGGTCTCTATTCTCATAGGTTTCTTGATGATTTTTTTGATAGCTTTGCTAGTTGTTAAGCACGGCATCAATATCTAAGAATGAGTCAGTAGGAGAGAGTAAAATTATATTACGTCAACTGTGTGGATTGTGTCTTGAAGATTTTTATCCGTTTTGTTGACTAAAGAATGTGCACTTGTCACAGGCCAAAGACTACGGAAGCTGTGTTGCATCTAAAGTCCATGAGGTTGAAAGAGACATGTGCTTGAAAGAATTTCTTGCGCTGAAGAATTGTATGCAGCATACGGTATGACGGATTTTATTGCAGGAGACTTAATCATTTTATTTTCATCAATTTAGACTAATTTGTTCTACTATCATAGACTAATCTGTTCTACTATCAGGTTCCTTATAGATCCAGGGAAAAGCTTGAATCACGACTACATTCTCCTCCCCATATGATCCCAATAGGTCTTGCCTTCTCCTCTCCTTTCATCACTATGAGGCTTCCGCTATCTCCTTCAAGATCAAACGGGCTGCGATGGTTCTCCCCAACAACGAGGAAATCAGTGAGGAATCAGACTCCTCTCTCGTCATTGTACTAAGCCAGCACGGTTCCTGTAGTCAAGCCAGAGCTTCTCCCGACTTTCACCACCTGTTTCCCTACTATGTAGGCCGTTCTTTTTTTATTTTCATTCTGAGTGATTGCCTGTGATATGTTTATACAACTTTAAGTGACTCAAGAATTAAGTTTGGACTGCTTTGTCTGTGTGGTTTTTTTTTGAGAAATTTAGAAAATTGAAAAGTTAAAGAGTATGTCTAGCAGGCTTTCAAGTTCAGAGTCAAGTGTCGGCTCTGGTGCTTTATCACATGTGTATATACAACACCCACCCCTACGTTGCAATATTCTTGAGTCCTAGGCGCGCTTTTATAAATCGTGATTTCATGTTTTCAATTTGATAAGAGGGAATAGGCACAAATTAATTAGGTGAGGGGGAGTGGGAGGCTGACGGCAACCAATCATATTTATGTTATTATGAAACAAGTAATTCATGATATCCGAAATCAAATAACTAGAAGAAGAAAGAAAAAAAAAAACTAAAAACAGCAGATATGATCCTTTGATATAGATCAGTCGATCTAACTTGGATTCCAAGTTATTATGAAAGGCTGATGGCAACCAA
The DNA here is from genome assembly GCA_020283515.1 of Alliaria petiolata. Classification (NCBI taxonomy): domain Eukaryota; kingdom Viridiplantae; phylum Streptophyta; class Magnoliopsida; order Brassicales; family Brassicaceae; genus Alliaria; species Alliaria petiolata. The sequence continues at coordinate 92,991,532 of JAHZTW010000002.1, forward strand.
TCGTAATTATGTTATTATGAAACAAGTAATTCATGATATCCGAAATCAAATAACTAGAAGAAAAAAAACTAAAAACAGCAGAGATATGATCCTTTGATATAGATCAGTCGCTCGCTCTCAGTTGACAACCAAGCTGGATTGAGTGGAGAAGATAAGCTGAGTTGAAGCCTTAGCCATAAGTTGGAATTCTTTCTTCATCTTTTTCCTCTTCTTGTTAATATTTCTCAATTTACGACAACCAAGGAATGGTACTGCTGTAATTGAGATGTGAGCTCTTTTTAAAGAGCTAGAGTTGGCAAATATATATCTTAACATCTTTTTCCGTGCGAATTGTTGTCTTCCATATCCTTGCCACTCAAAGATATCGAGATGGGTTGACAAACATGCTGGAACATAACTCGGTTGCTTGAATGTAAGTGGGAAATCCGCAGCATTTGTTTGTTAAAACAAATCATGTTTGTAAGTAAACTAACTAACACGTTTAAGAGTTCAATTTAGATTTATTATTAAAAAAAAAAAAAAATTCATGAGCCGAGTTACGACTTACGAACCTCTTCGATGAGAAGAACTCTCAGTTTAGGTGAGTTTTGAAGAAAACACATAAATGGTGTCAGCCAATCTAACTTAGACGGTGGACATATTCTACACACTCTAAGCGAAGAAAAGTTAATGGTGTCACAGCACATAACCTGCAAAAAACATATATAACAACAAAATAAGCAGGCGTTGGAAATTTGGATCATAACAATAATGTTCTAGGGATGTAGTACCGTCTCAACCCTCAAAAGTAACTTGAACTTGAGATCCTGAAGATCAGCTTGCGTTTTCAGATACATGATCAGTTCTGGCTGATTCGTCCAAAAAGACCGCCATCGTTTCGACAACACCACGGTAGATCCTGCAACTTTTGCAGGGAGAAGCAACAGTATCGGCGTGAGCAAATCGTCAGGTAATTGGCTAACCATGTCTTCAATTCTCGGACTATTACTGCAGCTAACAAACTCGTTCGGGCTCAAACTAAACCCATTAACATAATTACATGCCATCGAAACGTCGTATACATAACGTGTAATTCATGATTGGACCTTAATGGGCTACACAAGATGGTTTCTAAGGATTTGTTGGACCTAAGCTTTTTTGTACTAAACAAGAAATTCAGTATATGACGCGAAACTAGAGAATCAATCACACTCTAAAATCACTCAACATTTGTGATTTCTTCACGATGTTCATTTTCCGCGTAGAAATTTCTCTTCTTCGTAAAATCTGGACTTTTTTGGCTTTAATTTGTTTGTTTTGGCTCTAATTTGTTTGTTGTGGGCCCGGTCCCAGAAAAAAAAAATTACATGGGTCAAAAATTAAATTAATTATAATTAAATAATTTATTATATAATATTTAATCCAACCTAAAAATGAACAAAAATAAAATTGAATTTTTAAATTTAAACTAAAGAAAACATAAAGCAAATTAGGCTTTACCCCATATAAAAAAAAAAAAAAAACTCAAAAAATGGTGCGAAAGAGATATTTGAACTCACGGTTGGGAGGGTCAGAACAATGATTTTAACCCAACTGAGCTACACCCTTTAATGAAAATTTGTCTATAATTATAATTTATATTTTTAAGGTGGGTCAATCGAACTACACCAACTATTCAAGCATATTCACACGTGTCAATCCCTTTCATTGATCTTCACACGGTGATCGCTCGTCGTTGGATAACACCTACCATTGATTTCTCGACGAGACAATTGTAACGGCTCGGACTCGGCCCATTTGAATAAGTTTAAATAGATTGATTTGGCTACCTATGTCATCAAAGTGCACTTACCTACTCCGGTCATTTACCATAAGAGAACTCCATAGTTAAGCGTGCTTACGCTGGAGTAGCACTAGGATGGGTGACCTTCCGAGAAGTCCTCTGCGGAATCGTGTGAGTGAGGTCAAAACACGAGAAAAAGTCACGTGGTGATTGCAGGGACAAGTAAATCAGTCGGTCGGGCTCATGAGAAAAATAACGCACCGAGCGTCGGACAGGGGCGGGGCCCACGAGCCCGACGGAGGGATGGGTGACTCGTCGGTAGGGGCGGTCGGGGTGTTATAACAAGCCTAAGACTGTCTGCATCAAACTCGAAGCACTGCGTTTCTGTTTGAATCTAACTATTCGGAGCAACCCCATCAATGTGCTTAGATTCATCTCCGTCTGGGTTTTCGCAGGTAACGCTACTCTGTTCTTATCTCCCATTTTTTTTTCATGCTTTTTTTCCTTCGATGTCATCTGTGTTTTAATGTGTAATCTCATATCTCATATTTGTTTCTCCTGTAATTCTCTTTAATAGATATAAGAGTTCAGTACTTGGATGGAATTGTTGTCCGATTTGCTGTGCTTGTAGGAAATTTAATGTGGGGTTTACAATAAGACCTTAGGTGTTGTGGCTTTGTTGTGTTGGCAACCATGATTGGGCTATAAAACTTGCAGACTCTGTCGTATTTTGTGTGTGTGTTCTTTTTTCTCAGTTCTTTAGAGATAGCTTTGGTGAATAACTATTTCTTTTATCCAATTCCAGTTTTGCTCTCAGCTTCAGCAATGCAGGCATGAAAGAAAAGAAATCTGATAGATTTTGGAGAAACCTTAGAAGTAGAATAGTTTCTCTCATCTTTATTCATTAACGAGTAAGCTTATTTATACAAATTCTTAACTTGTATAACAAGTTGTTTACATATTTAATAATAGTAAATCTTTCTATTTAGCAATAAGGGAATATACACAAATGTTAACTTTCCTAATAACAATAAGGAAATATGTTCACGTCGATCTCGTCATCCCGAGATCTTCTAATACCCTCTTGCAAGCATTGGACAAATCATCAGGTCATCTTCACGATGTTTATACCCGACCGTCGGGTCATCAATGGCGTTATACCTCGCCATAAGGTCATAGATTCGTTAGAAAATACACCATGATCGTAGTGTTGTGTATCTCTATCCTCTCGTCATCATGTTACCATGTGAACTGAATAAACCCATCAATAGATTCATGTCCATATTCCACAACAACATCATCATCACCGCCGGATCAGTATATATCCGTTGGAGTCATCATCTTCGTGGTTACATCGAATTTGTGATGAATAACCACATGAAGACAAGTTCTTGTAAATCTGTATTTTGAACAAAGCAAAACACCACAATTCAAAGAAAAAACATCATGTCCATAGTCCACAACAACATCATCATCACCGTCGGATCAGTATATATCCGTTGGAGTCATCATCTTCGTGGTTACGTCGAATTTGTAGTTGATGAATAACCACATAAAGACAAATTCTTGTAAATCTGTATTTTGAAAAAAGCAAAACACCACAATTCAAAGAAAAACATCATGTTTTTTTTTTTATGTTTTCTGAAGAATGAAATAACAAAAGAAGAAGAAATCAAAGAAGGAAAACATAATTTCTTGAAAGCAAAAAAAACAAATCTCGACAGTTTTTTTTTTTTGGTTTTTTTTTTAAACAAAACTTTGAGAAGAAAAAAAACGATAGAAAGATAGATCCGCAGCGGTAGGCGGTCAATAATCGAACAAAGCCTTTTGTATGTGACTAATGTTCTGAAGATAACAAAATTCAAACCCATATGAATTGGATCTTAGCTCTGATACCATGATAGATTTTGGAAGAAACCTTAGAAGTAGAATAGTTTCTCTCATCTTTATTCATTAGCCAATAAGCTTATTTATACAAAGTCTTAACTTGTCTAACAAGCTGTTTACATATTTAATAATAGTAAATCTTCATATTTATCAATAAGGGAATATACACAAATGTTAACTTTCCTAATAACAATAAGAAAATATGTTCATGTGGATCTCGTCATCCCGAGATCTCCTAATAAAATCCGCCACGGCTTCTACACTTGGAAGGATTTTAGCTAGTTGTTCTAAGCAGGTTTGTTCGACACCTCCAATTACCTTGTTATTTGCATTGTGTCTTTCAGATTTTGAGAAATGTTGGCACAAACATTCTCCTCCTTTGAATTTCTTCCTTCTCGGGTCTCTATTCTCATAGGTTTCTTGATGATTTTTTTGATAGCTTTGCTAGTTGTTAAGCACGGCATCAATATCTAAGAATGAGTCAGTAGGAGAGAGTAAAATTATATTACGTCAACTGTGTGGATTGTGTCTTGAAGATTTTTATCCGTTTTGTTGACTAAAGAATGTGCACTTGTCACAGGCCAAAGACTACGGAAGCTGTGTTGCATCTAAAGTCCATGAGGTTGAAAGAGACATGTGCTTGAAAGAATTTCTTGCGCTGAAGAATTGTATGCAGCATACGGTATGACGGATTTTATTGCAGGAGACTTAATCATTTTATTTTCATCAATTTAGACTAATTTGTTCTACTATCATAGACTAATCTGTTCTACTATCAGGTTCCTTATAGATCCAGGGAAAAGCTTGAATCACGACTACATTCTCCTCCCCATATGATCCCAATAGGTCTTGCCTTCTCCTCTCCTTTCATCACTATGAGGCTTCCGCTATCTCCTTCAAGATCAAACGGGCTGCGATGGTTCTCCCCAACAACGAGGAAATCAGTGAGGAATCAGACTCCTCTCTCGTCATTGTACTAAGCCAGCACGGTTCCTGTAGTCAAGCCAGAGCTTCTCCCGACTTTCACCACCTGTTTCCCTACTATGTAGGCCGTTCTTTTTTTATTTTCATTCTGAGTGATTGCCTGTGATATGTTTATACAACTTTAAGTGACTCAAGAATTAAGTTTGGACTGCTTTGTCTGTGTGGTTTTTTTTTGAGAAATTTAGAAAATTGAAAAGTTAAAGAGTATGTCTAGCAGGCTTTCAAGTTCAGAGTCAAGTGTCGGCTCTGGTGCTTTATCACATGTGTATATACAACACCCACCCCTACGTTGCAATATTCTTGAGTCCTAGGCGCGCTTTTATAAATCGTGATTTCATGTTTTCAATTTGATAAGAGGGAATAGGCACAAATTAATTAGGTGAGGGGGAGTGGGAGGCTGACGGCAACCAATCATATTTATGTTATTATGAAACAAGTAATTCATGATATCCGAAATCAAATAACTAGAAGAAGAAAGAAAAAAAAAAACTAAAAACAGCAGATATGATCCTTTGATATAGATCAGTCGATCTAACTTGGATTCCAAGTTATTATGAAAGGCTGATGGCAACCAATCGTAATTATGTTATTATGAAACAAGTAATTCATGATATCCGAAATCAAATAACTAGAAGAAAAAAAACTAAAAACAGCAGAGATATGATCCTTTGATATAGATCAGTCGCTCGCTCTCAGTTGACAACCAAGCTGGATTGAGTGGAGAAGATAAGCTGAGTTGAAGCCTTAGCCATAAGTTGGAATTCTTTCTTCATCTTTTTCCTCTTCTTGTTAATATTTCTCAATTTACGACAACCAAGGAATGGTACTGCTGTAATTGAGATGTGAGCTCTTTTTAAAGAGCTAGAGTTGGCAAATATATATCTTAACATCTTTTTCCGTGCGAATTGTTGTCTTCCATATCCTTGCCACTCAAAGATATCGAGATGGGTTGACAAACATGCTGGAACATAACTCGGTTGCTTGAATGTAAGTGGGAAATCCGCAGCATTTGTTTGTTAAAACAAATCATGTTTGTAAGTAAACTAACTAACACGTTTAAGAGTTCAATTTAGATTTATTATTAAAAAAAAAAAAAAATTCATGAGCCGAGTTACGACTTACGAACCTCTTCGATGAGAAGAACTCTCAGTTTAGGTGAGTTTTGAAGAAAACACATAAATGGTGTCAGCCAATCTAACTTAGACGGTGGACATATTCTACACACTCTAAGCGAAGAAAAGTTAATGGTGTCACAGCACATAACCTGCAAAAAACATATATAACAACAAAATAAGCAGGCGTTGGAAATTTGGATCATAACAATAATGTTCTAGGGATGTAGTACCGTCTCAACCCTCAAAAGTAACTTGAACTTGAGATCCTGAAGATCAGCTTGCGTTTTCAGATACATGATCAGTTCTGGCTGATTCGTCCAAAAAGACCGCCATCGTTTCGACAACACCACGGTAGATCCTGCAACTTTTGCAGGGAGAAGCAACAGTATCGGCGTGAGCAAATCGTCAGGTAATTGGCTAACCATGTCTTCAATTCTCGGACTATTACTGCAGCTAACAAACTCGTTCGGGCTCAAACTAAACCCATTAACATAATTACATGCCATCGAAACGTCGTATACATAACGTGTAATTCATGATTGGACCTTAATGGGCTACACAAGATGGTTTCTAAGGATTTGTTGGACCTAAGCTTTTTTGTACTAAACAAGAAATTCAGTATATGACGCGAAACTAGAGAATCAATCACACTCTAAAATCACTCAACATTTGTGATTTCTTCACGATGTTCATTTTCCGCGTAGAAATTTCTCTTCTTCGTAAAATCTGGACTTTTTTGGCTTTAATTTGTTTGTTTTGGCTCTAATTTGTTTGTTGTGGGCCCGGTCCCAGAAAAAAAAAATTACATGGGTCAAAAATTAAATTAATTATAATTAAATAATTTATTATATAATATTTAATCCAACCTAAAAATGAACAAAAATAAAATTGAATTTTTAAATTTAAACTAAAGAAAACATAAAGCAAATTAGGCTTTACCCCATATAAAAAAAAAAAAAAAACTCAAAAAATGGTGCGAAAGAGATATTTGAACTCACGGTTGGGAGGGTCAGAACAATGATTTTAACCCAACTGAGCTACACCCTTTAATGAAAATTTGTCTATAATTATAATTTATATTTTTAAGGTGGGTCAATCGAACTACACCAACTATTCAAGCATATTCACACGTGTCAATCCCTTTCATTGATCTTCACACGGTGATCGCTCGTCGTTGGATAACACCTACCATTGATTTCTCGACGAGACAATTGTAACGGCTCGGACTCGGCCCATTTGAATAAGTTTAAATAGATTGATTTGGCTACCTATGTCATCAAAGTGCACTTACCTACTCCGGTCATTTACCATAAGAGAACTCCATAGTTAAGCGTGCTTACGCTGGAGTAGCACTAGGATGGGTGACCTTCCGAGAAGTCCTCTGCGGAATCGTGTGAGTGAGGTCAAAACACGAGAAAAAGTCACGTGGTGATTGCAGGGACAAGTAAATCAGTCGGTCGGGCTCATGAGAAAAATAACGCACCGAGCGTCGGACAGGGGCGGGGCCCACGAGCCCGACGGAGGGATGGGTGACTCGTCGGTAGGGGCGGTCGGGGTGTTATAACAAGCCTAAGACTGTCTGCATCAAACTCGAAGCACTGCGTTTCTGTTTGAATCTAACTATTCGGAGCAACCCCATCAATGTGCTTAGATTCATCTCCGTCTGGGTTTTCGCAGGTAACGCTACTCTGTTCTTATCTCCCATTTTTTTTTCATGCTTTTTTTCCTTCGATGTCATCTGTGTTTTAATGTGTAATCTCATATCTCATATTTGTTTCTCCTGTAATTCTCTTTAATAGATATAAGAGTTCAGTACTTGGATGGAATTGTTGTCCGATTTGCTGTGCTTGTAGGAAATTTAATGTGGGGTTTACAATAAGACCTTAGGTGTTGTGGCTTTGTTGTGTTGGCAACCATGATTGGGCTATAAAACTTGCAGACTCTGTCGTATTTTGTGTGTGTGTTCTTTTTTCTCAGTTCTTTAGAGATAGCTTTGGTGAATAACTATTTCTTTTATCCAATTCCAGTTTTGCTCTCAGCTTCAGCAATGCAGGCATGAAAGAAAAGAAATCTGATAGATTTTGGAGAAACCTTAGAAGTAGAATAGTTTCTCTCATCTTTATTCATTAACGAGTAAGCTTATTTATACAAATTCTTAACTTGTATAACAAGTTGTTTACATATTTAATAATAGTAAATCTTTCTATTTAGCAATAAGGGAATATACACAAATGTTAACTTTCCTAATAACAATAAGGAAATATGTTCACGTCGATCTCGTCATCCCGAGATCTTCTAATACCCTCTTGCAAGCATTGGACAAATCATCAGGTCATCTTCACGATGTTTATACCCGACCGTCGGGTCATCAATGGCGTTATACCTCGCCATAAGGTCATAGATTCGTTAGAAAATACACCATGATCGTAGTGTTGTGTATCTCTATCCTCTCGTCATCATGTTACCATGTGAACTGAATAAACCCATCAATAGATTCATGTCCATATTCCACAACAACATCATCATCACCGCCGGATCAGTATATATCCGTTGGAGTCATCATCTTCGTGGTTACATCGAATTTGTGATGAATAACCACATGAAGACAAGTTCTTGTAAATCTGTATTTTGAACAAAGCAAAACACCACAATTCAAAGAAAAAACATCATGTCCATAGTCCACAACAACATCATCATCACCGTCGGATCAGTATATATCCGTTGGAGTCATCATCTTCGTGGTTACGTCGAATTTGTAGTTGATGAATAACCACATAAAGACAAATTCTTGTAAATCTGTATTTTGAAAAAAGCAAAACACCACAATTCAAAGAAAAACATCATGTTTTTTTTTTTATGTTTTCTGAAGAATGAAATAACAAAAGAAGAAGAAATCAAAGAAGGAAAACATAATTTCTTGAAAGCAAAAAAAACAAATCTCGACAGTTTTTTTTTTTTGGTTTTTTTTTTAAACAAAACTTTGAGAAGAAAAAAAACGATAGAAAGATAGATCCGCAGCGGTAGGCGGTCAATAATCGAACAAAGCCTTTTGTATGTGACTAATGTTCTGAAGATAACAAAATTCAAACCCATATGAATTGGATCTTAGCTCTGATACCATGATAGATTTTGGAAGAAACCTTAGAAGTAGAATAGTTTCTCTCATCTTTATTCATTAGCCAATAAGCTTATTTATACAAAGTCTTAACTTGTCTAACAAGCTGTTTACATATTTAATAATAGTAAATCTTCATATTTATCAATAAGGGAATATACACAAATGTTAACTTTCCTAATAACAATAAGAAAATATGTTCATGTGGATCTCGTCATCCCGAGATCTCCTAATAAAATCCGCCACGGCTTCTACACTTGGAAGGATTTTAGCTAGTTGTTCTAAGCAGGTTTGTTCGACACCTCCAATTACCTTGTTATTTGCATTGTGTCTTTCAGATTTTGAGAAATGTTGGCACAAACATTCTCCTCCTTTGAATTTCTTCCTTCTCGGGTCTCTATTCTCATAGGTTTCTTGATGATTTTTTTGATAGCTTTGCTAGTTGTTAAGCACGGCATCAATATCTAAGAATGAGTCAGTAGGAGAGAGTAAAATTATATTACGTCAACTGTGTGGATTGTGTCTTGAAGATTTTTATCCGTTTTGTTGACTAAAGAATGTGCACTTGTCACAGGCCAAAGACTACGGAAGCTGTGTTGCATCTAAAGTCCATGAGGTTGAAAGAGACATGTGCTTGAAAGAATTTCTTGCGCTGAAGAATTGTATGCAGCATACGGTATGACGGATTTTATTGCAGGAGACTTAATCATTTTATTTTCATCAATTTAGACTAATTTGTTCTACTATCATAGACTAATCTGTTCTACTATCAGGTTCCTTATAGATCCAGGGAAAAGCTTGAATCACGACTACATTCTCCTCCCCATATGATCCCAATAGGTCTTGCCTTCTCCTCTCCTTTCATCACTATGAGGCTTCCGCTATCTCCTTCAAGATCAAACGGGCTGCGATGGTTCTCCCCAACAACGAGGAAATCAGTGAGGAATCAGACTCCTCTCTCGTCATTGTACTAAGCCAGCACGGTTCCTGTAGTCAAGCCAGAGCTTCTCCCGACTTTCACCACCTGTTTCCCTACTATGTAGGCCGTTCTTTTTTTATTTTCATTCTGAGTGATTGCCTGTGATATGTTTATACAACTTTAAGTGACTCAAGAATTAAGTTTGGACTGCTTTGTCTGTGTGGTTTTTTTTTGAGAAATTTAGAAAATTGAAAAGTTAAAGAGTATGTCTAGCAGGCTTTCAAGTTCAGAGTCAAGTGTCGGCTCTGGTGCTTTATCACATGTGTATATACAACACCCACCCCTACGTTGCAATATTCTTGAGTCCTAGGCGCGCTTTTATAAATCGTGATTTCATGTTTTCAATTTGATAAGAGGGAATAGGCACAAATTAATTAGGTGAGGGGGAGTGGGAGGCTGACGGCAACCAATCATATTTATGTTATTATGAAACAAGTAATTCATGATATCCGAAATCAAATAACTAGAAGAAGAAAGAAAAAAAAAAACTAAAAACAGCAGATATGATCCTTTGATATAGATCAGTCGATCTAACTTGGATTCCAAGTTATTATGAAAGGCTGATGGCAACCAATCGTAATTATGTTATTATGAAACAAGTAATTCATGATATCCGAAATCAAATAACTAGAAGAAAAAAAACTAAAAACAGCAGAGATATGATCCTTTGATATAGATCAGTCGCTCGCTCTCAGTTGACAACCAAGCTGGATTGAGTGGAGAAGATAAGCTGAGTTGAAGCCTTAGCCATAAGTTGGAATTCTTTCTTCATCTTTTTCCTCTTCTTGTTAATATTTCTCAATTTACGACAACCAAGGAATGGTACTGCTGTAATTGAGATGTGAGCTCTTTTTAAAGAGCTAGAGTTGGCAAATATATATCTTAACATCTTTTTCCGTGCGAATTGTTGTCTTCCATATCCTTGCCACTCAAAGATATCGAGATGGGTTGACAAACATGCTGGAACATAACTCGGTTGCTTGAATGTAAGTGGGAAATCCGCAGCATTTGTTTGTTAAAACAAATCATGTTTGTAAGTAAACTAACTAACACGTTTAAGAGTTCAATTTAGATTTATTATTAAAAAAAAAAAAAAATTCATGAGCCGAGTTACGACTTACGAACCTCTTCGATGAGAAGAACTCTCAGTTTAGGTGAGTTTTGAAGAAAACACATAAATGGTGTCAGCCAATCTAACTTAGACGGTGGACATATTCTACACACTCTAAGCGAAGAAAAGTTAATGGTGTCACAGCACATAACCTGCAAAAAACATATATAACAACAAAATAAGCAGGCGTTGGAAATTTGGATCATAACAATAATGTTCTAGGGATGTAGTACCGTCTCAACCCTCAAAAGTAACTTGAACTTGAGATCCTGAAGATCAGCTTGCGTTTTCAGATACATGATCAGTTCTGGCTGATTCGTCCAAAAAGACCGCCATCGTTTCGACAACACCACGGTAGATCCTGCAACTTTTGCAGGGAGAAGCAACAGTATCGGCGTGAGCAAATCGTCAGGTAATTGGCTAACCATGTCTTCAATTCTCGGACTATTACTGCAGCTAACAAACTCGTTCGGGCTCAAACTAAACCCATTAACATAATTACATGCCATCGAAACGTCGTATACATAACGTGTAATTCATGATTGGACCTTAATGGGCTACACAAGATGGTTTCTAAGGATTTGTTGGACCTAAGCTTTTTTGTACTAAACAAGAAATTCAGTATATGACGCGAAACTAGAGAATCAATCACACTCTAAAATCACTCAACATTTGTGATTTCTTCACGATGTTCATTTTCCGCGTAGAAATTTCTCTTCTTCGTAAAATCTGGACTTTTTTGGCTTTAATTTGTTTGTTTTGGCTCTAATTTGTTTGTTGTGGGCCCGGTCCCAGAAAAAAAAAATTACATGGGTCAAAAATTAAATTAATTATAATTAAATAATTTATTATATAATATTTAATCCAACCTAAAAATGAACAAAAATAAAATTGAATTTTTAAATTTAAACTAAAGAAAACATAAAGCAAATTAGGCTTTACCCCATATAAAAAAAAAAAAAAAACTCAAAAAATGGTGCGAAAGAGATATTTGAACTCACGGTTGGGAGGGTCAGAACAATGATTTTAACCCAACTGAGCTACACCCTTTAATGAAAATTTGTCTATAATTATAATTTATATTTTTAAGGTGGGTCAATCGAACTACACCAACTATTCAAGCATATTCACACGTGTCAATCCCTTTCATTGATCTTCACACGGTGATCGCTCGTCGTTGGATAACACCTACCATTGATTTCTCGACGAGACAATTGTAACGGCTCGGACTCGGCCCATTTGAATAAGTTTAAATAGATTGATTTGGCTACCTATGTCATCAAAGTGCACTTACCTACTCCGGTCATTTACCATAAGAGAACTCCATAGTTAAGCGTGCTTACGCTGGAGTAGCACTAGGATGGGTGACCTTCCGAGAAGTCCTCTGCGGAATCGTGTGAGTGAGGTCAAAACACGAGAAAAAGTCACGTGGTGATTGCAGGGACAAGTAAATCAGTCGGTCGGGCTCATGAGAAAAATAACGCACCGAGCGTCGGACAGGGGCGGGGCCCACGAGCCCGACGGAGGGATGGGTGACTCGTCGGTAGGGGCGGTCGGGGTGTTATAACAAGCCTAAGACTGTCTGCATCAAACTCGAAGCACTGCGTTTCTGTTTGAATCTAACTATTCGGAGCAACCCCATCAATGTGCTTAGATTCATCTCCGTCTGGGTTTTCGCAGGTAACGCTACTCTGTTCTTATCTCCCATTTTTTTTTCATGCTTTTTTTCCTTCGATGTCATCTGTGTTTTAATGTGTAATCTCATATCTCATATTTGTTTCTCCTGTAATTCTCTTTAATAGATATAAGAGTTCAGTACTTGGATGGAATTGTTGTCCGATTTGCTGTGCTTGTAGGAAATTTAATGTGGGGTTTACAATAAGACCTTAGGTGTTGTGGCTTTGTTGTGTTGGCAACCATGATTGGGCTATAAAACTTGCAGACTCTGTCGTATTTTGTGTGTGTGTTCTTTTTTCTCAGTTCTTTAGAGATAGCTTTGGTGAATAACTATTTCTTTTATCCAATTCCAGTTTTGCTCTCAGCTTCAGCAATGCAGGCATGAAAGAAAAGAAATCTGATAGATTTTGGAGAAACCTTAGAAGTAGAATAGTTTCTCTCATCTTTATTCATTAACGAGTAAGCTTATTTATACAAATTCTTAACTTGTATAACAAGTTGTTTACATATTTAATAATAGTAAATCTTTCTATTTAGCAATAAGGGAATATACACAAATGTTAACTTTCCTAATAACAATAAGGAAATATGTTCACGTCGATCTCGTCATCCCGAGATCTTCTAATACCCTCTTGCAAGCATTGGACAAATCATCAGGTCATCTTCACGATGTTTATACCCGACCGTCGGGTCATCAATGGCGTTATACCTCGCCATAAGGTCATAGATTCGTTAGAAAATACACCATGATCGTAGTGTTGTGTATCTCTATCCTCTCGTCATCATGTTACCATGTGAACTGAATAAACCCATCAATAGATTCATGTCCATATTCCACAACAACATCATCATCACCGCCGGATCAGTATATATCCGTTGGAGTCATCATCTTCGTGGTTACATCGAATTTGTGATGAATAACCACATGAAGACAAGTTCTTGTAAATCTGTATTTTGAACAAAGCAAAACACCACAATTCAAAGAAAAAACATCATGTCCATAGTCCACAACAACATCATCATCACCGTCGGATCAGTATATATCCGTTGGAGTCATCATCTTCGTGGTTACGTCGAATTTGTAGTTGATGAATAACCACATAAAGACAAATTCTTGTAAATCTGTATTTTGAAAAAAGCAAAACACCACAATTCAAAGAAAAACATCATGTTTTTTTTTTTATGTTTTCTGAAGAATGAAATAACAAAAGAAGAAGAAATCAAAGAAGGAAAACATAATTTCTTGAAAGCAAAAAAAACAAATCTCGACAGTTTTTTTTTTTTGGTTTTTTTTTTAAACAAAACTTTGAGAAGAAAAAAAACGATAGAAAGATAGATCCGCAGCGGTAGGCGGTCAATAATCGAACAAAGCCTTTTGTATGTGACTAATGTTCTGAAGATAACAAAATTCAAACCCATATGAATTGGATCTTAGCTCTGATACCATGATAGATTTTGGAAGAAACCTTAGAAGTAGAATAGTTTCTCTCATCTTTATTCATTAGCCAATAAGCTTATTTATACAAAGTCTTAACTTGTCTAACAAGCTGTTTACATATTTAATAATAGTAAATCTTCATATTTATCAATAAGGGAATATACACAAATGTTAACTTTCCTAATAACAATAAGAAAATATGTTCATGTGGATCTCGTCATCCCGAGATCTCCTAATAAAATCCGCCACGGCTTCTACACTTGGAAGGATTTTAGCTAGTTGTTCTAAGCAGGTTTGTTCGACACCTCCAATTACCTTGTTATTTGCATTGTGTCTTTCAGATTTTGAGAAATGTTGGCACAAACATTCTCCTCCTTTGAATTTCTTCCTTCTCGGGTCTCTATTCTCATAGGTTTCTTGATGATTTTTTTGATAGCTTTGCTAGTTGTTAAGCACGGCATCAATATCTAAGAATGAGTCAGTAGGAGAGAGTAAAATTATATTACGTCAACTGTGTGGATTGTGTCTTGAAGATTTTTATCCGTTTTGTTGACTAAAGAATGTGCACTTGTCACAGGCCAAAGACTACGGAAGCTGTGTTGCATCTAAAGTCCATGAGGTTGAAAGAGACATGTGCTTGAAAGAATTTCTTGCGCTGAAGAATTGTATGCAGCATACGGTATGACGGATTTTATTGCAGGAGACTTAATCATTTTATTTTCATCAATTTAGACTAATTTGTTCTACTATCATAGACTAATCTGTTCTACTATCAGGTTCCTTATAGATCCAGGGAAAAGCTTGAATCACGACTACATTCTCCTCCCCATATGATCCCAATAGGTCTTGCCTTCTCCTCTCCTTTCATCACTATGAGGCTTCCGCTATCTCCTTCAAGATCAAACGGGCTGCGATGGTTCTCCCCAACAACGAGGAAATCAGTGAGGAATCAGACTCCTCTCTCGTCATTGTACTAAGCCAGCACGGTTCCTGTAGTCAAGCCAGAGCTTCTCCCGACTTTCACCACCTGTTTCCCTACTATGTAGGCCGTTCTTTTTTTATTTTCATTCTGAGTGATTGCCTGTGATATGTTTATACAACTTTAAGTGACTCAAGAATTAAGTTTGGACTGCTTTGTCTGTGTGGTTTTTTTTTGAGAAATTTAGAAAATTGAAAAGTTAAAGAGTATGTCTAGCAGGCTTTCAAGTTCAGAGTCAAGTGTCGGCTCTGGTGCTTTATCACATGTGTATATACAACACCCACCCCTACGTTGCAATATTCTTGAGTCCTAGGCGCGCTTTTATAAATCGTGATTTCATGTTTTCAATTTGATAAGAGGGAATAGGCACAAATTAATTAGGTGAGGGGGAGTGGGAGGCTGACGGCAACCAATCATATTTATGTTATTATGAAACAAGTAATTCATGATATCCGAAATCAAATAACTAGAAGAAGAAAGAAAAAAAAAAACTAAAAACAGCAGATATGATCCTTTGATATAGATCAGTCGATCTAACTTGGATTCCAAGTTATTATGAAAGGCTGATGGCAACCAATCGTAATTATGTTATTATGAAACAAGTAATTCATGATATCCGAAATCAAATAACTAGAAGAAAAAAAACTAAAAACAGCAGAGATATGATCCTTTGATATAGATCAGTCGCTCGCTCTCAGTTGACAACCAAGCTGGATTGAGTGGAGAAGATAAGCTGAGTTGAAGCCTTAGCCATAAGTTGGAATTCTTTCTTCATCTTTTTCCTCTTCTTGTTAATATTTCTCAATTTACGACAACCAAGGAATGGTACTGCTGTAATTGAGATGTGAGCTCTTTTTAAAGAGCTAGAGTTGGCAAATATATATCTTAACATCTTTTTCCGTGCGAATTGTTGTCTTCCATATCCTTGCCACTCAAAGATATCGAGATGGGTTGACAAACATGCTGGAACATAACTCGGTTGCTTGAATGTAAGTGGGAAATCCGCAGCATTTGTTTGTTAAAACAAATCATGTTTGTAAGTAAACTAACTAACACGTTTAAGAGTTCAATTTAGATTTATTATTAAAAAAAAAAAAAAATTCATGAGCCGAGTTACGACTTACGAACCTCTTCGATGAGAAGAACTCTCAGTTTAGGTGAGTTTTGAAGAAAACACATAAATGGTGTCAGCCAATCTAACTTAGACGGTGGACATATTCTACACACTCTAAGCGAAGAAAAGTTAATGGTGTCACAGCACATAACCTGCAAAAAACATATATAACAACAAAATAAGCAGGCGTTGGAAATTTGGATCATAACAATAATGTTCTAGGGATGTAGTACCGTCTCAACCCTCAAAAGTAACTTGAACTTGAGATCCTGAAGATCAGCTTGCGTTTTCAGATACATGATCAGTTCTGGCTGATTCGTCCAAAAAGACCGCCATCGTTTCGACAACACCACGGTAGATCCTGCAACTTTTGCAGGGAGAAGCAACAGTATCGGCGTGAGCAAATCGTCAGGTAATTGGCTAACCATGTCTTCAATTCTCGGACTATTACTGCAGCTAACAAACTCGTTCGGGCTCAAACTAAACCCATTAACATAATTACATGCCATCGAAACGTCGTATACATAACGTGTAATTCATGATTGGACCTTAATGGGCTACACAAGATGGTTTCTAAGGATTTGTTGGACCTAAGCTTTTTTGTACTAAACAAGAAATTCAGTATATGACGCGAAACTAGAGAATCAATCACACTCTAAAATCACTCAACATTTGTGATTTCTTCACGATGTTCATTTTCCGCGTAGAAATTTCTCTTCTTCGTAAAATCTGGACTTTTTTGGCTTTAATTTGTTTGTTTTGGCTCTAATTTGTTTGTTGTGGGCCCGGTCCCAGAAAAAAAAAATTACATGGGTCAAAAATTAAATTAATTATAATTAAATAATTTATTATATAATATTTAATCCAACCTAAAAATGAACAAAAATAAAATTGAATTTTTAAATTTAAACTAAAGAAAACATAAAGCAAATTAGGCTTTACCCCATATAAAAAAAAAAAAAAAACTCAAAAAATGGTGCGAAAGAGATATTTGAACTCACGGTTGGGAGGGTCAGAACAATGATTTTAACCCAACTGAGCTACACCCTTTAATGAAAATTTGTCTATAATTATAATTTATATTTTTAAGGTGGGTCAATCGAACTACACCAACTATTCAAGCATATTCACACGTGTCAATCCCTTTCATTGATCTTCACACGGTGATCGCTCGTCGTTGGATAACACCTACCATTGATTTCTCGACGAGACAATTGTAACGGCTCGGACTCGGCCCATTTGAATAAGTTTAAATAGATTGATTTGGCTACCTATGTCATCAAAGTGCACTTACCTACTCCGGTCATTTACCATAAGAGAACTCCATAGTTAAGCGTGCTTACGCTGGAGTAGCACTAGGATGGGTGACCTTCCGAGAAGTCCTCTGCGGAATCGTGTGAGTGAGGTCAAAACACGAGAAAAAGTCACGTGGTGATTGCAGGGACAAGTAAATCAGTCGGTCGGGCTCATGAGAAAAATAACGCACCGAGCGTCGGACAGGGGCGGGGCCCACGAGCCCGACGGAGGGATGGGTGACTCGTCGGTAGGGGCGGTCGGGGTGTTATAACAAGCCTAAGACTGTCTGCATCAAACTCGAAGCACTGCGTTTCTGTTTGAATCTAACTATTCGGAGCAACCCCATCAATGTGCTTAGATTCATCTCCGTCTGGGTTTTCGCAGGTAACGCTACTCTGTTCTTATCTCCCATTTTTTTTTCATGCTTTTTTTCCTTCGATGTCATCTGTGTTTTAATGTGTAATCTCATATCTCATATTTGTTTCTCCTGTAATTCTCTTTAATAGATATAAGAGTTCAGTACTTGGATGGAATTGTTGTCCGATTTGCTGTGCTTGTAGGAAATTTAATGTGGGGTTTACAATAAGACCTTAGGTGTTGTGGCTTTGTTGTGTTGGCAACCATGATTGGGCTATAAAACTTGCAGACTCTGTCGTATTTTGTGTGTGTGTTCTTTTTTCTCAGTTCTTTAGAGATAGCTTTGGTGAATAACTATTTCTTTTATCCAATTCCAGTTTTGCTCTCAGCTTCAGCAATGCAGGCATGAAAGAAAAGAAATCTGATAGATTTTGGAGAAACCTTAGAAGTAGAATAGTTTCTCTCATCTTTATTCATTAACGAGTAAGCTTATTTATACAAATTCTTAACTTGTATAACAAGTTGTTTACATATTTAATAATAGTAAATCTTTCTATTTAGCAATAAGGGAATATACACAAATGTTAACTTTCCTAATAACAATAAGGAAATATGTTCACGTCGATCTCGTCATCCCGAGATCTTCTAATACCCTCTTGCAAGCATTGGACAAATCATCAGGTCATCTTCACGATGTTTATACCCGACCGTCGGGTCATCAATGGCGTTATACCTCGCCATAAGGTCATAGATTCGTTAGAAAATACACCATGATCGTAGTGTTGTGTATCTCTATCCTCTCGTCATCATGTTACCATGTGAACTGAATAAACCCATCAATAGATTCATGTCCATATTCCACAACAACATCATCATCACCGCCGGATCAGTATATATCCGTTGGAGTCATCATCTTCGTGGTTACATCGAATTTGTGATGAATAACCACATGAAGACAAGTTCTTGTAAATCTGTATTTTGAACAAAGCAAAACACCACAATTCAAAGAAAAAACATCATGTCCATAGTCCACAACAACATCATCATCACCGTCGGATCAGTATATATCCGTTGGAGTCATCATCTTCGTGGTTACGTCGAATTTGTAGTTGATGAATAACCACATAAAGACAAATTCTTGTAAATCTGTATTTTGAAAAAAGCAAAACACCACAATTCAAAGAAAAACATCATGTTTTTTTTTTTATGTTTTCTGAAGAATGAAATAACAAAAGAAGAAGAAATCAAAGAAGGAAAACATAATTTCTTGAAAGCAAAAAAAACAAATCTCGACAGTTTTTTTTTTTTGGTTTTTTTTTTAAACAAAACTTTGAGAAGAAAAAAAACGATAGAAAGATAGATCCGCAGCGGTAGGCGGTCAATAATCGAACAAAGCCTTTTGTATGTGACTAATGTTCTGAAGATAACAAAATTCAAACCCATATGAATTGGATCTTAGCTCTGATACCATGATAGATTTTGGAAGAAACCTTAGAAGTAGAATAGTTTCTCTCATCTTTATTCATTAGCCAATAAGCTTATTTATACAAAGTCTTAACTTGTCTAACAAGCTGTTTACATATTTAATAATAGTAAATCTTCATATTTATCAATAAGGGAATATACACAAATGTTAACTTTCCTAATAACAATAAGAAAATATGTTCATGTGGATCTCGTCATCCCGAGATCTCCTAATAAAATCCGCCACGGCTTCTACACTTGGAAGGATTTTAGCTAGTTGTTCTAAGCAGGTTTGTTCGACACCTCCAATTACCTTGTTATTTGCATTGTGTCTTTCAGATTTTGAGAAATGTTGGCACAAACATTCTCCTCCTTTGAATTTCTTCCTTCTCGGGTCTCTATTCTCATAGGTTTCTTGATGATTTTTTTGATAGCTTTGCTAGTTGTTAAGCACGGCATCAATATCTAAGAATGAGTCAGTAGGAGAGAGTAAAATTATATTACGTCAACTGTGTGGATTGTGTCTTGAAGATTTTTATCCGTTTTGTTGACTAAAGAATGTGCACTTGTCACAGGCCAAAGACTACGGAAGCTGTGTTGCATCTAAAGTCCATGAGGTTGAAAGAGACATGTGCTTGAAAGAATTTCTTGCGCTGAAGAATTGTATGCAGCATACGGTATGACGGATTTTATTGCAGGAGACTTAATCATTTTATTTTCATCAATTTAGACTAATTTGTTCTACTATCATAGACTAATCTGTTCTACTATCAGGTTCCTTATAGATCCAGGGAAAAGCTTGAATCACGACTACATTCTCCTCCCCATATGATCCCAATAGGTCTTGCCTTCTCCTCTCCTTTCATCACTATGAGGCTTCCGCTATCTCCTTCAAGATCAAACGGGCTGCGATGGTTCTCCCCAACAACGAGGAAATCAGTGAGGAATCAGACTCCTCTCTCGTCATTGTACTAAGCCAGCACGGTTCCTGTAGTCAAGCCAGAGCTTCTCCCGACTTTCACCACCTGTTTCCCTACTATGTAGGCCGTTCTTTTTTTATTTTCATTCTGAGTGATTGCCTGTGATATGTTTATACAACTTTAAGTGACTCAAGAATTAAGTTTGGACTGCTTTGTCTGTGTGGTTTTTTTTTGAGAAATTTAGAAAATTGAAAAGTTAAAGAGTATGTCTAGCAGGCTTTCAAGTTCAGAGTCAAGTGTCGGCTCTGGTGCTTTATCACATGTGTATATACAACACCCACCCCTACGTTGCAATATTCTTGAGTCCTAGGCGCGCTTTTATAAATCGTGATTTCATGTTTTCAATTTGATAAGAGGGAATAGGCACAAATTAATTAGGTGAGGGGGAGTGGGAGGCTGACGGCAACCAATCATATTTATGTTATTATGAAACAAGTAATTCATGATATCCGAAATCAAATAACTAGAAGAAGAAAGAAAAAAAAAAACTAAAAACAGCAGATATGATCCTTTGATATAGATCAGTCGATCTAACTTGGATTCCAAGTTATTATGAAAGGCTGATGGCAACCAATCGTAATTATGTTATTATGAAACAAGTAATTCATGATATCCGAAATCAAATAACTAGAAGAAAAAAAACTAAAAACAGCAGAGATATGATCCTTTGATATAGATCAGTCGCTCGCTCTCAGTTGACAACCAAGCTGGATTGAGTGGAGAAGATAAGCTGAGTTGAAGCCTTAGCCATAAGTTGGAATTCTTTCTTCATCTTTTTCCTCTTCTTGTTAATATTTCTCAATTTACGACAACCAAGGAATGGTACTGCTGTAATTGAGATGTGAGCTCTTTTTAAAGAGCTAGAGTTGGCAAATATATATCTTAACATCTTTTTCCGTGCGAATTGTTGTCTTCCATATCCTTGCCACTCAAAGATATCGAGATGGGTTGACAAACATGCTGGAACATAACTCGGTTGCTTGAATGTAAGTGGGAAATCCGCAGCATTTGTTTGTTAAAACAAATCATGTTTGTAAGTAAACTAACTAACACGTTTAAGAGTTCAATTTAGATTTATTATTAAAAAAAAAAAAAAATTCATGAGCCGAGTTACGACTTACGAACCTCTTCGATGAGAAGAACTCTCAGTTTAGGTGAGTTTTGAAGAAAACACATAAATGGTGTCAGCCAATCTAACTTAGACGGTGGACATATTCTACACACTCTAAGCGAAGAAAAGTTAATGGTGTCACAGCACATAACCTGCAAAAAACATATATAACAACAAAATAAGCAGGCGTTGGAAATTTGGATCATAACAATAATGTTCTAGGGATGTAGTACCGTCTCAACCCTCAAAAGTAACTTGAACTTGAGATCCTGAAGATCAGCTTGCGTTTTCAGATACATGATCAGTTCTGGCTGATTCGTCCAAAAAGACCGCCATCGTTTCGACAACACCACGGTAGATCCTGCAACTTTTGCAGGGAGAAGCAACAGTATCGGCGTGAGCAAATCGTCAGGTAATTGGCTAACCATGTCTTCAATTCTCGGACTATTACTGCAGCTAACAAACTCGTTCGGGCTCAAACTAAACCCATTAACATAATTACATGCCATCGAAACGTCGTATACATAACGTGTAATTCATGATTGGACCTTAATGGGCTACACAAGATGGTTTCTAAGGATTTGTTGGACCTAAGCTTTTTTGTACTAAACAAGAAATTCAGTATATGACGCGAAACTAGAGAATCAATCACACTCTAAAATCACTCAACATTTGTGATTTCTTCACGATGTTCATTTTCCGCGTAGAAATTTCTCTTCTTCGTAAAATCTGGACTTTTTTGGCTTTAATTTGTTTGTTTTGGCTCTAATTTGTTTGTTGTGGGCCCGGTCCCAGAAAAAAAAAATTACATGGGTCAAAAATTAAATTAATTATAATTAAATAATTTATTATATAATATTTAATCCAACCTAAAAATGAACAAAAATAAAATTGAATTTTTAAATTTAAACTAAAGAAAACATAAAGCAAATTAGGCTTTACCCCATATAAAAAAAAAAAAAAAACTCAAAAAATGGTGCGAAAGAGATATTTGAACTCACGGTTGGGAGGGTCAGAACAATGATTTTAACCCAACTGAGCTACACCCTTTAATGAAAATTTGTCTATAATTATAATTTATATTTTTAAGGTGGGTCAATCGAACTACACCAACTATTCAAGCATATTCACACGTGTCAATCCCTTTCATTGATCTTCACACGGTGATCGCTCGTCGTTGGATAACACCTACCATTGATTTCTCGACGAGACAATTGTAACGGCTCGGACTCGGCCCATTTGAATAAGTTTAAATAGATTGATTTGGCTACCTATGTCATCAAAGTGCACTTACCTACTCCGGTCATTTACCATAAGAGAACTCCATAGTTAAGCGTGCTTACGCTGGAGTAGCACTAGGATGGGTGACCTTCCGAGAAGTCCTCTGCGGAATCGTGTGAGTGAGGTCAAAACACGAGAAAAAGTCACGTGGTGATTGCAGGGACAAGTAAATCAGTCGGTCGGGCTCATGAGAAAAATAACGCACCGAGCGTCGGACAGGGGCGGGGCCCACGAGCCCGACGGAGGGATGGGTGACTCGTCGGTAGGGGCGGTCGGGGTGTTATAACAAGCCTAAGACTGTCTGCATCAAACTCGAAGCACTGCGTTTCTGTTTGAATCTAACTATTCGGAGCAACCCCATCAATGTGCTTAGATTCATCTCCGTCTGGGTTTTCGCAGGTAACGCTACTCTGTTCTTATCTCCCATTTTTTTTTCATGCTTTTTTTCCTTCGATGTCATCTGTGTTTTAATGTGTAATCTCATATCTCATATTTGTTTCTCCTGTAATTCTCTTTAATAGATATAAGAGTTCAGTACTTGGATGGAATTGTTGTCCGATTTGCTGTGCTTGTAGGAAATTTAATGTGGGGTTTACAATAAGACCTTAGGTGTTGTGGCTTTGTTGTGTTGGCAACCATGATTGGGCTATAAAACTTGCAGACTCTGTCGTATTTTGTGTGTGTGTTCTTTTTTCTCAGTTCTTTAGAGATAGCTTTGGTGAATAACTATTTCTTTTATCCAATTCCAGTTTTGCTCTCAGCTTCAGCAATGCAGGCATGAAAGAAAAGAAATCTGATAGATTTTGGAGAAACCTTAGAAGTAGAATAGTTTCTCTCATCTTTATTCATTAACGAGTAAGCTTATTTATACAAATTCTTAACTTGTATAACAAGTTGTTTACATATTTAATAATAGTAAATCTTTCTATTTAGCAATAAGGGAATATACACAAATGTTAACTTTCCTAATAACAATAAGGAAATATGTTCACGTCGATCTCGTCATCCCGAGATCTTCTAATACCCTCTTGCAAGCATTGGACAAATCATCAGGTCATCTTCACGATGTTTATACCCGACCGTCGGGTCATCAATGGCGTTATACCTCGCCATAAGGTCATAGATTCGTTAGAAAATACACCATGATCGTAGTGTTGTGTATCTCTATCCTCTCGTCATCATGTTACCATGTGAACTGAATAAACCCATCAATAGATTCATGTCCATATTCCACAACAACATCATCATCACCGCCGGATCAGTATATATCCGTTGGAGTCATCATCTTCGTGGTTACATCGAATTTGTGATGAATAACCACATGAAGACAAGTTCTTGTAAATCTGTATTTTGAACAAAGCAAAACACCACAATTCAAAGAAAAAACATCATGTCCATAGTCCACAACAACATCATCATCACCGTCGGATCAGTATATATCCGTTGGAGTCATCATCTTCGTGGTTACGTCGAATTTGTAGTTGATGAATAACCACATAAAGACAAATTCTTGTAAATCTGTATTTTGAAAAAAGCAAAACACCACAATTCAAAGAAAAACATCATGTTTTTTTTTTTATGTTTTCTGAAGAATGAAATAACAAAAGAAGAAGAAATCAAAGAAGGAAAACATAATTTCTTGAAAGCAAAAAAAACAAATCTCGACAGTTTTTTTTTTTTGGTTTTTTTTTTAAACAAAACTTTGAGAAGAAAAAAAACGATAGAAAGATAGATCCGCAGCGGTAGGCGGTCAATAATCGAACAAAGCCTTTTGTATGTGACTAATGTTCTGAAGATAACAAAATTCAAACCCATATGAATTGGATCTTAGCTCTGATACCATGATAGATTTTGGAAGAAACCTTAGAAGTAGAATAGTTTCTCTCATCTTTATTCATTAGCCAATAAGCTTATTTATACAAAGTCTTAACTTGTCTAACAAGCTGTTTACATATTTAATAATAGTAAATCTTCATATTTATCAATAAGGGAATATACACAAATGTTAACTTTCCTAATAACAATAAGAAAATATGTTCATGTGGATCTCGTCATCCCGAGATCTCCTAATAAAATCCGCCACGGCTTCTACACTTGGAAGGATTTTAGCTAGTTGTTCTAAGCAGGTTTGTTCGACACCTCCAATTACCTTGTTATTTGCATTGTGTCTTTCAGATTTTGAGAAATGTTGGCACAAACATTCTCCTCCTTTGAATTTCTTCCTTCTCGGGTCTCTATTCTCATAGGTTTCTTGATGATTTTTTTGATAGCTTTGCTAGTTGTTAAGCACGGCATCAATATCTAAGAATGAGTCAGTAGGAGAGAGTAAAATTATATTACGTCAACTGTGTGGATTGTGTCTTGAAGATTTTTATCCGTTTTGTTGACTAAAGAATGTGCACTTGTCACAGGCCAAAGACTACGGAAGCTGTGTTGCATCTAAAGTCCATGAGGTTGAAAGAGACATGTGCTTGAAAGAATTTCTTGCGCTGAAGAATTGTATGCAGCATACGGTATGACGGATTTTATTGCAGGAGACTTAATCATTTTATTTTCATCAATTTAGACTAATTTGTTCTACTATCATAGACTAATCTGTTCTACTATCAGGTTCCTTATAGATCCAGGGAAAAGCTTGAATCACGACTACATTCTCCTCCCCATATGATCCCAATAGGTCTTGCCTTCTCCTCTCCTTTCATCACTATGAGGCTTCCGCTATCTCCTTCAAGATCAAACGGGCTGCGATGGTTCTCCCCAACAACGAGGAAATCAGTGAGGAATCAGACTCCTCTCTCGTCATTGTACTAAGCCAGCACGGTTCCTGTAGTCAAGCCAGAGCTTCTCCCGACTTTCACCACCTGTTTCCCTACTATGTAGGCCGTTCTTTTTTTATTTTCATTCTGAGTGATTGCCTGTGATATGTTTATACAACTTTAAGTGACTCAAGAATTAAGTTTGGACTGCTTTGTCTGTGTGGTTTTTTTTTGAGAAATTTAGAAAATTGAAAAGTTAAAGAGTATGTCTAGCAGGCTTTCAAGTTCAGAGTCAAGTGTCGGCTCTGGTGCTTTATCACATGTGTATATACAACACCCACCCCTACGTTGCAATATTCTTGAGTCCTAGGCGCGCTTTTATAAATCGTGATTTCATGTTTTCAATTTGATAAGAGGGAATAGGCACAAATTAATTAGGTGAGGGGGAGTGGGAGGCTGACGGCAACCAATCATATTTATGTTATTATGAAACAAGTAATTCATGATATCCGAAATCAAATAACTAGAAGAAGAAAGAAAAAAAAAAACTAAAAACAGCAGATATGATCCTTTGATATAGATCAGTCGATCTAACTTGGATTCCAAGTTATTATGAAAGGCTGATGGCAACCAATCGTAATTATGTTATTATGAAACAAGTAATTCATGATATCCGAAATCAAATAACTAGAAGAAAAAAAACTAAAAACAGCAGAGATATGATCCTTTGATATAGATCAGTCGCTCGCTCTCAGTTGACAACCAAGCTGGATTGAGTGGAGAAGATAAGCTGAGTTGAAGCCTTAGCCATAAGTTGGAATTCTTTCTTCATCTTTTTCCTCTTCTTGTTAATATTTCTCAATTTACGACAACCAAGGAATGGTACTGCTGTAATTGAGATGTGAGCTCTTTTTAAAGAGCTAGAGTTGGCAAATATATATCTTAACATCTTTTTCCGTGCGAATTGTTGTCTTCCATATCCTTGCCACTCAAAGATATCGAGATGGGTTGACAAACATGCTGGAACATAACTCGGTTGCTTGAATGTAAGTGGGAAATCCGCAGCATTTGTTTGTTAAAACAAATCATGTTTGTAAGTAAACTAACTAACACGTTTAAGAGTTCAATTTAGATTTATTATTAAAAAAAAAAAAAAATTCATGAGCCGAGTTACGACTTACGAACCTCTTCGATGAGAAGAACTCTCAGTTTAGGTGAGTTTTGAAGAAAACACATAAATGGTGTCAGCCAATCTAACTTAGACGGTGGACATATTCTACACACTCTAAGCGAAGAAAAGTTAATGGTGTCACAGCACATAACCTGCAAAAAACATATATAACAACAAAATAAGCAGGCGTTGGAAATTTGGATCATAACAATAATGTTCTAGGGATGTAGTACCGTCTCAACCCTCAAAAGTAACTTGAACTTGAGATCCTGAAGATCAGCTTGCGTTTTCAGATACATGATCAGTTCTGGCTGATTCGTCCAAAAAGACCGCCATCGTTTCGACAACACCACGGTAGATCCTGCAACTTTTGCAGGGAGAAGCAACAGTATCGGCGTGAGCAAATCGTCAGGTAATTGGCTAACCATGTCTTCAATTCTCGGACTATTACTGCAGCTAACAAACTCGTTCGGGCTCAAACTAAACCCATTAACATAATTACATGCCATCGAAACGTCGTATACATAACGTGTAATTCATGATTGGACCTTAATGGGCTACACAAGATGGTTTCTAAGGATTTGTTGGACCTAAGCTTTTTTGTACTAAACAAGAAATTCAGTATATGACGCGAAACTAGAGAATCAATCACACTCTAAAATCACTCAACATTTGTGATTTCTTCACGATGTTCATTTTCCGCGTAGAAATTTCTCTTCTTCGTAAAATCTGGACTTTTTTGGCTTTAATTTGTTTGTTTTGGCTCTAATTTGTTTGTTGTGGGCCCGGTCCCAGAAAAAAAAAATTACATGGGTCAAAAATTAAATTAATTATAATTAAATAATTTATTATATAATATTTAATCCAACCTAAAAATGAACAAAAATAAAATTGAATTTTTAAATTTAAACTAAAGAAAACATAAAGCAAATTAGGCTTTACCCCATATAAAAAAAAAAAAAAAACTCAAAAAATGGTGCGAAAGAGATATTTGAACTCACGGTTGGGAGGGTCAGAACAATGATTTTAACCCAACTGAGCTACACCCTTTAATGAAAATTTGTCTATAATTATAATTTATATTTTTAAGGTGGGTCAATCGAACTACACCAACTATTCAAGCATATTCACACGTGTCAATCCCTTTCATTGATCTTCACACGGTGATCGCTCGTCGTTGGATAACACCTACCATTGATTTCTCGACGAGACAATTGTAACGGCTCGGACTCGGCCCATTTGAATAAGTTTAAATAGATTGATTTGGCTACCTATGTCATCAAAGTGCACTTACCTACTCCGGTCATTTACCATAAGAGAACTCCATAGTTAAGCGTGCTTACGCTGGAGTAGCACTAGGATGGGTGACCTTCCGAGAAGTCCTCTGCGGAATCGTGTGAGTGAGGTCAAAACACGAGAAAAAGTCACGTGGTGATTGCAGGGACAAGTAAATCAGTCGGTCGGGCTCATGAGAAAAATAACGCACCGAGCGTCGGACAGGGGCGGGGCCCACGAGCCCGACGGAGGGATGGGTGACTCGTCGGTAGGGGCGGTCGGGGTGTTATAACAAGCCTAAGACTGTCTGCATCAAACTCGAAGCACTGCGTTTCTGTTTGAATCTAACTATTCGGAGCAACCCCATCAATGTGCTTAGATTCATCTCCGTCTGGGTTTTCGCAGGTAACGCTACTCTGTTCTTATCTCCCATTTTTTTTTCATGCTTTTTTTCCTTCGATGTCATCTGTGTTTTAATGTGTAATCTCATATCTCATATTTGTTTCTCCTGTAATTCTCTTTAATAGATATAAGAGTTCAGTACTTGGATGGAATTGTTGTCCGATTTGCTGTGCTTGTAGGAAATTTAATGTGGGGTTTACAATAAGACCTTAGGTGTTGTGGCTTTGTTGTGTTGGCAACCATGATTGGGCTATAAAACTTGCAGACTCTGTCGTATTTTGTGTGTGTGTTCTTTTTTCTCAGTTCTTTAGAGATAGCTTTGGTGAATAACTATTTCTTTTATCCAATTCCAGTTTTGCTCTCAGCTTCAGCAATGCAGGCATGAAAGAAAAGAAATCTGATAGATTTTGGAGAAACCTTAGAAGTAGAATAGTTTCTCTCATCTTTATTCATTAACGAGTAAGCTTATTTATACAAATTCTTAACTTGTATAACAAGTTGTTTACATATTTAATAATAGTAAATCTTTCTATTTAGCAATAAGGGAATATACACAAATGTTAACTTTCCTAATAACAATAAGGAAATATGTTCACGTCGATCTCGTCATCCCGAGATCTTCTAATACCCTCTTGCAAGCATTGGACAAATCATCAGGTCATCTTCACGATGTTTATACCCGACCGTCGGGTCATCAATGGCGTTATACCTCGCCATAAGGTCATAGATTCGTTAGAAAATACACCATGATCGTAGTGTTGTGTATCTCTATCCTCTCGTCATCATGTTACCATGTGAACTGAATAAACCCATCAATAGATTCATGTCCATATTCCACAACAACATCATCATCACCGCCGGATCAGTATATATCCGTTGGAGTCATCATCTTCGTGGTTACATCGAATTTGTGATGAATAACCACATGAAGACAAGTTCTTGTAAATCTGTATTTTGAACAAAGCAAAACACCACAATTCAAAGAAAAAACATCATGTCCATAGTCCACAACAACATCATCATCACCGTCGGATCAGTATATATCCGTTGGAGTCATCATCTTCGTGGTTACGTCGAATTTGTAGTTGATGAATAACCACATAAAGACAAATTCTTGTAAATCTGTATTTTGAAAAAAGCAAAACACCACAATTCAAAGAAAAACATCATGTTTTTTTTTTTATGTTTTCTGAAGAATGAAATAACAAAAGAAGAAGAAATCAAAGAAGGAAAACATAATTTCTTGAAAGCAAAAAAAACAAATCTCGACAGTTTTTTTTTTTTGGTTTTTTTTTTAAACAAAACTTTGAGAAGAAAAAAAACGATAGAAAGATAGATCCGCAGCGGTAGGCGGTCAATAATCGAACAAAGCCTTTTGTATGTGACTAATGTTCTGAAGATAACAAAATTCAAACCCATATGAATTGGATCTTAGCTCTGATACCATGATAGATTTTGGAAGAAACCTTAGAAGTAGAATAGTTTCTCTCATCTTTATTCATTAGCCAATAAGCTTATTTATACAAAGTCTTAACTTGTCTAACAAGCTGTTTACATATTTAATAATAGTAAATCTTCATATTTATCAATAAGGGAATATACACAAATGTTAACTTTCCTAATAACAATAAGAAAATATGTTCATGTGGATCTCGTCATCCCGAGATCTCCTAATAAAATCCGCCACGGCTTCTACACTTGGAAGGATTTTAGCTAGTTGTTCTAAGCAGGTTTGTTCGACACCTCCAATTACCTTGTTATTTGCATTGTGTCTTTCAGATTTTGAGAAATGTTGGCACAAACATTCTCCTCCTTTGAATTTCTTCCTTCTCGGGTCTCTATTCTCATAGGTTTCTTGATGATTTTTTTGATAGCTTTGCTAGTTGTTAAGCACGGCATCAATATCTAAGAATGAGTCAGTAGGAGAGAGTAAAATTATATTACGTCAACTGTGTGGATTGTGTCTTGAAGATTTTTATCCGTTTTGTTGACTAAAGAATGTGCACTTGTCACAGGCCAAAGACTACGGAAGCTGTGTTGCATCTAAAGTCCATGAGGTTGAAAGAGACATGTGCTTGAAAGAATTTCTTGCGCTGAAGAATTGTATGCAGCATACGGTATGACGGATTTTATTGCAGGAGACTTAATCATTTTATTTTCATCAATTTAGACTAATTTGTTCTACTATCATAGACTAATCTGTTCTACTATCAGGTTCCTTATAGATCCAGGGAAAAGCTTGAATCACGACTACATTCTCCTCCCCATATGATCCCAATAGGTCTTGCCTTCTCCTCTCCTTTCATCACTATGAGGCTTCCGCTATCTCCTTCAAGATCAAACGGGCTGCGATGGTTCTCCCCAACAACGAGGAAATCAGTGAGGAATCAGACTCCTCTCTCGTCATTGTACTAAGCCAGCACGGTTCCTGTAGTCAAGCCAGAGCTTCTCCCGACTTTCACCACCTGTTTCCCTACTATGTAGGCCGTTCTTTTTTTATTTTCATTCTGAGTGATTGCCTGTGATATGTTTATACAACTTTAAGTGACTCAAGAATTAAGTTTGGACTGCTTTGTCTGTGTGGTTTTTTTTTGAGAAATTTAGAAAATTGAAAAGTTAAAGAGTATGTCTAGCAGGCTTTCAAGTTCAGAGTCAAGTGTCGGCTCTGGTGCTTTATCACATGTGTATATACAACACCCACCCCTACGTTGCAATATTCTTGAGTCCTAGGCGCGCTTTTATAAATCGTGATTTCATGTTTTCAATTTGATAAGAGGGAATAGGCACAAATTAATTAGGTGAGGGGGAGTGGGAGGCTGACGGCAACCAATCATATTTATGTTATTATGAAACAAGTAATTCATGATATCCGAAATCAAATAACTAGAAGAAGAAAGAAAAAAAAAAACTAAAAACAGCAGATATGATCCTTTGATATAGATCAGTCGATCTAACTTGGATTCCAAGTTATTATGAAAGGCTGATGGCAACCAATCGTAATTATGTTATTATGAAACAAGTAATTCATGATATCCGAAATCAAATAACTAGAAGAAAAAAAACTAAAAACAGCAGAGATATGATCCTTTGATATAGATCAGTCGCTCGCTCTCAGTTGACAACCAAGCTGGATTGAGTGGAGAAGATAAGCTGAGTTGAAGCCTTAGCCATAAGTTGGAATTCTTTCTTCATCTTTTTCCTCTTCTTGTTAATATTTCTCAATTTACGACAACCAAGGAATGGTACTGCTGTAATTGAGATGTGAGCTCTTTTTAAAGAGCTAGAGTTGGCAAATATATATCTTAACATCTTTTTCCGTGCGAATTGTTGTCTTCCATATCCTTGCCACTCAAAGATATCGAGATGGGTTGACAAACATGCTGGAACATAACTCGGTTGCTTGAATGTAAGTGGGAAATCCGCAGCATTTGTTTGTTAAAACAAATCATGTTTGTAAGTAAACTAACTAACACGTTTAAGAGTTCAATTTAGATTTATTATTAAAAAAAAAAAAAAATTCATGAGCCGAGTTACGACTTACGAACCTCTTCGATGAGAAGAACTCTCAGTTTAGGTGAGTTTTGAAGAAAACACATAAATGGTGTCAGCCAATCTAACTTAGACGGTGGACATATTCTACACACTCTAAGCGAAGAAAAGTTAATGGTGTCACAGCACATAACCTGCAAAAAACATATATAACAACAAAATAAGCAGGCGTTGGAAATTTGGATCATAACAATAATGTTCTAGGGATGTAGTACCGTCTCAACCCTCAAAAGTAACTTGAACTTGAGATCCTGAAGATCAGCTTGCGTTTTCAGATACATGATCAGTTCTGGCTGATTCGTCCAAAAAGACCGCCATCGTTTCGACAACACCACGGTAGATCCTGCAACTTTTGCAGGGAGAAGCAACAGTATCGGCGTGAGCAAATCGTCAGGTAATTGGCTAACCATGTCTTCAATTCTCGGACTATTACTGCAGCTAACAAACTCGTTCGGGCTCAAACTAAACCCATTAACATAATTACATGCCATCGAAACGTCGTATACATAACGTGTAATTCATGATTGGACCTTAATGGGCTACACAAGATGGTTTCTAAGGATTTGTTGGACCTAAGCTTTTTTGTACTAAACAAGAAATTCAGTATATGACGCGAAACTAGAGAATCAATCACACTCTAAAATCACTCAACATTTGTGATTTCTTCACGATGTTCATTTTCCGCGTAGAAATTTCTCTTCTTCGTAAAATCTGGACTTTTTTGGCTTTAATTTGTTTGTTTTGGCTCTAATTTGTTTGTTGTGGGCCCGGTCCCAGAAAAAAAAAATTACATGGGTCAAAAATTAAATTAATTATAATTAAATAATTTATTATATAATATTTAATCCAACCTAAAAATGAACAAAAATAAAATTGAATTTTTAAATTTAAACTAAAGAAAACATAAAGCAAATTAGGCTTTACCCCATATAAAAAAAAAAAAAAAACTCAAAAAATGGTGCGAAAGAGATATTTGAACTCACGGTTGGGAGGGTCAGAACAATGATTTTAACCCAACTGAGCTACACCCTTTAATGAAAATTTGTCTATAATTATAATTTATATTTTTAAGGTGGGTCAATCGAACTACACCAACTATTCAAGCATATTCACACGTGTCAATCCCTTTCATTGATCTTCACACGGTGATCGCTCGTCGTTGGATAACACCTACCATTGATTTCTCGACGAGACAATTGTAACGGCTCGGACTCGGCCCATTTGAATAAGTTTAAATAGATTGATTTGGCTACCTATGTCATCAAAGTGCACTTACCTACTCCGGTCATTTACCATAAGAGAACTCCATAGTTAAGCGTGCTTACGCTGGAGTAGCACTAGGATGGGTGACCTTCCGAGAAGTCCTCTGCGGAATCGTGTGAGTGAGGTCAAAACACGAGAAAAAGTCACGTGGTGATTGCAGGGACAAGTAAATCAGTCGGTCGGGCTCATGAGAAAAATAACGCACCGAGCGTCGGACAGGGGCGGGGCCCACGAGCCCGACGGAGGGATGGGTGACTCGTCGGTAGGGGCGGTCGGGGTGTTATAACAAGCCTAAGACTGTCTGCATCAAACTCGAAGCACTGCGTTTCTGTTTGAATCTAACTATTCGGAGCAACCCCATCAATGTGCTTAGATTCATCTCCGTCTGGGTTTTCGCAGGTAACGCTACTCTGTTCTTATCTCCCATTTTTTTTTCATGCTTTTTTTCCTTCGATGTCATCTGTGTTTTAATGTGTAATCTCATATCTCATATTTGTTTCTCCTGTAATTCTCTTTAATAGATATAAGAGTTCAGTACTTGGATGGAATTGTTGTCCGATTTGCTGTGCTTGTAGGAAATTTAATGTGGGGTTTACAATAAGACCTTAGGTGTTGTGGCTTTGTTGTGTTGGCAACCATGATTGGGCTATAAAACTTGCAGACTCTGTCGTATTTTGTGTGTGTGTTCTTTTTTCTCAGTTCTTTAGAGATAGCTTTGGTGAATAACTATTTCTTTTATCCAATTCCAGTTTTGCTCTCAGCTTCAGCAATGCAGGCATGAAAGAAAAGAAATCTGATAGATTTTGGAGAAACCTTAGAAGTAGAATAGTTTCTCTCATCTTTATTCATTAACGAGTAAGCTTATTTATACAAATTCTTAACTTGTATAACAAGTTGTTTACATATTTAATAATAGTAAATCTTTCTATTTAGCAATAAGGGAATATACACAAATGTTAACTTTCCTAATAACAATAAGGAAATATGTTCACGTCGATCTCGTCATCCCGAGATCTTCTAATACCCTCTTGCAAGCATTGGACAAATCATCAGGTCATCTTCACGATGTTTATACCCGACCGTCGGGTCATCAATGGCGTTATACCTCGCCATAAGGTCATAGATTCGTTAGAAAATACACCATGATCGTAGTGTTGTGTATCTCTATCCTCTCGTCATCATGTTACCATGTGAACTGAATAAACCCATCAATAGATTCATGTCCATATTCCACAACAACATCATCATCACCGCCGGATCAGTATATATCCGTTGGAGTCATCATCTTCGTGGTTACATCGAATTTGTGATGAATAACCACATGAAGACAAGTTCTTGTAAATCTGTATTTTGAACAAAGCAAAACACCACAATTCAAAGAAAAAACATCATGTCCATAGTCCACAACAACATCATCATCACCGTCGGATCAGTATATATCCGTTGGAGTCATCATCTTCGTGGTTACGTCGAATTTGTAGTTGATGAATAACCACATAAAGACAAATTCTTGTAAATCTGTATTTTGAAAAAAGCAAAACACCACAATTCAAAGAAAAACATCATGTTTTTTTTTTTATGTTTTCTGAAGAATGAAATAACAAAAGAAGAAGAAATCAAAGAAGGAAAACATAATTTCTTGAAAGCAAAAAAAACAAATCTCGACAGTTTTTTTTTTTTGGTTTTTTTTTTAAACAAAACTTTGAGAAGAAAAAAAACGATAGAAAGATAGATCCGCAGCGGTAGGCGGTCAATAATCGAACAAAGCCTTTTGTATGTGACTAATGTTCTGAAGATAACAAAATTCAAACCCATATGAATTGGATCTTAGCTCTGATACCATGATAGATTTTGGAAGAAACCTTAGAAGTAGAATAGTTTCTCTCATCTTTATTCATTAGCCAATAAGCTTATTTATACAAAGTCTTAACTTGTCTAACAAGCTGTTTACATATTTAATAATAGTAAATCTTCATATTTATCAATAAGGGAATATACACAAATGTTAACTTTCCTAATAACAATAAGAAAATATGTTCATGTGGATCTCGTCATCCCGAGATCTCCTAATAAAATCCGCCACGGCTTCTACACTTGGAAGGATTTTAGCTAGTTGTTCTAAGCAGGTTTGTTCGACACCTCCAATTACCTTGTTATTTGCATTGTGTCTTTCAGATTTTGAGAAATGTTGGCACAAACATTCTCCTCCTTTGAATTTCTTCCTTCTCGGGTCTCTATTCTCATAGGTTTCTTGATGATTTTTTTGATAGCTTTGCTAGTTGTTAAGCACGGCATCAATATCTAAGAATGAGTCAGTAGGAGAGAGTAAAATTATATTACGTCAACTGTGTGGATTGTGTCTTGAAGATTTTTATCCGTTTTGTTGACTAAAGAATGTGCACTTGTCACAGGCCAAAGACTACGGAAGCTGTGTTGCATCTAAAGTCCATGAGGTTGAAAGAGACATGTGCTTGAAAGAATTTCTTGCGCTGAAGAATTGTATGCAGCATACGGTATGACGGATTTTATTGCAGGAGACTTAATCATTTTATTTTCATCAATTTAGACTAATTTGTTCTACTATCATAGACTAATCTGTTCTACTATCAGGTTCCTTATAGATCCAGGGAAAAGCTTGAATCACGACTACATTCTCCTCCCCATATGATCCCAATAGGTCTTGCCTTCTCCTCTCCTTTCATCACTATGAGGCTTCCGCTATCTCCTTCAAGATCAAACGGGCTGCGATGGTTCTCCCCAACAACGAGGAAATCAGTGAGGAATCAGACTCCTCTCTCGTCATTGTACTAAGCCAGCACGGTTCCTGTAGTCAAGCCAGAGCTTCTCCCGACTTTCACCACCTGTTTCCCTACTATGTAGGCCGTTCTTTTTTTATTTTCATTCTGAGTGATTGCCTGTGATATGTTTATACAACTTTAAGTGACTCAAGAATTAAGTTTGGACTGCTTTGTCTGTGTGGTTTTTTTTTGAGAAATTTAGAAAATTGAAAAGTTAAAGAGTATGTCTAGCAGGCTTTCAAGTTCAGAGTCAAGTGTCGGCTCTGGTGCTTTATCACATGTGTATATACAACACCCACCCCTACGTTGCAATATTCTTGAGTCCTAGGCGCGCTTTTATAAATCGTGATTTCATGTTTTCAATTTGATAAGAGGGAATAGGCACAAATTAATTAGGTGAGGGGGAGTGGGAGGCTGACGGCAACCAATCATATTTATGTTATTATGAAACAAGTAATTCATGATATCCGAAATCAAATAACTAGAAGAAGAAAGAAAAAAAAAAACTAAAAACAGCAGATATGATCCTTTGATATAGATCAGTCGATCTAACTTGGATTCCAAGTTATTATGAAAGGCTGATGGCAACCAATCGTAATTATGTTATTATGAAACAAGTAATTCATGATATCCGAAATCAAATAACTAGAAGAAAAAAAACTAAAAACAGCAGAGATATGATCCTTTGATATAGATCAGTCGCTCGCTCTCAGTTGACAACCAAGCTGGATTGAGTGGAGAAGATAAGCTGAGTTGAAGCCTTAGCCATAAGTTGGAATTCTTTCTTCATCTTTTTCCTCTTCTTGTTAATATTTCTCAATTTACGACAACCAAGGAATGGTACTGCTGTAATTGAGATGTGAGCTCTTTTTAAAGAGCTAGAGTTGGCAAATATATATCTTAACATCTTTTTCCGTGCGAATTGTTGTCTTCCATATCCTTGCCACTCAAAGATATCGAGATGGGTTGACAAACATGCTGGAACATAACTCGGTTGCTTGAATGTAAGTGGGAAATCCGCAGCATTTGTTTGTTAAAACAAATCATGTTTGTAAGTAAACTAACTAACACGTTTAAGAGTTCAATTTAGATTTATTATTAAAAAAAAAAAAAAATTCATGAGCCGAGTTACGACTTACGAACCTCTTCGATGAGAAGAACTCTCAGTTTAGGTGAGTTTTGAAGAAAACACATAAATGGTGTCAGCCAATCTAACTTAGACGGTGGACATATTCTACACACTCTAAGCGAAGAAAAGTTAATGGTGTCACAGCACATAACCTGCAAAAAACATATATAACAACAAAATAAGCAGGCGTTGGAAATTTGGATCATAACAATAATGTTCTAGGGATGTAGTACCGTCTCAACCCTCAAAAGTAACTTGAACTTGAGATCCTGAAGATCAGCTTGCGTTTTCAGATACATGATCAGTTCTGGCTGATTCGTCCAAAAAGACCGCCATCGTTTCGACAACACCACGGTAGATCCTGCAACTTTTGCAGGGAGAAGCAACAGTATCGGCGTGAGCAAATCGTCAGGTAATTGGCTAACCATGTCTTCAATTCTCGGACTATTACTGCAGCTAACAAACTCGTTCGGGCTCAAACTAAACCCATTAACATAATTACATGCCATCGAAACGTCGTATACATAACGTGTAATTCATGATTGGACCTTAATGGGCTACACAAGATGGTTTCTAAGGATTTGTTGGACCTAAGCTTTTTTGTACTAAACAAGAAATTCAGTATATGACGCGAAACTAGAGAATCAATCACACTCTAAAATCACTCAACATTTGTGATTTCTTCACGATGTTCATTTTCCGCGTAGAAATTTCTCTTCTTCGTAAAATCTGGACTTTTTTGGCTTTAATTTGTTTGTTTTGGCTCTAATTTGTTTGTTGTGGGCCCGGTCCCAGAAAAAAAAAATTACATGGGTCAAAAATTAAATTAATTATAATTAAATAATTTATTATATAATATTTAATCCAACCTAAAAATGAACAAAAATAAAATTGAATTTTTAAATTTAAACTAAAGAAAACATAAAGCAAATTAGGCTTTACCCCATATAAAAAAAAAAAAAAAACTCAAAAAATGGTGCGAAAGAGATATTTGAACTCACGGTTGGGAGGGTCAGAACAATGATTTTAACCCAACTGAGCTACACCCTTTAATGAAAATTTGTCTATAATTATAATTTATATTTTTAAGGTGGGTCAATCGAACTACACCAACTATTCAAGCATATTCACACGTGTCAATCCCTTTCATTGATCTTCACACGGTGATCGCTCGTCGTTGGATAACACCTACCATTGATTTCTCGACGAGACAATTGTAACGGCTCGGACTCGGCCCATTTGAATAAGTTTAAATAGATTGATTTGGCTACCTATGTCATCAAAGTGCACTTACCTACTCCGGTCATTTACCATAAGAGAACTCCATAGTTAAGCGTGCTTACGCTGGAGTAGCACTAGGATGGGTGACCTTCCGAGAAGTCCTCTGCGGAATCGTGTGAGTGAGGTCAAAACACGAGAAAAAGTCACGTGGTGATTGCAGGGACAAGTAAATCAGTCGGTCGGGCTCATGAGAAAAATAACGCACCGAGCGTCGGACAGGGGCGGGGCCCACGAGCCCGACGGAGGGATGGGTGACTCGTCGGTAGGGGCGGTCGGGGTGTTATAACAAGCCTAAGACTGTCTGCATCAAACTCGAAGCACTGCGTTTCTGTTTGAATCTAACTATTCGGAGCAACCCCATCAATGTGCTTAGATTCATCTCCGTCTGGGTTTTCGCAGGTAACGCTACTCTGTTCTTATCTCCCATTTTTTTTTCATGCTTTTTTTCCTTCGATGTCATCTGTGTTTTAATGTGTAATCTCATATCTCATATTTGTTTCTCCTGTAATTCTCTTTAATAGATATAAGAGTTCAGTACTTGGATGGAATTGTTGTCCGATTTGCTGTGCTTGTAGGAAATTTAATGTGGGGTTTACAATAAGACCTTAGGTGTTGTGGCTTTGTTGTGTTGGCAACCATGATTGGGCTATAAAACTTGCAGACTCTGTCGTATTTTGTGTGTGTGTTCTTTTTTCTCAGTTCTTTAGAGATAGCTTTGGTGAATAACTATTTCTTTTATCCAATTCCAGTTTTGCTCTCAGCTTCAGCAATGCAGGCATGAAAGAAAAGAAATCTGATAGATTTTGGAGAAACCTTAGAAGTAGAATAGTTTCTCTCATCTTTATTCATTAACGAGTAAGCTTATTTATACAAATTCTTAACTTGTATAACAAGTTGTTTACATATTTAATAATAGTAAATCTTTCTATTTAGCAATAAGGGAATATACACAAATGTTAACTTTCCTAATAACAATAAGGAAATATGTTCACGTCGATCTCGTCATCCCGAGATCTTCTAATACCCTCTTGCAAGCATTGGACAAATCATCAGGTCATCTTCACGATGTTTATACCCGACCGTCGGGTCATCAATGGCGTTATACCTCGCCATAAGGTCATAGATTCGTTAGAAAATACACCATGATCGTAGTGTTGTGTATCTCTATCCTCTCGTCATCATGTTACCATGTGAACTGAATAAACCCATCAATAGATTCATGTCCATATTCCACAACAACATCATCATCACCGCCGGATCAGTATATATCCGTTGGAGTCATCATCTTCGTGGTTACATCGAATTTGTGATGAATAACCACATGAAGACAAGTTCTTGTAAATCTGTATTTTGAACAAAGCAAAACACCACAATTCAAAGAAAAAACATCATGTCCATAGTCCACAACAACATCATCATCACCGTCGGATCAGTATATATCCGTTGGAGTCATCATCTTCGTGGTTACGTCGAATTTGTAGTTGATGAATAACCACATAAAGACAAATTCTTGTAAATCTGTATTTTGAAAAAAGCAAAACACCACAATTCAAAGAAAAACATCATGTTTTTTTTTTTATGTTTTCTGAAGAATGAAATAACAAAAGAAGAAGAAATCAAAGAAGGAAAACATAATTTCTTGAAAGCAAAAAAAACAAATCTCGACAGTTTTTTTTTTTTGGTTTTTTTTTTAAACAAAACTTTGAGAAGAAAAAAAACGATAGAAAGATAGATCCGCAGCGGTAGGCGGTCAATAATCGAACAAAGCCTTTTGTATGTGACTAATGTTCTGAAGATAACAAAATTCAAACCCATATGAATTGGATCTTAGCTCTGATACCATGATAGATTTTGGAAGAAACCTTAGAAGTAGAATAGTTTCTCTCATCTTTATTCATTAGCCAATAAGCTTATTTATACAAAGTCTTAACTTGTCTAACAAGCTGTTTACATATTTAATAATAGTAAATCTTCATATTTATCAATAAGGGAATATACACAAATGTTAACTTTCCTAATAACAATAAGAAAATATGTTCATGTGGATCTCGTCATCCCGAGATCTCCTAATAAAATCCGCCACGGCTTCTACACTTGGAAGGATTTTAGCTAGTTGTTCTAAGCAGGTTTGTTCGACACCTCCAATTACCTTGTTATTTGCATTGTGTCTTTCAGATTTTGAGAAATGTTGGCACAAACATTCTCCTCCTTTGAATTTCTTCCTTCTCGGGTCTCTATTCTCATAGGTTTCTTGATGATTTTTTTGATAGCTTTGCTAGTTGTTAAGCACGGCATCAATATCTAAGAATGAGTCAGTAGGAGAGAGTAAAATTATATTACGTCAACTGTGTGGATTGTGTCTTGAAGATTTTTATCCGTTTTGTTGACTAAAGAATGTGCACTTGTCACAGGCCAAAGACTA
The DNA here is from genome assembly GCA_020283515.1 of Alliaria petiolata. Taxonomy (NCBI): domain Eukaryota; kingdom Viridiplantae; phylum Streptophyta; class Magnoliopsida; order Brassicales; family Brassicaceae; genus Alliaria; species Alliaria petiolata. The sequence continues at coordinate 93,032,228 of JAHZTW010000002.1, forward strand.
CGGAAGCTGTGTTGCATCTAAAGTCCATGAGGTTGAAAGAGACATGTGCTTGAAAGAATTTCTTGCGCTGAAGAATTGTATGCAGCATACGGTATGACGGATTTTATTGCAGGAGACTTAATCATTTTATTTTCATCAATTTAGACTAATTTGTTCTACTATCATAGACTAATCTGTTCTACTATCAGGTTCCTTATAGATCCAGGGAAAAGCTTGAATCACGACTACATTCTCCTCCCCATATGATCCCAATAGGTCTTGCCTTCTCCTCTCCTTTCATCACTATGAGGCTTCCGCTATCTCCTTCAAGATCAAACGGGCTGCGATGGTTCTCCCCAACAACGAGGAAATCAGTGAGGAATCAGACTCCTCTCTCGTCATTGTACTAAGCCAGCACGGTTCCTGTAGTCAAGCCAGAGCTTCTCCCGACTTTCACCACCTGTTTCCCTACTATGTAGGCCGTTCTTTTTTTATTTTCATTCTGAGTGATTGCCTGTGATATGTTTATACAACTTTAAGTGACTCAAGAATTAAGTTTGGACTGCTTTGTCTGTGTGGTTTTTTTTTGAGAAATTTAGAAAATTGAAAAGTTAAAGAGTATGTCTAGCAGGCTTTCAAGTTCAGAGTCAAGTGTCGGCTCTGGTGCTTTATCACATGTGTATATACAACACCCACCCCTACGTTGCAATATTCTTGAGTCCTAGGCGCGCTTTTATAAATCGTGATTTCATGTTTTCAATTTGATAAGAGGGAATAGGCACAAATTAATTAGGTGAGGGGGAGTGGGAGGCTGACGGCAACCAATCATATTTATGTTATTATGAAACAAGTAATTCATGATATCCGAAATCAAATAACTAGAAGAAGAAAGAAAAAAAAAAACTAAAAACAGCAGATATGATCCTTTGATATAGATCAGTCGATCTAACTTGGATTCCAAGTTATTATGAAAGGCTGATGGCAACCAATCGTAATTATGTTATTATGAAACAAGTAATTCATGATATCCGAAATCAAATAACTAGAAGAAAAAAAACTAAAAACAGCAGAGATATGATCCTTTGATATAGATCAGTCGCTCGCTCTCAGTTGACAACCAAGCTGGATTGAGTGGAGAAGATAAGCTGAGTTGAAGCCTTAGCCATAAGTTGGAATTCTTTCTTCATCTTTTTCCTCTTCTTGTTAATATTTCTCAATTTACGACAACCAAGGAATGGTACTGCTGTAATTGAGATGTGAGCTCTTTTTAAAGAGCTAGAGTTGGCAAATATATATCTTAACATCTTTTTCCGTGCGAATTGTTGTCTTCCATATCCTTGCCACTCAAAGATATCGAGATGGGTTGACAAACATGCTGGAACATAACTCGGTTGCTTGAATGTAAGTGGGAAATCCGCAGCATTTGTTTGTTAAAACAAATCATGTTTGTAAGTAAACTAACTAACACGTTTAAGAGTTCAATTTAGATTTATTATTAAAAAAAAAAAAAAATTCATGAGCCGAGTTACGACTTACGAACCTCTTCGATGAGAAGAACTCTCAGTTTAGGTGAGTTTTGAAGAAAACACATAAATGGTGTCAGCCAATCTAACTTAGACGGTGGACATATTCTACACACTCTAAGCGAAGAAAAGTTAATGGTGTCACAGCACATAACCTGCAAAAAACATATATAACAACAAAATAAGCAGGCGTTGGAAATTTGGATCATAACAATAATGTTCTAGGGATGTAGTACCGTCTCAACCCTCAAAAGTAACTTGAACTTGAGATCCTGAAGATCAGCTTGCGTTTTCAGATACATGATCAGTTCTGGCTGATTCGTCCAAAAAGACCGCCATCGTTTCGACAACACCACGGTAGATCCTGCAACTTTTGCAGGGAGAAGCAACAGTATCGGCGTGAGCAAATCGTCAGGTAATTGGCTAACCATGTCTTCAATTCTCGGACTATTACTGCAGCTAACAAACTCGTTCGGGCTCAAACTAAACCCATTAACATAATTACATGCCATCGAAACGTCGTATACATAACGTGTAATTCATGATTGGACCTTAATGGGCTACACAAGATGGTTTCTAAGGATTTGTTGGACCTAAGCTTTTTTGTACTAAACAAGAAATTCAGTATATGACGCGAAACTAGAGAATCAATCACACTCTAAAATCACTCAACATTTGTGATTTCTTCACGATGTTCATTTTCCGCGTAGAAATTTCTCTTCTTCGTAAAATCTGGACTTTTTTGGCTTTAATTTGTTTGTTTTGGCTCTAATTTGTTTGTTGTGGGCCCGGTCCCAGAAAAAAAAAATTACATGGGTCAAAAATTAAATTAATTATAATTAAATAATTTATTATATAATATTTAATCCAACCTAAAAATGAACAAAAATAAAATTGAATTTTTAAATTTAAACTAAAGAAAACATAAAGCAAATTAGGCTTTACCCCATATAAAAAAAAAAAAAAAACTCAAAAAATGGTGCGAAAGAGATATTTGAACTCACGGTTGGGAGGGTCAGAACAATGATTTTAACCCAACTGAGCTACACCCTTTAATGAAAATTTGTCTATAATTATAATTTATATTTTTAAGGTGGGTCAATCGAACTACACCAACTATTCAAGCATATTCACACGTGTCAATCCCTTTCATTGATCTTCACACGGTGATCGCTCGTCGTTGGATAACACCTACCATTGATTTCTCGACGAGACAATTGTAACGGCTCGGACTCGGCCCATTTGAATAAGTTTAAATAGATTGATTTGGCTACCTATGTCATCAAAGTGCACTTACCTACTCCGGTCATTTACCATAAGAGAACTCCATAGTTAAGCGTGCTTACGCTGGAGTAGCACTAGGATGGGTGACCTTCCGAGAAGTCCTCTGCGGAATCGTGTGAGTGAGGTCAAAACACGAGAAAAAGTCACGTGGTGATTGCAGGGACAAGTAAATCAGTCGGTCGGGCTCATGAGAAAAATAACGCACCGAGCGTCGGACAGGGGCGGGGCCCACGAGCCCGACGGAGGGATGGGTGACTCGTCGGTAGGGGCGGTCGGGGTGTTATAACAAGCCTAAGACTGTCTGCATCAAACTCGAAGCACTGCGTTTCTGTTTGAATCTAACTATTCGGAGCAACCCCATCAATGTGCTTAGATTCATCTCCGTCTGGGTTTTCGCAGGTAACGCTACTCTGTTCTTATCTCCCATTTTTTTTTCATGCTTTTTTTCCTTCGATGTCATCTGTGTTTTAATGTGTAATCTCATATCTCATATTTGTTTCTCCTGTAATTCTCTTTAATAGATATAAGAGTTCAGTACTTGGATGGAATTGTTGTCCGATTTGCTGTGCTTGTAGGAAATTTAATGTGGGGTTTACAATAAGACCTTAGGTGTTGTGGCTTTGTTGTGTTGGCAACCATGATTGGGCTATAAAACTTGCAGACTCTGTCGTATTTTGTGTGTGTGTTCTTTTTTCTCAGTTCTTTAGAGATAGCTTTGGTGAATAACTATTTCTTTTATCCAATTCCAGTTTTGCTCTCAGCTTCAGCAATGCAGGCATGAAAGAAAAGAAATCTGATAGATTTTGGAGAAACCTTAGAAGTAGAATAGTTTCTCTCATCTTTATTCATTAACGAGTAAGCTTATTTATACAAATTCTTAACTTGTATAACAAGTTGTTTACATATTTAATAATAGTAAATCTTTCTATTTAGCAATAAGGGAATATACACAAATGTTAACTTTCCTAATAACAATAAGGAAATATGTTCACGTCGATCTCGTCATCCCGAGATCTTCTAATACCCTCTTGCAAGCATTGGACAAATCATCAGGTCATCTTCACGATGTTTATACCCGACCGTCGGGTCATCAATGGCGTTATACCTCGCCATAAGGTCATAGATTCGTTAGAAAATACACCATGATCGTAGTGTTGTGTATCTCTATCCTCTCGTCATCATGTTACCATGTGAACTGAATAAACCCATCAATAGATTCATGTCCATATTCCACAACAACATCATCATCACCGCCGGATCAGTATATATCCGTTGGAGTCATCATCTTCGTGGTTACATCGAATTTGTGATGAATAACCACATGAAGACAAGTTCTTGTAAATCTGTATTTTGAACAAAGCAAAACACCACAATTCAAAGAAAAAACATCATGTCCATAGTCCACAACAACATCATCATCACCGTCGGATCAGTATATATCCGTTGGAGTCATCATCTTCGTGGTTACGTCGAATTTGTAGTTGATGAATAACCACATAAAGACAAATTCTTGTAAATCTGTATTTTGAAAAAAGCAAAACACCACAATTCAAAGAAAAACATCATGTTTTTTTTTTTATGTTTTCTGAAGAATGAAATAACAAAAGAAGAAGAAATCAAAGAAGGAAAACATAATTTCTTGAAAGCAAAAAAAACAAATCTCGACAGTTTTTTTTTTTTGGTTTTTTTTTTAAACAAAACTTTGAGAAGAAAAAAAACGATAGAAAGATAGATCCGCAGCGGTAGGCGGTCAATAATCGAACAAAGCCTTTTGTATGTGACTAATGTTCTGAAGATAACAAAATTCAAACCCATATGAATTGGATCTTAGCTCTGATACCATGATAGATTTTGGAAGAAACCTTAGAAGTAGAATAGTTTCTCTCATCTTTATTCATTAGCCAATAAGCTTATTTATACAAAGTCTTAACTTGTCTAACAAGCTGTTTACATATTTAATAATAGTAAATCTTCATATTTATCAATAAGGGAATATACACAAATGTTAACTTTCCTAATAACAATAAGAAAATATGTTCATGTGGATCTCGTCATCCCGAGATCTCCTAATAAAATCCGCCACGGCTTCTACACTTGGAAGGATTTTAGCTAGTTGTTCTAAGCAGGTTTGTTCGACACCTCCAATTACCTTGTTATTTGCATTGTGTCTTTCAGATTTTGAGAAATGTTGGCACAAACATTCTCCTCCTTTGAATTTCTTCCTTCTCGGGTCTCTATTCTCATAGGTTTCTTGATGATTTTTTTGATAGCTTTGCTAGTTGTTAAGCACGGCATCAATATCTAAGAATGAGTCAGTAGGAGAGAGTAAAATTATATTACGTCAACTGTGTGGATTGTGTCTTGAAGATTTTTATCCGTTTTGTTGACTAAAGAATGTGCACTTGTCACAGGCCAAAGACTACGGAAGCTGTGTTGCATCTAAAGTCCATGAGGTTGAAAGAGACATGTGCTTGAAAGAATTTCTTGCGCTGAAGAATTGTATGCAGCATACGGTATGACGGATTTTATTGCAGGAGACTTAATCATTTTATTTTCATCAATTTAGACTAATTTGTTCTACTATCATAGACTAATCTGTTCTACTATCAGGTTCCTTATAGATCCAGGGAAAAGCTTGAATCACGACTACATTCTCCTCCCCATATGATCCCAATAGGTCTTGCCTTCTCCTCTCCTTTCATCACTATGAGGCTTCCGCTATCTCCTTCAAGATCAAACGGGCTGCGATGGTTCTCCCCAACAACGAGGAAATCAGTGAGGAATCAGACTCCTCTCTCGTCATTGTACTAAGCCAGCACGGTTCCTGTAGTCAAGCCAGAGCTTCTCCCGACTTTCACCACCTGTTTCCCTACTATGTAGGCCGTTCTTTTTTTATTTTCATTCTGAGTGATTGCCTGTGATATGTTTATACAACTTTAAGTGACTCAAGAATTAAGTTTGGACTGCTTTGTCTGTGTGGTTTTTTTTTGAGAAATTTAGAAAATTGAAAAGTTAAAGAGTATGTCTAGCAGGCTTTCAAGTTCAGAGTCAAGTGTCGGCTCTGGTGCTTTATCACATGTGTATATACAACACCCACCCCTACGTTGCAATATTCTTGAGTCCTAGGCGCGCTTTTATAAATCGTGATTTCATGTTTTCAATTTGATAAGAGGGAATAGGCACAAATTAATTAGGTGAGGGGGAGTGGGAGGCTGACGGCAACCAATCATATTTATGTTATTATGAAACAAGTAATTCATGATATCCGAAATCAAATAACTAGAAGAAGAAAGAAAAAAAAAAACTAAAAACAGCAGATATGATCCTTTGATATAGATCAGTCGATCTAACTTGGATTCCAAGTTATTATGAAAGGCTGATGGCAACCAATCGTAATTATGTTATTATGAAACAAGTAATTCATGATATCCGAAATCAAATAACTAGAAGAAAAAAAACTAAAAACAGCAGAGATATGATCCTTTGATATAGATCAGTCGCTCGCTCTCAGTTGACAACCAAGCTGGATTGAGTGGAGAAGATAAGCTGAGTTGAAGCCTTAGCCATAAGTTGGAATTCTTTCTTCATCTTTTTCCTCTTCTTGTTAATATTTCTCAATTTACGACAACCAAGGAATGGTACTGCTGTAATTGAGATGTGAGCTCTTTTTAAAGAGCTAGAGTTGGCAAATATATATCTTAACATCTTTTTCCGTGCGAATTGTTGTCTTCCATATCCTTGCCACTCAAAGATATCGAGATGGGTTGACAAACATGCTGGAACATAACTCGGTTGCTTGAATGTAAGTGGGAAATCCGCAGCATTTGTTTGTTAAAACAAATCATGTTTGTAAGTAAACTAACTAACACGTTTAAGAGTTCAATTTAGATTTATTATTAAAAAAAAAAAAAAATTCATGAGCCGAGTTACGACTTACGAACCTCTTCGATGAGAAGAACTCTCAGTTTAGGTGAGTTTTGAAGAAAACACATAAATGGTGTCAGCCAATCTAACTTAGACGGTGGACATATTCTACACACTCTAAGCGAAGAAAAGTTAATGGTGTCACAGCACATAACCTGCAAAAAACATATATAACAACAAAATAAGCAGGCGTTGGAAATTTGGATCATAACAATAATGTTCTAGGGATGTAGTACCGTCTCAACCCTCAAAAGTAACTTGAACTTGAGATCCTGAAGATCAGCTTGCGTTTTCAGATACATGATCAGTTCTGGCTGATTCGTCCAAAAAGACCGCCATCGTTTCGACAACACCACGGTAGATCCTGCAACTTTTGCAGGGAGAAGCAACAGTATCGGCGTGAGCAAATCGTCAGGTAATTGGCTAACCATGTCTTCAATTCTCGGACTATTACTGCAGCTAACAAACTCGTTCGGGCTCAAACTAAACCCATTAACATAATTACATGCCATCGAAACGTCGTATACATAACGTGTAATTCATGATTGGACCTTAATGGGCTACACAAGATGGTTTCTAAGGATTTGTTGGACCTAAGCTTTTTTGTACTAAACAAGAAATTCAGTATATGACGCGAAACTAGAGAATCAATCACACTCTAAAATCACTCAACATTTGTGATTTCTTCACGATGTTCATTTTCCGCGTAGAAATTTCTCTTCTTCGTAAAATCTGGACTTTTTTGGCTTTAATTTGTTTGTTTTGGCTCTAATTTGTTTGTTGTGGGCCCGGTCCCAGAAAAAAAAAATTACATGGGTCAAAAATTAAATTAATTATAATTAAATAATTTATTATATAATATTTAATCCAACCTAAAAATGAACAAAAATAAAATTGAATTTTTAAATTTAAACTAAAGAAAACATAAAGCAAATTAGGCTTTACCCCATATAAAAAAAAAAAAAAAACTCAAAAAATGGTGCGAAAGAGATATTTGAACTCACGGTTGGGAGGGTCAGAACAATGATTTTAACCCAACTGAGCTACACCCTTTAATGAAAATTTGTCTATAATTATAATTTATATTTTTAAGGTGGGTCAATCGAACTACACCAACTATTCAAGCATATTCACACGTGTCAATCCCTTTCATTGATCTTCACACGGTGATCGCTCGTCGTTGGATAACACCTACCATTGATTTCTCGACGAGACAATTGTAACGGCTCGGACTCGGCCCATTTGAATAAGTTTAAATAGATTGATTTGGCTACCTATGTCATCAAAGTGCACTTACCTACTCCGGTCATTTACCATAAGAGAACTCCATAGTTAAGCGTGCTTACGCTGGAGTAGCACTAGGATGGGTGACCTTCCGAGAAGTCCTCTGCGGAATCGTGTGAGTGAGGTCAAAACACGAGAAAAAGTCACGTGGTGATTGCAGGGACAAGTAAATCAGTCGGTCGGGCTCATGAGAAAAATAACGCACCGAGCGTCGGACAGGGGCGGGGCCCACGAGCCCGACGGAGGGATGGGTGACTCGTCGGTAGGGGCGGTCGGGGTGTTATAACAAGCCTAAGACTGTCTGCATCAAACTCGAAGCACTGCGTTTCTGTTTGAATCTAACTATTCGGAGCAACCCCATCAATGTGCTTAGATTCATCTCCGTCTGGGTTTTCGCAGGTAACGCTACTCTGTTCTTATCTCCCATTTTTTTTTCATGCTTTTTTTCCTTCGATGTCATCTGTGTTTTAATGTGTAATCTCATATCTCATATTTGTTTCTCCTGTAATTCTCTTTAATAGATATAAGAGTTCAGTACTTGGATGGAATTGTTGTCCGATTTGCTGTGCTTGTAGGAAATTTAATGTGGGGTTTACAATAAGACCTTAGGTGTTGTGGCTTTGTTGTGTTGGCAACCATGATTGGGCTATAAAACTTGCAGACTCTGTCGTATTTTGTGTGTGTGTTCTTTTTTCTCAGTTCTTTAGAGATAGCTTTGGTGAATAACTATTTCTTTTATCCAATTCCAGTTTTGCTCTCAGCTTCAGCAATGCAGGCATGAAAGAAAAGAAATCTGATAGATTTTGGAGAAACCTTAGAAGTAGAATAGTTTCTCTCATCTTTATTCATTAACGAGTAAGCTTATTTATACAAATTCTTAACTTGTATAACAAGTTGTTTACATATTTAATAATAGTAAATCTTTCTATTTAGCAATAAGGGAATATACACAAATGTTAACTTTCCTAATAACAATAAGGAAATATGTTCACGTCGATCTCGTCATCCCGAGATCTTCTAATACCCTCTTGCAAGCATTGGACAAATCATCAGGTCATCTTCACGATGTTTATACCCGACCGTCGGGTCATCAATGGCGTTATACCTCGCCATAAGGTCATAGATTCGTTAGAAAATACACCATGATCGTAGTGTTGTGTATCTCTATCCTCTCGTCATCATGTTACCATGTGAACTGAATAAACCCATCAATAGATTCATGTCCATATTCCACAACAACATCATCATCACCGCCGGATCAGTATATATCCGTTGGAGTCATCATCTTCGTGGTTACATCGAATTTGTGATGAATAACCACATGAAGACAAGTTCTTGTAAATCTGTATTTTGAACAAAGCAAAACACCACAATTCAAAGAAAAAACATCATGTCCATAGTCCACAACAACATCATCATCACCGTCGGATCAGTATATATCCGTTGGAGTCATCATCTTCGTGGTTACGTCGAATTTGTAGTTGATGAATAACCACATAAAGACAAATTCTTGTAAATCTGTATTTTGAAAAAAGCAAAACACCACAATTCAAAGAAAAACATCATGTTTTTTTTTTTATGTTTTCTGAAGAATGAAATAACAAAAGAAGAAGAAATCAAAGAAGGAAAACATAATTTCTTGAAAGCAAAAAAAACAAATCTCGACAGTTTTTTTTTTTTGGTTTTTTTTTTAAACAAAACTTTGAGAAGAAAAAAAACGATAGAAAGATAGATCCGCAGCGGTAGGCGGTCAATAATCGAACAAAGCCTTTTGTATGTGACTAATGTTCTGAAGATAACAAAATTCAAACCCATATGAATTGGATCTTAGCTCTGATACCATGATAGATTTTGGAAGAAACCTTAGAAGTAGAATAGTTTCTCTCATCTTTATTCATTAGCCAATAAGCTTATTTATACAAAGTCTTAACTTGTCTAACAAGCTGTTTACATATTTAATAATAGTAAATCTTCATATTTATCAATAAGGGAATATACACAAATGTTAACTTTCCTAATAACAATAAGAAAATATGTTCATGTGGATCTCGTCATCCCGAGATCTCCTAATAAAATCCGCCACGGCTTCTACACTTGGAAGGATTTTAGCTAGTTGTTCTAAGCAGGTTTGTTCGACACCTCCAATTACCTTGTTATTTGCATTGTGTCTTTCAGATTTTGAGAAATGTTGGCACAAACATTCTCCTCCTTTGAATTTCTTCCTTCTCGGGTCTCTATTCTCATAGGTTTCTTGATGATTTTTTTGATAGCTTTGCTAGTTGTTAAGCACGGCATCAATATCTAAGAATGAGTCAGTAGGAGAGAGTAAAATTATATTACGTCAACTGTGTGGATTGTGTCTTGAAGATTTTTATCCGTTTTGTTGACTAAAGAATGTGCACTTGTCACAGGCCAAAGACTACGGAAGCTGTGTTGCATCTAAAGTCCATGAGGTTGAAAGAGACATGTGCTTGAAAGAATTTCTTGCGCTGAAGAATTGTATGCAGCATACGGTATGACGGATTTTATTGCAGGAGACTTAATCATTTTATTTTCATCAATTTAGACTAATTTGTTCTACTATCATAGACTAATCTGTTCTACTATCAGGTTCCTTATAGATCCAGGGAAAAGCTTGAATCACGACTACATTCTCCTCCCCATATGATCCCAATAGGTCTTGCCTTCTCCTCTCCTTTCATCACTATGAGGCTTCCGCTATCTCCTTCAAGATCAAACGGGCTGCGATGGTTCTCCCCAACAACGAGGAAATCAGTGAGGAATCAGACTCCTCTCTCGTCATTGTACTAAGCCAGCACGGTTCCTGTAGTCAAGCCAGAGCTTCTCCCGACTTTCACCACCTGTTTCCCTACTATGTAGGCCGTTCTTTTTTTATTTTCATTCTGAGTGATTGCCTGTGATATGTTTATACAACTTTAAGTGACTCAAGAATTAAGTTTGGACTGCTTTGTCTGTGTGGTTTTTTTTTGAGAAATTTAGAAAATTGAAAAGTTAAAGAGTATGTCTAGCAGGCTTTCAAGTTCAGAGTCAAGTGTCGGCTCTGGTGCTTTATCACATGTGTATATACAACACCCACCCCTACGTTGCAATATTCTTGAGTCCTAGGCGCGCTTTTATAAATCGTGATTTCATGTTTTCAATTTGATAAGAGGGAATAGGCACAAATTAATTAGGTGAGGGGGAGTGGGAGGCTGACGGCAACCAATCATATTTATGTTATTATGAAACAAGTAATTCATGATATCCGAAATCAAATAACTAGAAGAAGAAAGAAAAAAAAAAACTAAAAACAGCAGATATGATCCTTTGATATAGATCAGTCGATCTAACTTGGATTCCAAGTTATTATGAAAGGCTGATGGCAACCAATCGTAATTATGTTATTATGAAACAAGTAATTCATGATATCCGAAATCAAATAACTAGAAGAAAAAAAACTAAAAACAGCAGAGATATGATCCTTTGATATAGATCAGTCGCTCGCTCTCAGTTGACAACCAAGCTGGATTGAGTGGAGAAGATAAGCTGAGTTGAAGCCTTAGCCATAAGTTGGAATTCTTTCTTCATCTTTTTCCTCTTCTTGTTAATATTTCTCAATTTACGACAACCAAGGAATGGTACTGCTGTAATTGAGATGTGAGCTCTTTTTAAAGAGCTAGAGTTGGCAAATATATATCTTAACATCTTTTTCCGTGCGAATTGTTGTCTTCCATATCCTTGCCACTCAAAGATATCGAGATGGGTTGACAAACATGCTGGAACATAACTCGGTTGCTTGAATGTAAGTGGGAAATCCGCAGCATTTGTTTGTTAAAACAAATCATGTTTGTAAGTAAACTAACTAACACGTTTAAGAGTTCAATTTAGATTTATTATTAAAAAAAAAAAAAAATTCATGAGCCGAGTTACGACTTACGAACCTCTTCGATGAGAAGAACTCTCAGTTTAGGTGAGTTTTGAAGAAAACACATAAATGGTGTCAGCCAATCTAACTTAGACGGTGGACATATTCTACACACTCTAAGCGAAGAAAAGTTAATGGTGTCACAGCACATAACCTGCAAAAAACATATATAACAACAAAATAAGCAGGCGTTGGAAATTTGGATCATAACAATAATGTTCTAGGGATGTAGTACCGTCTCAACCCTCAAAAGTAACTTGAACTTGAGATCCTGAAGATCAGCTTGCGTTTTCAGATACATGATCAGTTCTGGCTGATTCGTCCAAAAAGACCGCCATCGTTTCGACAACACCACGGTAGATCCTGCAACTTTTGCAGGGAGAAGCAACAGTATCGGCGTGAGCAAATCGTCAGGTAATTGGCTAACCATGTCTTCAATTCTCGGACTATTACTGCAGCTAACAAACTCGTTCGGGCTCAAACTAAACCCATTAACATAATTACATGCCATCGAAACGTCGTATACATAACGTGTAATTCATGATTGGACCTTAATGGGCTACACAAGATGGTTTCTAAGGATTTGTTGGACCTAAGCTTTTTTGTACTAAACAAGAAATTCAGTATATGACGCGAAACTAGAGAATCAATCACACTCTAAAATCACTCAACATTTGTGATTTCTTCACGATGTTCATTTTCCGCGTAGAAATTTCTCTTCTTCGTAAAATCTGGACTTTTTTGGCTTTAATTTGTTTGTTTTGGCTCTAATTTGTTTGTTGTGGGCCCGGTCCCAGAAAAAAAAAATTACATGGGTCAAAAATTAAATTAATTATAATTAAATAATTTATTATATAATATTTAATCCAACCTAAAAATGAACAAAAATAAAATTGAATTTTTAAATTTAAACTAAAGAAAACATAAAGCAAATTAGGCTTTACCCCATATAAAAAAAAAAAAAAAACTCAAAAAATGGTGCGAAAGAGATATTTGAACTCACGGTTGGGAGGGTCAGAACAATGATTTTAACCCAACTGAGCTACACCCTTTAATGAAAATTTGTCTATAATTATAATTTATATTTTTAAGGTGGGTCAATCGAACTACACCAACTATTCAAGCATATTCACACGTGTCAATCCCTTTCATTGATCTTCACACGGTGATCGCTCGTCGTTGGATAACACCTACCATTGATTTCTCGACGAGACAATTGTAACGGCTCGGACTCGGCCCATTTGAATAAGTTTAAATAGATTGATTTGGCTACCTATGTCATCAAAGTGCACTTACCTACTCCGGTCATTTACCATAAGAGAACTCCATAGTTAAGCGTGCTTACGCTGGAGTAGCACTAGGATGGGTGACCTTCCGAGAAGTCCTCTGCGGAATCGTGTGAGTGAGGTCAAAACACGAGAAAAAGTCACGTGGTGATTGCAGGGACAAGTAAATCAGTCGGTCGGGCTCATGAGAAAAATAACGCACCGAGCGTCGGACAGGGGCGGGGCCCACGAGCCCGACGGAGGGATGGGTGACTCGTCGGTAGGGGCGGTCGGGGTGTTATAACAAGCCTAAGACTGTCTGCATCAAACTCGAAGCACTGCGTTTCTGTTTGAATCTAACTATTCGGAGCAACCCCATCAATGTGCTTAGATTCATCTCCGTCTGGGTTTTCGCAGGTAACGCTACTCTGTTCTTATCTCCCATTTTTTTTTCATGCTTTTTTTCCTTCGATGTCATCTGTGTTTTAATGTGTAATCTCATATCTCATATTTGTTTCTCCTGTAATTCTCTTTAATAGATATAAGAGTTCAGTACTTGGATGGAATTGTTGTCCGATTTGCTGTGCTTGTAGGAAATTTAATGTGGGGTTTACAATAAGACCTTAGGTGTTGTGGCTTTGTTGTGTTGGCAACCATGATTGGGCTATAAAACTTGCAGACTCTGTCGTATTTTGTGTGTGTGTTCTTTTTTCTCAGTTCTTTAGAGATAGCTTTGGTGAATAACTATTTCTTTTATCCAATTCCAGTTTTGCTCTCAGCTTCAGCAATGCAGGCATGAAAGAAAAGAAATCTGATAGATTTTGGAGAAACCTTAGAAGTAGAATAGTTTCTCTCATCTTTATTCATTAACGAGTAAGCTTATTTATACAAATTCTTAACTTGTATAACAAGTTGTTTACATATTTAATAATAGTAAATCTTTCTATTTAGCAATAAGGGAATATACACAAATGTTAACTTTCCTAATAACAATAAGGAAATATGTTCACGTCGATCTCGTCATCCCGAGATCTTCTAATACCCTCTTGCAAGCATTGGACAAATCATCAGGTCATCTTCACGATGTTTATACCCGACCGTCGGGTCATCAATGGCGTTATACCTCGCCATAAGGTCATAGATTCGTTAGAAAATACACCATGATCGTAGTGTTGTGTATCTCTATCCTCTCGTCATCATGTTACCATGTGAACTGAATAAACCCATCAATAGATTCATGTCCATATTCCACAACAACATCATCATCACCGCCGGATCAGTATATATCCGTTGGAGTCATCATCTTCGTGGTTACATCGAATTTGTGATGAATAACCACATGAAGACAAGTTCTTGTAAATCTGTATTTTGAACAAAGCAAAACACCACAATTCAAAGAAAAAACATCATGTCCATAGTCCACAACAACATCATCATCACCGTCGGATCAGTATATATCCGTTGGAGTCATCATCTTCGTGGTTACGTCGAATTTGTAGTTGATGAATAACCACATAAAGACAAATTCTTGTAAATCTGTATTTTGAAAAAAGCAAAACACCACAATTCAAAGAAAAACATCATGTTTTTTTTTTTATGTTTTCTGAAGAATGAAATAACAAAAGAAGAAGAAATCAAAGAAGGAAAACATAATTTCTTGAAAGCAAAAAAAACAAATCTCGACAGTTTTTTTTTTTTGGTTTTTTTTTTAAACAAAACTTTGAGAAGAAAAAAAACGATAGAAAGATAGATCCGCAGCGGTAGGCGGTCAATAATCGAACAAAGCCTTTTGTATGTGACTAATGTTCTGAAGATAACAAAATTCAAACCCATATGAATTGGATCTTAGCTCTGATACCATGATAGATTTTGGAAGAAACCTTAGAAGTAGAATAGTTTCTCTCATCTTTATTCATTAGCCAATAAGCTTATTTATACAAAGTCTTAACTTGTCTAACAAGCTGTTTACATATTTAATAATAGTAAATCTTCATATTTATCAATAAGGGAATATACACAAATGTTAACTTTCCTAATAACAATAAGAAAATATGTTCATGTGGATCTCGTCATCCCGAGATCTCCTAATAAAATCCGCCACGGCTTCTACACTTGGAAGGATTTTAGCTAGTTGTTCTAAGCAGGTTTGTTCGACACCTCCAATTACCTTGTTATTTGCATTGTGTCTTTCAGATTTTGAGAAATGTTGGCACAAACATTCTCCTCCTTTGAATTTCTTCCTTCTCGGGTCTCTATTCTCATAGGTTTCTTGATGATTTTTTTGATAGCTTTGCTAGTTGTTAAGCACGGCATCAATATCTAAGAATGAGTCAGTAGGAGAGAGTAAAATTATATTACGTCAACTGTGTGGATTGTGTCTTGAAGATTTTTATCCGTTTTGTTGACTAAAGAATGTGCACTTGTCACAGGCCAAAGACTACGGAAGCTGTGTTGCATCTAAAGTCCATGAGGTTGAAAGAGACATGTGCTTGAAAGAATTTCTTGCGCTGAAGAATTGTATGCAGCATACGGTATGACGGATTTTATTGCAGGAGACTTAATCATTTTATTTTCATCAATTTAGACTAATTTGTTCTACTATCATAGACTAATCTGTTCTACTATCAGGTTCCTTATAGATCCAGGGAAAAGCTTGAATCACGACTACATTCTCCTCCCCATATGATCCCAATAGGTCTTGCCTTCTCCTCTCCTTTCATCACTATGAGGCTTCCGCTATCTCCTTCAAGATCAAACGGGCTGCGATGGTTCTCCCCAACAACGAGGAAATCAGTGAGGAATCAGACTCCTCTCTCGTCATTGTACTAAGCCAGCACGGTTCCTGTAGTCAAGCCAGAGCTTCTCCCGACTTTCACCACCTGTTTCCCTACTATGTAGGCCGTTCTTTTTTTATTTTCATTCTGAGTGATTGCCTGTGATATGTTTATACAACTTTAAGTGACTCAAGAATTAAGTTTGGACTGCTTTGTCTGTGTGGTTTTTTTTTGAGAAATTTAGAAAATTGAAAAGTTAAAGAGTATGTCTAGCAGGCTTTCAAGTTCAGAGTCAAGTGTCGGCTCTGGTGCTTTATCACATGTGTATATACAACACCCACCCCTACGTTGCAATATTCTTGAGTCCTAGGCGCGCTTTTATAAATCGTGATTTCATGTTTTCAATTTGATAAGAGGGAATAGGCACAAATTAATTAGGTGAGGGGGAGTGGGAGGCTGACGGCAACCAATCATATTTATGTTATTATGAAACAAGTAATTCATGATATCCGAAATCAAATAACTAGAAGAAGAAAGAAAAAAAAAAACTAAAAACAGCAGATATGATCCTTTGATATAGATCAGTCGATCTAACTTGGATTCCAAGTTATTATGAAAGGCTGATGGCAACCAATCGTAATTATGTTATTATGAAACAAGTAATTCATGATATCCGAAATCAAATAACTAGAAGAAAAAAAACTAAAAACAGCAGAGATATGATCCTTTGATATAGATCAGTCGCTCGCTCTCAGTTGACAACCAAGCTGGATTGAGTGGAGAAGATAAGCTGAGTTGAAGCCTTAGCCATAAGTTGGAATTCTTTCTTCATCTTTTTCCTCTTCTTGTTAATATTTCTCAATTTACGACAACCAAGGAATGGTACTGCTGTAATTGAGATGTGAGCTCTTTTTAAAGAGCTAGAGTTGGCAAATATATATCTTAACATCTTTTTCCGTGCGAATTGTTGTCTTCCATATCCTTGCCACTCAAAGATATCGAGATGGGTTGACAAACATGCTGGAACATAACTCGGTTGCTTGAATGTAAGTGGGAAATCCGCAGCATTTGTTTGTTAAAACAAATCATGTTTGTAAGTAAACTAACTAACACGTTTAAGAGTTCAATTTAGATTTATTATTAAAAAAAAAAAAAAATTCATGAGCCGAGTTACGACTTACGAACCTCTTCGATGAGAAGAACTCTCAGTTTAGGTGAGTTTTGAAGAAAACACATAAATGGTGTCAGCCAATCTAACTTAGACGGTGGACATATTCTACACACTCTAAGCGAAGAAAAGTTAATGGTGTCACAGCACATAACCTGCAAAAAACATATATAACAACAAAATAAGCAGGCGTTGGAAATTTGGATCATAACAATAATGTTCTAGGGATGTAGTACCGTCTCAACCCTCAAAAGTAACTTGAACTTGAGATCCTGAAGATCAGCTTGCGTTTTCAGATACATGATCAGTTCTGGCTGATTCGTCCAAAAAGACCGCCATCGTTTCGACAACACCACGGTAGATCCTGCAACTTTTGCAGGGAGAAGCAACAGTATCGGCGTGAGCAAATCGTCAGGTAATTGGCTAACCATGTCTTCAATTCTCGGACTATTACTGCAGCTAACAAACTCGTTCGGGCTCAAACTAAACCCATTAACATAATTACATGCCATCGAAACGTCGTATACATAACGTGTAATTCATGATTGGACCTTAATGGGCTACACAAGATGGTTTCTAAGGATTTGTTGGACCTAAGCTTTTTTGTACTAAACAAGAAATTCAGTATATGACGCGAAACTAGAGAATCAATCACACTCTAAAATCACTCAACATTTGTGATTTCTTCACGATGTTCATTTTCCGCGTAGAAATTTCTCTTCTTCGTAAAATCTGGACTTTTTTGGCTTTAATTTGTTTGTTTTGGCTCTAATTTGTTTGTTGTGGGCCCGGTCCCAGAAAAAAAAAATTACATGGGTCAAAAATTAAATTAATTATAATTAAATAATTTATTATATAATATTTAATCCAACCTAAAAATGAACAAAAATAAAATTGAATTTTTAAATTTAAACTAAAGAAAACATAAAGCAAATTAGGCTTTACCCCATATAAAAAAAAAAAAAAAACTCAAAAAATGGTGCGAAAGAGATATTTGAACTCACGGTTGGGAGGGTCAGAACAATGATTTTAACCCAACTGAGCTACACCCTTTAATGAAAATTTGTCTATAATTATAATTTATATTTTTAAGGTGGGTCAATCGAACTACACCAACTATTCAAGCATATTCACACGTGTCAATCCCTTTCATTGATCTTCACACGGTGATCGCTCGTCGTTGGATAACACCTACCATTGATTTCTCGACGAGACAATTGTAACGGCTCGGACTCGGCCCATTTGAATAAGTTTAAATAGATTGATTTGGCTACCTATGTCATCAAAGTGCACTTACCTACTCCGGTCATTTACCATAAGAGAACTCCATAGTTAAGCGTGCTTACGCTGGAGTAGCACTAGGATGGGTGACCTTCCGAGAAGTCCTCTGCGGAATCGTGTGAGTGAGGTCAAAACACGAGAAAAAGTCACGTGGTGATTGCAGGGACAAGTAAATCAGTCGGTCGGGCTCATGAGAAAAATAACGCACCGAGCGTCGGACAGGGGCGGGGCCCACGAGCCCGACGGAGGGATGGGTGACTCGTCGGTAGGGGCGGTCGGGGTGTTATAACAAGCCTAAGACTGTCTGCATCAAACTCGAAGCACTGCGTTTCTGTTTGAATCTAACTATTCGGAGCAACCCCATCAATGTGCTTAGATTCATCTCCGTCTGGGTTTTCGCAGGTAACGCTACTCTGTTCTTATCTCCCATTTTTTTTTCATGCTTTTTTTCCTTCGATGTCATCTGTGTTTTAATGTGTAATCTCATATCTCATATTTGTTTCTCCTGTAATTCTCTTTAATAGATATAAGAGTTCAGTACTTGGATGGAATTGTTGTCCGATTTGCTGTGCTTGTAGGAAATTTAATGTGGGGTTTACAATAAGACCTTAGGTGTTGTGGCTTTGTTGTGTTGGCAACCATGATTGGGCTATAAAACTTGCAGACTCTGTCGTATTTTGTGTGTGTGTTCTTTTTTCTCAGTTCTTTAGAGATAGCTTTGGTGAATAACTATTTCTTTTATCCAATTCCAGTTTTGCTCTCAGCTTCAGCAATGCAGGCATGAAAGAAAAGAAATCTGATAGATTTTGGAGAAACCTTAGAAGTAGAATAGTTTCTCTCATCTTTATTCATTAACGAGTAAGCTTATTTATACAAATTCTTAACTTGTATAACAAGTTGTTTACATATTTAATAATAGTAAATCTTTCTATTTAGCAATAAGGGAATATACACAAATGTTAACTTTCCTAATAACAATAAGGAAATATGTTCACGTCGATCTCGTC
This sequence comes from Alliaria petiolata, assembly GCA_020283515.1. Classification (NCBI taxonomy): domain Eukaryota; kingdom Viridiplantae; phylum Streptophyta; class Magnoliopsida; order Brassicales; family Brassicaceae; genus Alliaria; species Alliaria petiolata. The sequence goes on from JAHZTW010000002.1 coordinate 93,051,642, forward strand.
ATCCCGAGATCTTCTAATACCCTCTTGCAAGCATTGGACAAATCATCAGGTCATCTTCACGATGTTTATACCCGACCGTCGGGTCATCAATGGCGTTATACCTCGCCATAAGGTCATAGATTCGTTAGAAAATACACCATGATCGTAGTGTTGTGTATCTCTATCCTCTCGTCATCATGTTACCATGTGAACTGAATAAACCCATCAATAGATTCATGTCCATATTCCACAACAACATCATCATCACCGCCGGATCAGTATATATCCGTTGGAGTCATCATCTTCGTGGTTACATCGAATTTGTGATGAATAACCACATGAAGACAAGTTCTTGTAAATCTGTATTTTGAACAAAGCAAAACACCACAATTCAAAGAAAAAACATCATGTCCATAGTCCACAACAACATCATCATCACCGTCGGATCAGTATATATCCGTTGGAGTCATCATCTTCGTGGTTACGTCGAATTTGTAGTTGATGAATAACCACATAAAGACAAATTCTTGTAAATCTGTATTTTGAAAAAAGCAAAACACCACAATTCAAAGAAAAACATCATGTTTTTTTTTTTATGTTTTCTGAAGAATGAAATAACAAAAGAAGAAGAAATCAAAGAAGGAAAACATAATTTCTTGAAAGCAAAAAAAACAAATCTCGACAGTTTTTTTTTTTTGGTTTTTTTTTTAAACAAAACTTTGAGAAGAAAAAAAACGATAGAAAGATAGATCCGCAGCGGTAGGCGGTCAATAATCGAACAAAGCCTTTTGTATGTGACTAATGTTCTGAAGATAACAAAATTCAAACCCATATGAATTGGATCTTAGCTCTGATACCATGATAGATTTTGGAAGAAACCTTAGAAGTAGAATAGTTTCTCTCATCTTTATTCATTAGCCAATAAGCTTATTTATACAAAGTCTTAACTTGTCTAACAAGCTGTTTACATATTTAATAATAGTAAATCTTCATATTTATCAATAAGGGAATATACACAAATGTTAACTTTCCTAATAACAATAAGAAAATATGTTCATGTGGATCTCGTCATCCCGAGATCTCCTAATAAAATCCGCCACGGCTTCTACACTTGGAAGGATTTTAGCTAGTTGTTCTAAGCAGGTTTGTTCGACACCTCCAATTACCTTGTTATTTGCATTGTGTCTTTCAGATTTTGAGAAATGTTGGCACAAACATTCTCCTCCTTTGAATTTCTTCCTTCTCGGGTCTCTATTCTCATAGGTTTCTTGATGATTTTTTTGATAGCTTTGCTAGTTGTTAAGCACGGCATCAATATCTAAGAATGAGTCAGTAGGAGAGAGTAAAATTATATTACGTCAACTGTGTGGATTGTGTCTTGAAGATTTTTATCCGTTTTGTTGACTAAAGAATGTGCACTTGTCACAGGCCAAAGACTACGGAAGCTGTGTTGCATCTAAAGTCCATGAGGTTGAAAGAGACATGTGCTTGAAAGAATTTCTTGCGCTGAAGAATTGTATGCAGCATACGGTATGACGGATTTTATTGCAGGAGACTTAATCATTTTATTTTCATCAATTTAGACTAATTTGTTCTACTATCATAGACTAATCTGTTCTACTATCAGGTTCCTTATAGATCCAGGGAAAAGCTTGAATCACGACTACATTCTCCTCCCCATATGATCCCAATAGGTCTTGCCTTCTCCTCTCCTTTCATCACTATGAGGCTTCCGCTATCTCCTTCAAGATCAAACGGGCTGCGATGGTTCTCCCCAACAACGAGGAAATCAGTGAGGAATCAGACTCCTCTCTCGTCATTGTACTAAGCCAGCACGGTTCCTGTAGTCAAGCCAGAGCTTCTCCCGACTTTCACCACCTGTTTCCCTACTATGTAGGCCGTTCTTTTTTTATTTTCATTCTGAGTGATTGCCTGTGATATGTTTATACAACTTTAAGTGACTCAAGAATTAAGTTTGGACTGCTTTGTCTGTGTGGTTTTTTTTTGAGAAATTTAGAAAATTGAAAAGTTAAAGAGTATGTCTAGCAGGCTTTCAAGTTCAGAGTCAAGTGTCGGCTCTGGTGCTTTATCACATGTGTATATACAACACCCACCCCTACGTTGCAATATTCTTGAGTCCTAGGCGCGCTTTTATAAATCGTGATTTCATGTTTTCAATTTGATAAGAGGGAATAGGCACAAATTAATTAGGTGAGGGGGAGTGGGAGGCTGACGGCAACCAATCATATTTATGTTATTATGAAACAAGTAATTCATGATATCCGAAATCAAATAACTAGAAGAAGAAAGAAAAAAAAAAACTAAAAACAGCAGATATGATCCTTTGATATAGATCAGTCGATCTAACTTGGATTCCAAGTTATTATGAAAGGCTGATGGCAACCAATCGTAATTATGTTATTATGAAACAAGTAATTCATGATATCCGAAATCAAATAACTAGAAGAAAAAAAACTAAAAACAGCAGAGATATGATCCTTTGATATAGATCAGTCGCTCGCTCTCAGTTGACAACCAAGCTGGATTGAGTGGAGAAGATAAGCTGAGTTGAAGCCTTAGCCATAAGTTGGAATTCTTTCTTCATCTTTTTCCTCTTCTTGTTAATATTTCTCAATTTACGACAACCAAGGAATGGTACTGCTGTAATTGAGATGTGAGCTCTTTTTAAAGAGCTAGAGTTGGCAAATATATATCTTAACATCTTTTTCCGTGCGAATTGTTGTCTTCCATATCCTTGCCACTCAAAGATATCGAGATGGGTTGACAAACATGCTGGAACATAACTCGGTTGCTTGAATGTAAGTGGGAAATCCGCAGCATTTGTTTGTTAAAACAAATCATGTTTGTAAGTAAACTAACTAACACGTTTAAGAGTTCAATTTAGATTTATTATTAAAAAAAAAAAAAAATTCATGAGCCGAGTTACGACTTACGAACCTCTTCGATGAGAAGAACTCTCAGTTTAGGTGAGTTTTGAAGAAAACACATAAATGGTGTCAGCCAATCTAACTTAGACGGTGGACATATTCTACACACTCTAAGCGAAGAAAAGTTAATGGTGTCACAGCACATAACCTGCAAAAAACATATATAACAACAAAATAAGCAGGCGTTGGAAATTTGGATCATAACAATAATGTTCTAGGGATGTAGTACCGTCTCAACCCTCAAAAGTAACTTGAACTTGAGATCCTGAAGATCAGCTTGCGTTTTCAGATACATGATCAGTTCTGGCTGATTCGTCCAAAAAGACCGCCATCGTTTCGACAACACCACGGTAGATCCTGCAACTTTTGCAGGGAGAAGCAACAGTATCGGCGTGAGCAAATCGTCAGGTAATTGGCTAACCATGTCTTCAATTCTCGGACTATTACTGCAGCTAACAAACTCGTTCGGGCTCAAACTAAACCCATTAACATAATTACATGCCATCGAAACGTCGTATACATAACGTGTAATTCATGATTGGACCTTAATGGGCTACACAAGATGGTTTCTAAGGATTTGTTGGACCTAAGCTTTTTTGTACTAAACAAGAAATTCAGTATATGACGCGAAACTAGAGAATCAATCACACTCTAAAATCACTCAACATTTGTGATTTCTTCACGATGTTCATTTTCCGCGTAGAAATTTCTCTTCTTCGTAAAATCTGGACTTTTTTGGCTTTAATTTGTTTGTTTTGGCTCTAATTTGTTTGTTGTGGGCCCGGTCCCAGAAAAAAAAAATTACATGGGTCAAAAATTAAATTAATTATAATTAAATAATTTATTATATAATATTTAATCCAACCTAAAAATGAACAAAAATAAAATTGAATTTTTAAATTTAAACTAAAGAAAACATAAAGCAAATTAGGCTTTACCCCATATAAAAAAAAAAAAAAAACTCAAAAAATGGTGCGAAAGAGATATTTGAACTCACGGTTGGGAGGGTCAGAACAATGATTTTAACCCAACTGAGCTACACCCTTTAATGAAAATTTGTCTATAATTATAATTTATATTTTTAAGGTGGGTCAATCGAACTACACCAACTATTCAAGCATATTCACACGTGTCAATCCCTTTCATTGATCTTCACACGGTGATCGCTCGTCGTTGGATAACACCTACCATTGATTTCTCGACGAGACAATTGTAACGGCTCGGACTCGGCCCATTTGAATAAGTTTAAATAGATTGATTTGGCTACCTATGTCATCAAAGTGCACTTACCTACTCCGGTCATTTACCATAAGAGAACTCCATAGTTAAGCGTGCTTACGCTGGAGTAGCACTAGGATGGGTGACCTTCCGAGAAGTCCTCTGCGGAATCGTGTGAGTGAGGTCAAAACACGAGAAAAAGTCACGTGGTGATTGCAGGGACAAGTAAATCAGTCGGTCGGGCTCATGAGAAAAATAACGCACCGAGCGTCGGACAGGGGCGGGGCCCACGAGCCCGACGGAGGGATGGGTGACTCGTCGGTAGGGGCGGTCGGGGTGTTATAACAAGCCTAAGACTGTCTGCATCAAACTCGAAGCACTGCGTTTCTGTTTGAATCTAACTATTCGGAGCAACCCCATCAATGTGCTTAGATTCATCTCCGTCTGGGTTTTCGCAGGTAACGCTACTCTGTTCTTATCTCCCATTTTTTTTTCATGCTTTTTTTCCTTCGATGTCATCTGTGTTTTAATGTGTAATCTCATATCTCATATTTGTTTCTCCTGTAATTCTCTTTAATAGATATAAGAGTTCAGTACTTGGATGGAATTGTTGTCCGATTTGCTGTGCTTGTAGGAAATTTAATGTGGGGTTTACAATAAGACCTTAGGTGTTGTGGCTTTGTTGTGTTGGCAACCATGATTGGGCTATAAAACTTGCAGACTCTGTCGTATTTTGTGTGTGTGTTCTTTTTTCTCAGTTCTTTAGAGATAGCTTTGGTGAATAACTATTTCTTTTATCCAATTCCAGTTTTGCTCTCAGCTTCAGCAATGCAGGCATGAAAGAAAAGAAATCTGATAGATTTTGGAGAAACCTTAGAAGTAGAATAGTTTCTCTCATCTTTATTCATTAACGAGTAAGCTTATTTATACAAATTCTTAACTTGTATAACAAGTTGTTTACATATTTAATAATAGTAAATCTTTCTATTTAGCAATAAGGGAATATACACAAATGTTAACTTTCCTAATAACAATAAGGAAATATGTTCACGTCGATCTCGTCATCCCGAGATCTTCTAATACCCTCTTGCAAGCATTGGACAAATCATCAGGTCATCTTCACGATGTTTATACCCGACCGTCGGGTCATCAATGGCGTTATACCTCGCCATAAGGTCATAGATTCGTTAGAAAATACACCATGATCGTAGTGTTGTGTATCTCTATCCTCTCGTCATCATGTTACCATGTGAACTGAATAAACCCATCAATAGATTCATGTCCATATTCCACAACAACATCATCATCACCGCCGGATCAGTATATATCCGTTGGAGTCATCATCTTCGTGGTTACATCGAATTTGTGATGAATAACCACATGAAGACAAGTTCTTGTAAATCTGTATTTTGAACAAAGCAAAACACCACAATTCAAAGAAAAAACATCATGTCCATAGTCCACAACAACATCATCATCACCGTCGGATCAGTATATATCCGTTGGAGTCATCATCTTCGTGGTTACGTCGAATTTGTAGTTGATGAATAACCACATAAAGACAAATTCTTGTAAATCTGTATTTTGAAAAAAGCAAAACACCACAATTCAAAGAAAAACATCATGTTTTTTTTTTTATGTTTTCTGAAGAATGAAATAACAAAAGAAGAAGAAATCAAAGAAGGAAAACATAATTTCTTGAAAGCAAAAAAAACAAATCTCGACAGTTTTTTTTTTTTGGTTTTTTTTTTAAACAAAACTTTGAGAAGAAAAAAAACGATAGAAAGATAGATCCGCAGCGGTAGGCGGTCAATAATCGAACAAAGCCTTTTGTATGTGACTAATGTTCTGAAGATAACAAAATTCAAACCCATATGAATTGGATCTTAGCTCTGATACCATGATAGATTTTGGAAGAAACCTTAGAAGTAGAATAGTTTCTCTCATCTTTATTCATTAGCCAATAAGCTTATTTATACAAAGTCTTAACTTGTCTAACAAGCTGTTTACATATTTAATAATAGTAAATCTTCATATTTATCAATAAGGGAATATACACAAATGTTAACTTTCCTAATAACAATAAGAAAATATGTTCATGTGGATCTCGTCATCCCGAGATCTCCTAATAAAATCCGCCACGGCTTCTACACTTGGAAGGATTTTAGCTAGTTGTTCTAAGCAGGTTTGTTCGACACCTCCAATTACCTTGTTATTTGCATTGTGTCTTTCAGATTTTGAGAAATGTTGGCACAAACATTCTCCTCCTTTGAATTTCTTCCTTCTCGGGTCTCTATTCTCATAGGTTTCTTGATGATTTTTTTGATAGCTTTGCTAGTTGTTAAGCACGGCATCAATATCTAAGAATGAGTCAGTAGGAGAGAGTAAAATTATATTACGTCAACTGTGTGGATTGTGTCTTGAAGATTTTTATCCGTTTTGTTGACTAAAGAATGTGCACTTGTCACAGGCCAAAGACTACGGAAGCTGTGTTGCATCTAAAGTCCATGAGGTTGAAAGAGACATGTGCTTGAAAGAATTTCTTGCGCTGAAGAATTGTATGCAGCATACGGTATGACGGATTTTATTGCAGGAGACTTAATCATTTTATTTTCATCAATTTAGACTAATTTGTTCTACTATCATAGACTAATCTGTTCTACTATCAGGTTCCTTATAGATCCAGGGAAAAGCTTGAATCACGACTACATTCTCCTCCCCATATGATCCCAATAGGTCTTGCCTTCTCCTCTCCTTTCATCACTATGAGGCTTCCGCTATCTCCTTCAAGATCAAACGGGCTGCGATGGTTCTCCCCAACAACGAGGAAATCAGTGAGGAATCAGACTCCTCTCTCGTCATTGTACTAAGCCAGCACGGTTCCTGTAGTCAAGCCAGAGCTTCTCCCGACTTTCACCACCTGTTTCCCTACTATGTAGGCCGTTCTTTTTTTATTTTCATTCTGAGTGATTGCCTGTGATATGTTTATACAACTTTAAGTGACTCAAGAATTAAGTTTGGACTGCTTTGTCTGTGTGGTTTTTTTTTGAGAAATTTAGAAAATTGAAAAGTTAAAGAGTATGTCTAGCAGGCTTTCAAGTTCAGAGTCAAGTGTCGGCTCTGGTGCTTTATCACATGTGTATATACAACACCCACCCCTACGTTGCAATATTCTTGAGTCCTAGGCGCGCTTTTATAAATCGTGATTTCATGTTTTCAATTTGATAAGAGGGAATAGGCACAAATTAATTAGGTGAGGGGGAGTGGGAGGCTGACGGCAACCAATCATATTTATGTTATTATGAAACAAGTAATTCATGATATCCGAAATCAAATAACTAGAAGAAGAAAGAAAAAAAAAAACTAAAAACAGCAGATATGATCCTTTGATATAGATCAGTCGATCTAACTTGGATTCCAAGTTATTATGAAAGGCTGATGGCAACCAATCGTAATTATGTTATTATGAAACAAGTAATTCATGATATCCGAAATCAAATAACTAGAAGAAAAAAAACTAAAAACAGCAGAGATATGATCCTTTGATATAGATCAGTCGCTCGCTCTCAGTTGACAACCAAGCTGGATTGAGTGGAGAAGATAAGCTGAGTTGAAGCCTTAGCCATAAGTTGGAATTCTTTCTTCATCTTTTTCCTCTTCTTGTTAATATTTCTCAATTTACGACAACCAAGGAATGGTACTGCTGTAATTGAGATGTGAGCTCTTTTTAAAGAGCTAGAGTTGGCAAATATATATCTTAACATCTTTTTCCGTGCGAATTGTTGTCTTCCATATCCTTGCCACTCAAAGATATCGAGATGGGTTGACAAACATGCTGGAACATAACTCGGTTGCTTGAATGTAAGTGGGAAATCCGCAGCATTTGTTTGTTAAAACAAATCATGTTTGTAAGTAAACTAACTAACACGTTTAAGAGTTCAATTTAGATTTATTATTAAAAAAAAAAAAAAATTCATGAGCCGAGTTACGACTTACGAACCTCTTCGATGAGAAGAACTCTCAGTTTAGGTGAGTTTTGAAGAAAACACATAAATGGTGTCAGCCAATCTAACTTAGACGGTGGACATATTCTACACACTCTAAGCGAAGAAAAGTTAATGGTGTCACAGCACATAACCTGCAAAAAACATATATAACAACAAAATAAGCAGGCGTTGGAAATTTGGATCATAACAATAATGTTCTAGGGATGTAGTACCGTCTCAACCCTCAAAAGTAACTTGAACTTGAGATCCTGAAGATCAGCTTGCGTTTTCAGATACATGATCAGTTCTGGCTGATTCGTCCAAAAAGACCGCCATCGTTTCGACAACACCACGGTAGATCCTGCAACTTTTGCAGGGAGAAGCAACAGTATCGGCGTGAGCAAATCGTCAGGTAATTGGCTAACCATGTCTTCAATTCTCGGACTATTACTGCAGCTAACAAACTCGTTCGGGCTCAAACTAAACCCATTAACATAATTACATGCCATCGAAACGTCGTATACATAACGTGTAATTCATGATTGGACCTTAATGGGCTACACAAGATGGTTTCTAAGGATTTGTTGGACCTAAGCTTTTTTGTACTAAACAAGAAATTCAGTATATGACGCGAAACTAGAGAATCAATCACACTCTAAAATCACTCAACATTTGTGATTTCTTCACGATGTTCATTTTCCGCGTAGAAATTTCTCTTCTTCGTAAAATCTGGACTTTTTTGGCTTTAATTTGTTTGTTTTGGCTCTAATTTGTTTGTTGTGGGCCCGGTCCCAGAAAAAAAAAATTACATGGGTCAAAAATTAAATTAATTATAATTAAATAATTTATTATATAATATTTAATCCAACCTAAAAATGAACAAAAATAAAATTGAATTTTTAAATTTAAACTAAAGAAAACATAAAGCAAATTAGGCTTTACCCCATATAAAAAAAAAAAAAAAACTCAAAAAATGGTGCGAAAGAGATATTTGAACTCACGGTTGGGAGGGTCAGAACAATGATTTTAACCCAACTGAGCTACACCCTTTAATGAAAATTTGTCTATAATTATAATTTATATTTTTAAGGTGGGTCAATCGAACTACACCAACTATTCAAGCATATTCACACGTGTCAATCCCTTTCATTGATCTTCACACGGTGATCGCTCGTCGTTGGATAACACCTACCATTGATTTCTCGACGAGACAATTGTAACGGCTCGGACTCGGCCCATTTGAATAAGTTTAAATAGATTGATTTGGCTACCTATGTCATCAAAGTGCACTTACCTACTCCGGTCATTTACCATAAGAGAACTCCATAGTTAAGCGTGCTTACGCTGGAGTAGCACTAGGATGGGTGACCTTCCGAGAAGTCCTCTGCGGAATCGTGTGAGTGAGGTCAAAACACGAGAAAAAGTCACGTGGTGATTGCAGGGACAAGTAAATCAGTCGGTCGGGCTCATGAGAAAAATAACGCACCGAGCGTCGGACAGGGGCGGGGCCCACGAGCCCGACGGAGGGATGGGTGACTCGTCGGTAGGGGCGGTCGGGGTGTTATAACAAGCCTAAGACTGTCTGCATCAAACTCGAAGCACTGCGTTTCTGTTTGAATCTAACTATTCGGAGCAACCCCATCAATGTGCTTAGATTCATCTCCGTCTGGGTTTTCGCAGGTAACGCTACTCTGTTCTTATCTCCCATTTTTTTTTCATGCTTTTTTTCCTTCGATGTCATCTGTGTTTTAATGTGTAATCTCATATCTCATATTTGTTTCTCCTGTAATTCTCTTTAATAGATATAAGAGTTCAGTACTTGGATGGAATTGTTGTCCGATTTGCTGTGCTTGTAGGAAATTTAATGTGGGGTTTACAATAAGACCTTAGGTGTTGTGGCTTTGTTGTGTTGGCAACCATGATTGGGCTATAAAACTTGCAGACTCTGTCGTATTTTGTGTGTGTGTTCTTTTTTCTCAGTTCTTTAGAGATAGCTTTGGTGAATAACTATTTCTTTTATCCAATTCCAGTTTTGCTCTCAGCTTCAGCAATGCAGGCATGAAAGAAAAGAAATCTGATAGATTTTGGAGAAACCTTAGAAGTAGAATAGTTTCTCTCATCTTTATTCATTAACGAGTAAGCTTATTTATACAAATTCTTAACTTGTATAACAAGTTGTTTACATATTTAATAATAGTAAATCTTTCTATTTAGCAATAAGGGAATATACACAAATGTTAACTTTCCTAATAACAATAAGGAAATATGTTCACGTCGATCTCGTCATCCCGAGATCTTCTAATACCCTCTTGCAAGCATTGGACAAATCATCAGGTCATCTTCACGATGTTTATACCCGACCGTCGGGTCATCAATGGCGTTATACCTCGCCATAAGGTCATAGATTCGTTAGAAAATACACCATGATCGTAGTGTTGTGTATCTCTATCCTCTCGTCATCATGTTACCATGTGAACTGAATAAACCCATCAATAGATTCATGTCCATATTCCACAACAACATCATCATCACCGCCGGATCAGTATATATCCGTTGGAGTCATCATCTTCGTGGTTACATCGAATTTGTGATGAATAACCACATGAAGACAAGTTCTTGTAAATCTGTATTTTGAACAAAGCAAAACACCACAATTCAAAGAAAAAACATCATGTCCATAGTCCACAACAACATCATCATCACCGTCGGATCAGTATATATCCGTTGGAGTCATCATCTTCGTGGTTACGTCGAATTTGTAGTTGATGAATAACCACATAAAGACAAATTCTTGTAAATCTGTATTTTGAAAAAAGCAAAACACCACAATTCAAAGAAAAACATCATGTTTTTTTTTTTATGTTTTCTGAAGAATGAAATAACAAAAGAAGAAGAAATCAAAGAAGGAAAACATAATTTCTTGAAAGCAAAAAAAACAAATCTCGACAGTTTTTTTTTTTTGGTTTTTTTTTTAAACAAAACTTTGAGAAGAAAAAAAACGATAGAAAGATAGATCCGCAGCGGTAGGCGGTCAATAATCGAACAAAGCCTTTTGTATGTGACTAATGTTCTGAAGATAACAAAATTCAAACCCATATGAATTGGATCTTAGCTCTGATACCATGATAGATTTTGGAAGAAACCTTAGAAGTAGAATAGTTTCTCTCATCTTTATTCATTAGCCAATAAGCTTATTTATACAAAGTCTTAACTTGTCTAACAAGCTGTTTACATATTTAATAATAGTAAATCTTCATATTTATCAATAAGGGAATATACACAAATGTTAACTTTCCTAATAACAATAAGAAAATATGTTCATGTGGATCTCGTCATCCCGAGATCTCCTAATAAAATCCGCCACGGCTTCTACACTTGGAAGGATTTTAGCTAGTTGTTCTAAGCAGGTTTGTTCGACACCTCCAATTACCTTGTTATTTGCATTGTGTCTTTCAGATTTTGAGAAATGTTGGCACAAACATTCTCCTCCTTTGAATTTCTTCCTTCTCGGGTCTCTATTCTCATAGGTTTCTTGATGATTTTTTTGATAGCTTTGCTAGTTGTTAAGCACGGCATCAATATCTAAGAATGAGTCAGTAGGAGAGAGTAAAATTATATTACGTCAACTGTGTGGATTGTGTCTTGAAGATTTTTATCCGTTTTGTTGACTAAAGAATGTGCACTTGTCACAGGCCAAAGACTACGGAAGCTGTGTTGCATCTAAAGTCCATGAGGTTGAAAGAGACATGTGCTTGAAAGAATTTCTTGCGCTGAAGAATTGTATGCAGCATACGGTATGACGGATTTTATTGCAGGAGACTTAATCATTTTATTTTCATCAATTTAGACTAATTTGTTCTACTATCATAGACTAATCTGTTCTACTATCAGGTTCCTTATAGATCCAGGGAAAAGCTTGAATCACGACTACATTCTCCTCCCCATATGATCCCAATAGGTCTTGCCTTCTCCTCTCCTTTCATCACTATGAGGCTTCCGCTATCTCCTTCAAGATCAAACGGGCTGCGATGGTTCTCCCCAACAACGAGGAAATCAGTGAGGAATCAGACTCCTCTCTCGTCATTGTACTAAGCCAGCACGGTTCCTGTAGTCAAGCCAGAGCTTCTCCCGACTTTCACCACCTGTTTCCCTACTATGTAGGCCGTTCTTTTTTTATTTTCATTCTGAGTGATTGCCTGTGATATGTTTATACAACTTTAAGTGACTCAAGAATTAAGTTTGGACTGCTTTGTCTGTGTGGTTTTTTTTTGAGAAATTTAGAAAATTGAAAAGTTAAAGAGTATGTCTAGCAGGCTTTCAAGTTCAGAGTCAAGTGTCGGCTCTGGTGCTTTATCACATGTGTATATACAACACCCACCCCTACGTTGCAATATTCTTGAGTCCTAGGCGCGCTTTTATAAATCGTGATTTCATGTTTTCAATTTGATAAGAGGGAATAGGCACAAATTAATTAGGTGAGGGGGAGTGGGAGGCTGACGGCAACCAATCATATTTATGTTATTATGAAACAAGTAATTCATGATATCCGAAATCAAATAACTAGAAGAAGAAAGAAAAAAAAAAACTAAAAACAGCAGATATGATCCTTTGATATAGATCAGTCGATCTAACTTGGATTCCAAGTTATTATGAAAGGCTGATGGCAACCAATCGTAATTATGTTATTATGAAACAAGTAATTCATGATATCCGAAATCAAATAACTAGAAGAAAAAAAACTAAAAACAGCAGAGATATGATCCTTTGATATAGATCAGTCGCTCGCTCTCAGTTGACAACCAAGCTGGATTGAGTGGAGAAGATAAGCTGAGTTGAAGCCTTAGCCATAAGTTGGAATTCTTTCTTCATCTTTTTCCTCTTCTTGTTAATATTTCTCAATTTACGACAACCAAGGAATGGTACTGCTGTAATTGAGATGTGAGCTCTTTTTAAAGAGCTAGAGTTGGCAAATATATATCTTAACATCTTTTTCCGTGCGAATTGTTGTCTTCCATATCCTTGCCACTCAAAGATATCGAGATGGGTTGACAAACATGCTGGAACATAACTCGGTTGCTTGAATGTAAGTGGGAAATCCGCAGCATTTGTTTGTTAAAACAAATCATGTTTGTAAGTAAACTAACTAACACGTTTAAGAGTTCAATTTAGATTTATTATTAAAAAAAAAAAAAAATTCATGAGCCGAGTTACGACTTACGAACCTCTTCGATGAGAAGAACTCTCAGTTTAGGTGAGTTTTGAAGAAAACACATAAATGGTGTCAGCCAATCTAACTTAGACGGTGGACATATTCTACACACTCTAAGCGAAGAAAAGTTAATGGTGTCACAGCACATAACCTGCAAAAAACATATATAACAACAAAATAAGCAGGCGTTGGAAATTTGGATCATAACAATAATGTTCTAGGGATGTAGTACCGTCTCAACCCTCAAAAGTAACTTGAACTTGAGATCCTGAAGATCAGCTTGCGTTTTCAGATACATGATCAGTTCTGGCTGATTCGTCCAAAAAGACCGCCATCGTTTCGACAACACCACGGTAGATCCTGCAACTTTTGCAGGGAGAAGCAACAGTATCGGCGTGAGCAAATCGTCAGGTAATTGGCTAACCATGTCTTCAATTCTCGGACTATTACTGCAGCTAACAAACTCGTTCGGGCTCAAACTAAACCCATTAACATAATTACATGCCATCAAAACGTCGTATACATAACGTGTAATTCATGATTTGACCTTAATGGGCTACGCAAGATGGTTTCTAAGGATTTGTTGGACCCAGGAGCATAAATCGGTTTTTAGTAATTTTTTATTGTGTATTTAAAAAGAATTTCTAATTTATTTTTTCTTCTCCAATGTTTAAAACATTTGATGAAGTTCTTCTTAATTAAAATTTTTTTGATGGAGAGTAGTTACACTATTGTGAAGATGGAGATTAGTTACACTATTCAGGATGGTGATGGAGTTGGTAATGGTGGTAGTAACAGTAAACGGTAATGTCGGTGGTGGCGGTGACAATATTCACGATAGTGTAACCCCATAAATTTTTCGAGAAGATCCGCAACGTGTTCCAACTTTCATACTTTATATTTTCTGCATTGCTTTCGTTGATTTCCTTTTTGCAATTCCTTTTAACCCTTTAAAGTTAATTTTCTTTTTTCTGTTTGCTATAGATTAGGCCAGAGCCACTTCTATATAAACATTGCATGTCTCTCTTTCTTTTCTCACAAACCGTGACACAAAACCCTCATTTTCTGCGTCTTTTGTTGCTCTGATTCTTTGTTTTACAACAGACTATCTCCGTGGTTCGACACCCTAAGTACTACAACGTACGCTGTGCACATGCAGTTTAGGGTCTTCTAAATTTAAAGCTCGAAAAAATCCCTAAAAGCATCCACATTTTGAATCGCAACTTTAGACCCATCACTACCGTCGTTAACACAATCACCATCCTCCACAATTATCGCCACCACCACCACCGTTGCCACCGCCGCCGCCACCACCACCACCCTCCATGCACCATCTTCCACCACCGTCCTCCAATCACCATCCTCCATCATAACCACCACAACTCTTATGGACACCGAACACCATCGTTATTGTCACCACCATCATCATCGGCACCGTCATCGTTACTGCTGTTACCATCACCACCACCCTCGCTGTAACTGATGACATCACCATCTTGCACCACCGTCACCAATACGACTCACCATCATCGTCACCACCACCACCGACATTACCGTTTACTGTTAATACCACCATTACCAATTCCATTAACGTCGTGAATAGTGTAACTACTCTCCATCAATCACTCCTCTTTCTTCTCTTTCTTCACTGTCCCGGATAATAATTGTCTTCTCAGATAAATTTACGACAAAAGGCAGCAATTTGGAATTACTGCTCTAACAGCTGATCTTACTAAGCTTTCCAAATTTATAAATTGTACTAATTAAAATGGAAGTTAATATATCCTCATACTCGTTGTAGACCAAAAATGGAGGAAAAGAGTCCTACATTTGGGTACAATCACATTCATAGGTTAAATATCTGAACCGGCCAACGACGCTTCTGGCCCTTTGAGCTCACCCCTGTAGCCTCTAATGAGAGGTCGATGTTGCGATGCTCAGACGATCGTGCAATACTCACACGCAGATGAATGCTTGAGACGGGACATTCTTCCGTTCCAATGGCCCCTCGTCTATCATCACCAGACAGAAGCGTGGCTGGTGCCACTGAGATTGGTTCTTGGAAAGTCAAGACCGTTTGTGCCCAATGTGTTGGGGGAGTGTAGGGTGACGTCGATAGTACGGTTGGGTTTTCCTTGCAGAACCTATCTGTGAACCCGTGTCAAACCACAACACAACACCGTGGCACAACCTAGTTTCTGCTTCTGACTCGGTGGGCTCCAGTGTTGCGGTTGCAGTGAAATCTACTTCGTCCGGTTTCATGGTAGCCAAATCAAATGTCTACAAACAAAGAATCATAGCGATTCAAGGAAATTAATTTCGGGAAGGTTCTTCTAGCGGGAAACAAATTAAAGATTTGAGCTTTTCAAAAACCTGGAGAAGGGCAGGTCGAGTCACTAAATCACGGTCCTCTATAACGTCAACAACGGGAATTCGAGCAGTATCTTCAAGAATTTCCTTGCCAATTGAAGACATGTCAAAGCCATAAACATCTTCCCAAAAAGCAAGACTTGTGGCGCCTTTCCCAAATCCCGCAACAAACTAACCCCAAGGGATAAAATTCATCAAGATGATTTCACAAGACAAAAAAAAACATTTGGAAATAAATAAAGTTACAATTACCATTGTGGCTGTGTCGGGGAGGATTGCACTTCCTGGTTTCAGCCAGCGATCTCTTGCATAGAGCACAGAGCTGAGCATTGACTCATACAGAAGGCAGTATCCCATCCATTCGCTGACTAACACATCTACACTATGAGGTTGGATCTGTATCGACTTATCCAGCTCTTCAACCATCGAGTGTGCAACTTCAAGTACCCCAATATGCTCGTTATCATTAAACACTTTGTTATCTTTGGCAATCTGTCAGAACAATAATTGTTCAAATGGGACAAGAATTAATACATTAGAAAACAGAAAAATTACGATAAACCTTTTAGAAAGTAGAGAAAGCTAACCTTAGTTGCAACATTGGCCATCTTCTCACTAGCTTCAACTGCAACTACCCTTGAAGCCCCAGCTTGAGCAGCAAAGAGGCTGCAGGCAAAGGAAAAATGGTGAAAGAAATGTATATTATTCCTTTGCAAATAGGTTATTGCATGCGCACTCCAAATAAGAAGTACCAAAATTTTGGCATACACAATCAGCATATAGACAGGGAAAAGTAAAGGAAGCCTTCAGAATGCGAAACAAAATAAGCAAATAGGGCCACCAGATAAGAAGAAGCATGTTTGAACTTAAATCACATGTTTAGTTTAAAAATCTAGATGCAATAACTGAAAACGGCCAAGAAGATTCCTGAAGAGAATGAGATAGCCGCTATAAAGTGAGGAAGATAGCTGCTAACTCACCTCAATATCCCAGTACCACATCCAACATCCATTACAACAGAGCCACGCAAGAGAGTAGGATTCTTCAATATTGCATCCCGGTACGCTTCTGTTCTTACCTGTTAAGGAGTTAAACCAATATGAATACATCTAACAGTTGACAAACATTCCCACATATTTGCAAGTGAAAATTTGTTGACATGATTCCCGAGATTTCATTGCATTACCTTGTCACTTAGCATCTCCTTGTGAATGCCGAATGAACTATAAGATCCAAAATAGTTTTCATTCACCTTTCTGATGTTCCTACCAACTAGCCTCCCATCATAAACTCTTGTTTCTTTTTTTTTCCCATTTTCTGTCTAATCATCCTCAGAACTTTCCTTTAGGCCATTGCAGTTCGAGAGCTGAGTAACATCATCCTTGCTTCCATCTAAATTGCATTTGTCATTGTTTGACGCCGATCTTTCCTCTATTGCCTCTTCATCTATGCTTATTTCCCCAAGCTTCTGCAAATCCTCCATCAATTCCTCTCTGTCTAACGGCTCTTCTTCTTCCTCCTCATCATCCGCAAAGCTGTACAAAAGAGAATCCTCCTGCCAAAAGGGCTTCAGATACTTCTCTTCATCCCAAGGAAACTTAACATCTTTGGAATCAGCAGCTTCGAGTACAATCCCCCAACTCCAACATTTGTTCTCAGCCACCTAGTAGACATTAAAGGAACCAAATTTATCAAATACGCAAAAAAAAGAAAATCGATAAAAAGGGAGCAAAAAAAAAGACGGAAATTTACCAACCTGTGAGCGAATATAGTTGATGAGCTTAAACGAAGCGTAGAAATCCAGCTTCAATTCCTTTCTAACTCCATGAAAATCAAACCCGTGGCTCAGAAGACAGTGTTCGAAGAGCAAATCGCAGGAAACGTGGTGAGAATCACAAAACAAACAGAGAAAATCAGATTCGGAGCCGTCAGCATCCTCCTCCTCGCCTACGCCATTCTCATCTGCTTCCCAGTCTCCCCAGTCTCCATCCTCTGAGAAGTTTTCCTCTTCGTCATCGCTGTAGTTGAGAAGGCCGTCTTTCACCATCGTTGTTGTTGCCGCAGCCATGAGAAGAAATATGATTCGTACGGCGCCAAGTTCTGAAGAGAGGTTTAAGAAGCGGAGACACCCCGGCGGGATGGAATGGACTTTAATCTGAAATACCCCCTCGGTACAGGAGGGGGAATCTTCTGCCCTCCCTTTAATCTAATTGCCCTCCAATTAATCTAATTGCCCTCCAATTAATGAATTGACGGTTTTATCCTTTATTTAAAAAAAATCGGAAAATAAAAAGAAAATGGGTGGTTTGGTAGGAAATTTAAATCAAACCAACCCTCAAATTAATTCTCTAAACCAACCAAACCAACCACCAAAATTTAATTGCACATCTTGTCGTCTTTTTTCTCTCACGTTTCCACCATTGACGAATCAGAGGCACGAAATTAAAAGTTAGTTGTTGCTGTTTTTTATGCTATTTTCGATTTCATGATTGAATTACAAGTTTATATCATAGACAAAACAATCTCAAAGCAATTAATACATAGTTTCTTCTCAATTAGAAAATTTCATACTAAAGAAATTTTTGACTTTTTTTTGCTCATTCGAGTCACTGAGCTAGTTGGGTAAGGCTATTAGAAACTGATATTGTTAATTAAATTGGATATCTTGGTTAACTTAGCAATGAATCGTAATAAATCGTGATGATTCGTATGATGAACCAAACTTTCTGGGTACTACTGGGTACAACTAGCATAACTGGACATAGTAAGTGAATTAGTACGACTAGGATGAACCAAACTTTCTGGGTACTACTGGGTACAACTAGCATAACTGGACATAGTAAGTGAATTAGTACGACTATGATTAACCAAACTTTATGGGTACTACTGGGTACAACTAGCATAACTGGACATATTAAGTGAATTAGTACGACTATGATTAACCAAACTTTATGGGTACTACTGGGTACAACTAGCATAACTGGACATATTAAGTGAATTTATTACGACTAGGATTAACCAAACTTTCTAGGTACTACTGGATACAACTAGCATAATTGGACATATTAAATGAATTTAGTACGACTATGATTAACCAAATTTTCTAGGTACTACTGGGTAAAACTTGTTCTTGCAAGTATTTTGATATAGACATATACTCATGTGTGCATGCAATTGCTGCTGCCATCCATATGAGCAGAGATAGGGAACTTCATCTATAAGAGTTTTGCTCCAAATATTATTTGGTAGAGCTATGGGCATTGACATACTCGAGGACAATCTATCCAGTTCCTCATTTGTCTTACCTCCGGAATATGAAGTAAAGAAAGGAAAACCGCAACAGAAAAGATTCTCATCAGTTGGAGAACATCGTGGAAGAGGAAGAAGAGGAAGAGGAAGAGGTGGACGCTAGGCTCAATGGTTTGGGATTGATGGTAGTGAAGAGTAATTGATGTCTTTGTTTTAAATTATGTGAACTATGTGTGCAACTTTGTATGACTGAGACTTGTATACATGTTAAATCTATCAGGTATGACTAGGCAGCACTAGTACAACTCTATATTCCGCGTCTAATATGTTGGGTACGACTGGTGCGACTAGTACCACTCGTTTTAAGTACAACTAGTGCAACTACATTTTAGTTGTACTAAAGTCCAACTAGGAAAACCAGTACGACTACGCTTTCTATAAAAATGTCACTAACATAATTTTTAAATGTATTTGTAAACATGCTTCCACATAAAATAGGCAATAGAACATGTGCAAGCATATTTGAACATTTCATAGTTATATTAATTTGATCCATGGAAATGTTTGATCCGTGAAAATGTGATGTCTACACAATCTACCTTATACTTTTAAGGTTACTTTGTAAATCTTAACCACACAAACATGAAAACCATGAAAATTTGTATTTTTATACAAGTTATAGCATTATAAATATGTTAAATGTAGTTTATTTACTAAATTTCACAAGTACAACTAAAAATGTTTAATTTAGAGTATGGTACTACTGATTACAAAATTTTACCTCGATTCAATTTTTATTTTGAAATTGGGTACAACTAAAAACTGGGTACAACTATGTTATAAAAAACTGGATTCAATTTTTGTTTTGACGGCGCAAGTTTGCAAAGATATTCATTTCCTCTTTTGACGGCGCACGTGACTTCATATTTTATCCATTTTTAACTTCATTTTAAACTTAATGTCACATGTTTTTTTGCTGCCACACGTTTCTTTGCTGCCACACGTTTTATAAATTCAGTTTTAGTTGGTCTAGTTCTGCTAGTTGTACCGTTTAATTTATACGGTGAAGTATAGGAGAAGAGGTTGTTGCGGATTCATCCTAAGAACGTTTGCCCAATCTGTAAATCCGAGGCACTAGCCACAGAGAAGAAGAAGAAGAAGATACGGTGAAGTATAGGAGAAGAGGTTGTTGCGGATTCATCCTAAGAACGTTTGCCCAATCTGTAAATCCGAGGCACTAGCCACAGAGAAGAAGAAGAAGAAGATACGGTGAAGTATAGGAGAAGAGGTTGTTGCGGATTCATCCTAAGAGAGGTTACGGCATATGGTTTTTTTTCGACGTGCTTTTATCTATAAGTTTTATAAGAGAAACGGAGTGAGGGTAAGTTTCAGCCCATTTATTACATAATTTGTGTGACAGTCCAAAGCTGAGATTGGTTTAGTGACTATGAAAAACTGTACATGCTTCTTTGGTTCTTTGTACATTTATTTGGTTGCGCCTTTGAAAAGGAAAACACAAGGGAGAATCTCTGTATATCTTTCATAGAAAATCAAACTATATAGTCTCCCTATTAAACCAAGAAACAAACGTTACTGGAGAGGGATCGTTATCAACTTGAGCAGCATCCGACCTTCTTGAGCTCAGAAACATCATCCTTAGACCCGACATTGATGCCTTGTCCTTTAGGGAGAGTAGCCGGATCATCTCCGATATCCAGCGCTTTCTTGCTTGCCACACGGTATATTTGAGAGAGCACTTCGGTGAAAGCATTCTCAACGTTCAGTGCTTTGAGTGCAGATGTATCCATGAAGAACGTGTTCTCTCTCTCTACAAAGGCTTTGGCGTCTTCGGTTAAAACAGCTCTTAGGTGACGCAGATCTGCCTTGTTCCCAACAAGCATGATGACGATGTTAGCGTCTGTGTGGTCTCTAAGCTCCATGAGCCATCTCTCAACGTTCTCAAACGTGACATGCCGTATAACATCATAGACAAACAAAGCTCCCACAGCTCCTTAATAGTATGCGCTTGTGATTGCTCAGTATCTTCCAACATAAAAATCAATAATTTAGATCTTGAGATTCCAAAATTTCCCCTATAAACCTTCGGCTCTACAGGGTGGGTGCTTCCAACAGATTCATGAAGGTCAAAATTAAGCAAGCACTTTCAACAATTTCAAGTACAAATTCTCACCGCAAATGTAAACAAAATTATCTTCCAACATAAAAATCAATATTTTAGTTCTTGAGATTCCAAAATTTTCCCTATAAACCTTCGACTCTACAGGGTGGGTGCTTCCAACAGATTCATGAAGGTCCAAAATTAAGCAAGCACTTTCAACAATTTCAAGTACAAATTCTCACCCCAAATGAAAACAAAATTGTTGATTAAGGTAACATCATCAATCAAAAACACGAAGTAGAAGAAGTTAATTCTCTGGAAAATTATAATTAATATATATACCTCTCTTGACCGGCGGTGTCCCAAATCTGAGCCTTGGCGATTTTTTCGTCGACACGAATGCTTCTGTTGGCGAATTCGACACCGATGGTGGATTTAGACTCAAGGCTGAATTCGTTGCGAGTGAATCGAGAAAGGAGGTTGGATTTACCGGATCGGATTTACCGACACCGGAATCTCCAATCAATACCACCTTGCAGAGGAAATCATAATCGTCGTCAGCTCTAAACGCCGCCATTACGAGGGTTACACTTCGATCACAGAAGATGCTTTTCGTTCGAGAATCGGAGATTTTCAGGTAACGAGGAAGAAGAAACGGACTTTAATCTGAGATGCCCCTCCGTACGGGAGGTAAATCTCAAATGCCCCTATTATAACTTAGTTTTATTTTTTTTTTTTTTTTTAAACAGAAAAGCTGGAAAAAACGGAAAAGGGTAACCGATTTCCTCTAAACTACGAACCAACCTAATAATATCTATTGGGTTCTAAATATAAATTCGGTCCACCCTAAATCTAAATCCGGCCCAAATCCAAACAAAAAAACAATTTCTAAATCCCTAAAATTTCGATCAAACTCCTAACTTTTCATCTTCTCCACCACTTTTCATCCTTTTTCATCGGAAGTCCCTTTTCAACTTCTTAATCGATTTATCCCGAAAACCCAAAACACCGATCAAATCCGTAATCGATCTCATGGCGCCGCGTAGGACAGGAAGGGTTCGGTTGAGATCGTCTTCGCCGGATCATACTTCATCGCCGCCGCCGTCGAGTTCAAATCGCCGTTCAAATCCGCCGGCGAAGAAGAAAACAGAGGCGGAGAAGAATCCGAGGAAGAAATCGAAATCAAAATCAAAAGACGGAACTTCCAATGCTCCGCCTCCTCCGGGTCCGGTGACTGAAGGAGAAGAAGAAAATCCGCTGCCGTCGAGTTCAAATCCGCCGGCGACGAAGAAAAGAAAGGGTCCAGTGCGAGGAATAGAGAAGAAGTCGCGGAAGAAATCAAAGTCCAGTGCTCCGCTTCCGGCGGATCCGGTGACTGAAACAGGAGAAAAAAGTTTGCCTCCGGTGACTGAACGAGAAGAAGAAATTTTTGTGGCTCCGACGGTGCAACCGGCCACCGGCCCGCCTCCGATTCCAGAACCGGCAATCGGTTCGTCGTCGGGTCCACCACCACCACTGGTAAATCCTAAATTTTGTTGTACATATAATTGGGTCCAACTAGTCCGACTAGTATGAGTAGTTCAACTAGAACGGTCAACTGAGTAGTACGAGTAGGTCAACTAGTCCGAATAGTATGACTAGATTGTAGTCATACTAATCGTACTAGTCGTACTAGTTTGACAGTAGTTGGTGTAGTAATCATAATAGTTGGCCTAGTAATCGTACTAGTAGTACTAATTTGACAGAAGTATACTAAATCGGTTTCCTTATTTTTGCAGAATGATGATGATGATGTAGAAGAACCAATGCGGCCTCTCGGATATTTTTTCAATCCCACTGAATATGGAAAGGGATGTAAGCTAAGTACCAAATGCTTGCAACACAGATTTAAGGAGGAAATATTTCCAACTTTGGAAGAGGATGAGAAGAGTTGGTTTCTGAACCACCCGCAGTTCAAGCACCTATTTCACATGAAGACTTATGCAACGAGAAAGGTGATGGGGCTTTGGATGTTGCTTCTACGCACGGTACAAACGGACAAGGGTAGACAGGCTTGGT
Organism: Alliaria petiolata; assembly: GCA_020283515.1. NCBI lineage: Eukaryota > Viridiplantae > Streptophyta > Magnoliopsida > Brassicales > Brassicaceae > Alliaria > Alliaria petiolata. The sequence goes on from JAHZTW010000002.1 coordinate 93,074,778, forward strand.
TTGTGGTAAATGGAGTGCCCGTTAGATACTCCATCAGAGAGCATGCTCTCCTCTCGGGACTGTACTGCCACGAGTACCCAGCCAATTACAAGAATTTAGGTAGCATGAGGTTTGTTAAAAACCATTTTCGTGAAGGCCAAAAAATTACAGTTGAAGTTGTGCTAGAAGCACTTCAGGCGATGAAGTATAGTGGCAGTAGGAATCGGCTAAAGATGGCTGTCCTGTACTTCTTGGCGACAGTGATAAGAGGGAGATCGAAGCATGGAGTAGCCATAGAGCCTTTCATTCTGAGGATGGTTGATAGTCTCGAGCTGTGTGAGACATTCCCGTGGGGACGGTTTACTTTCGATGACAACATCAAAGAGATTTCTCATATGGTGAACCATTTCAAAGGATCGATCACAGAGAAAGCGAGTTGGACGTTTCCTGGGTTCCTCAACCCTTTGGAAGTAAGTCGTATTTCCTTATGAGTACAACTAGTCCGAATAGTTCGAATAGTACAACTATTCTAACTGGTCTAATTATATGTGCAGATTTTGGCGTTTGAATGTATTCCAACCCTAAAGACACAATTCCGGGTGAAAGTAAGAAATGCAGAGGATGATTGTGCACGAATGTGCAAGTGGGAGTTCACGCAGACTGGCACAACTGGATATTCGTTGGATTCAATAAATGAACATCTTGGAGATACAAAGGTATTTTACTTTTTGTTATACAAAGATTTTCGTCCGAATAGTTCAACTAGTCTGAATAGTTCAACTAATCCGAATAGTACAACTAGTTCGAATAGTACAACTAGTTTAATTTTTTGACTGACCCTATTTTTTTCGTTATACTTCAGGACATTACTAGTATTTTGACTGTTGAAGGTGAGGAAGTAGATCTCATAGAGAGGGTCATGGAAGAGACCCAATGGCAGGACTATGAACTGAAGGATGATTCAGATGTAGCTGACCCTATTGTTGATGGGTGGAATAAGTTTATACTCCGCCAACAAGGGAAGATACTGTGGGAGGATGTCTTCATGGCCGATGTTCAATCCCGAGTTGTCCAAGAAGAAGGTGCGGCAATAGGTGAGCCAGCTGAAGAAGAACCTGCAGCTGTGATTGAGCCAATAGCCGAGCAAATGAAAAGGATGATGAACCTAATGGAAGAAGGGTTCAAGGAAATTAAAGACAGTATTCAGGGTTTGGATACAAGATTGGTAGCTGTAGAGAGCTTCGTGGAAGAGCAAAGAAATCCACCAGATTTTGAGTATGGTGGATACAATGATTTCGGCAGGGAAGAGAGGGAGATGGAGGAGGCAGCTGCAGAGGCTGAGAAGGAGAGAGCTGAGGCTGCAGAGAGTGAGATGGAGGAGGCGGCTGCAGAGGCTGAGAAGGAGAGAGCTGAGGCTGCAGCTGCAGAGAAGGAGAAGGCTGCAGCTGCAGAGAAGGAGAAGGCTGCAGCTACAGAGAAGGAAGCAGCTGCAGAGAAGGAGAAGGCTGCGGCTACAGAGAAGGAAGCAGCTGCAGCTGCAGCTGCAGAGAAGGAGAAGGCTGCGGATGCGGCTGCAGAGAGGGAGATGGAGGAGGCAGCTGCAGAGGCTGAGAAGGAGAGAGCTGAGGAGATGATGGAGGCTGCGGAGATGATGGAGGCTGCGGAGATGATGGAGGCTGCAGAGACCGTGGAGACTGTGGCGGCTGAGGCTAGGGCAGCTGCGGAGATAGCGTTAGCGGCTGTGGAGAAGGCTATGGAGAAGGCTCTAGCTGGTAAGTGGAGAATTTTTTTCAATGAGTTTTTCGATTTTTTGATATAATGAGTTTCATCTCATCGATTTTTGGTTTTTTTTGTTAGGTGGAGACGATGTCGAGACAGTCCAAACTCCTACGAAGGTGAAAATCAACAAACGACCTAGTCTTCAAGCCCAAGCAGCAAAGAAATTAATTAAGAAGCTGAAGAGGAGTAAGACTCCCAAGCGAAAACCAAAAAGGAAGTTGACTCGTTCACGTTTGGTGAATGATTGTTATTAAGTAACTTAGGGCTTTGAACTTGTGTTATGTCTGCTATGTTAGAATTTATCTTTGTGTTTTTCAGGATTTGGACATATATATTTTAATGCATGTCTTTTTTTGTGTAAAATTAAACGGTCCAACTAGCAGAACTAGACCAACTAGAAGTGAATATATAAAAATGGATAAAATATGAAGTCACGTGCGCCGTCAAAAGAGGAAACTTGCGCCGTCAAAACAAAAATTGTATAAAAATTGATCAGTTTTTTATAACATAGTTGTACCCAGTTTTTAGTTGTACCCAATTTCAAAACAAAAATTGAATCCAGCTAAAATTTTCTAATCAGTGGTACCATACTCTAAATTAATCATTTTTAGTTGTACTTGTGAAATTTAGTAAACAAACTACATTTAACATGTTTCTAATGCTATAATTTGTATAAAAATACAAACTTTCATGGTTTTCATGTTTGTGTGGTTAAGATTTCCAAAGTAACCTTAAAAGTATAAGGTAGCTTGTGTAGACATTACATTTTCATGGATCAAACATTTTCATGGATCAAATTAATATAACTATGAAATGTTCAAATATGCTTCCACATGTTCTATGGCCTATTTTATGTGGAAACATGTTTACAAATACATTTAGAAATTGTGTTATTGACATTTTTGTAGAAAGCATAGTCGTACTGGTTTTCCCAGTTGGACTTGAGTACAACTAAAATGTAGTTGCACTAGTTGTACTTAAAACGAGTGGTACTAGTCGCACCAGTCGTACTCGACATATTAGACGCGGAATATAGAGTTGTACTAGTGGTTCCTAGTCATACCTGATAGAAATAACATGCATACAAGTCTCAGTCATACAAAGTTGCACACATAGTTCACATAATTTAAAACAAAGACATATATTACTCTTCACTACCATCAATCCCAAACCATTCAGCCCAGCGTCCACCTCTTCCTCTTCCTCTTCCTCTTCTTCCTCTTCCTCTTCCACGATGTTCTCCAGCTGATGGGAATCTTTTCTGTTGCGGTTTTCCTTTCTTTACCTTATATTCCGGAGGTAAGACTTCTTCTCCTTGTATCTCTTCAGGTACAACCCATTCAGACATATGAGGAACTGGATAGATTGTCCTGGAGTATGCCAATTTCCATAGCTCTACCAAATAATATTTGGAGCAAAACTCTTGTAGATGAAGTTCCATATCTCTGCTCATATGGATTGCAGCAGCAATTGCATGCACGCATGGGTATCTGTCTATATCAAAATACTTGCAAGAACAAGTTCTCGCAGTCATATCAACCAAATAATTCTTCCCATCAAGCCCAATCACATTGTATTCATGGAGATAGCTGTTTAACTCTTGCACCATGAGTTTCTTTGCATCCACACATCTTAGATCCATTTCGTCCTCCACATAAGGCACAAGCTTCTTTGACAATGGGATTTCAGCGGCAGTCTGCCTATGGGTGTTCCACCATTCAGCCAATTTGACAACAATTACATCAATCATTGGCAACAGCGAGTACTTTCTTGCGTTTACAAAAACGCCGTTGATAGATTCTACAGTATTGGTGGTATCTATGTTGTACCTTTCTCCTGGAAAATAGCATCTTGCCCATTTTCTCTCATCAACACTTTTGTCTAGATACTCGCCAGCAGATGGATATTTCATCCTAAAAGCACCATAGAGTTTTCCGAACTCAACCTCTGTATAAGCTTTAGCGCACTCGATGAACTTCTTCGCACATGCATCTCTGTGGGTGGCAACGTGTCCTTTCACATTCTGTGACAAATGCCTTACACAATACCCATGTTGAGACAAAGGGAACACTTCCATTATTGACTTGATCAAGCTTGGATTCCTATCCGAAATAAACACCATTCCAGGGACATCTGGTGTTACTAACTTCAACCGATTCAGAAACCACGTCCAACTTGCATCTTTCTCACCATCAACTACACCAAAAGCAATGGGATAATGATGATGATCAGGATCCTGAGCCGAAGCAACGATTAGAACTCCACCATATACGTTCTTCAGGTGGGTTCCATCTAGAATGATGACTTTCCTCATCGATAGAAACCCTTCTATGCAAGCTCCCAATGCAAAGAATAGGTACTTAAACCTATTCTGCTCATCTAATTCCACACAACTTCGTGTACCCGGATTCACTTTCTCCAGCATGTACAAATAAGAATATAGCCACCGATAACTCTCCTCAGAACTTCCCCGCACCTCATTAGCAGCTTTGTTTTTTCCTCTCAGCGCTGTCGAGTACGATACTTTCACGCCAAGCCTGCCTTGAACCATATTGATCAACGTTTTTGGATTTGGTGTGTCGAATCGACCTGGATAGTCTTCAGCCAAAACAGCTGCAACTAAGTGTGGTGTGCCTTTCCTTTTTTGTCTGATTGTACTTGTAGTAACCCGAGAGCATGTGTGCACCTTGTTGTAAGTGGCAATAGTGAAACTATTAGAGTTCATACGCACAGAAGCTCTTAAACCCCACTTGCATCCCTCTTTTGCTCCCCAACATTTTACCACGAAACGTGTGGGTTCAGACTTCTTCGTTTCATACTCAAAACCATTCTCATGTGCACCTTTCTGTAGGAGAGCTTGCAGTCCCTGCCTAGTGTCAAATTCTTGACCTTTATATATATCTAAACCGTCTTCCCATCCATGAATTACTTGCGAGTTTCCATCATAAGGTATGACTTCTGTATCATCATCATACACGAGCTCATATCTTTCTTGCATCTCATTTTCTTGCATCTCATTGTCTTGCATTTCACTGTCCGGTATTTCTAAACCATCTCTACCGGTACCAAAATGCTCATCATTACTCTGACCTAGATCAACGTCAACTCCATGATCCTCTCTTGAAACATGCACGCTTCCATGACTTTGATCAACATCCTTACTGAACTCCACATGTAGAACACTTCTACATTGATCTTTACTCATTTGTAGTAGATAACCAAAAACATTTTCGTCATTCCAAATATATGATGGTTTCTTCGTGTTCAAGATCAATGGATAGTAACTAATTTTCAGCTGAGTTGTAGATGCATCTATCAAAACCTTTCTGCAAATTCCCTCCACTAATCCAGCATAAGTGACATCCTCCAAAGATTTCCTCATCACAAAAGTGTGAATCTCATCTTCTACAGAATTCCATATAATTTTATCACCGTCTTTTGAATAGAATCCCCCATAATCAAAACATATGACTGTGCAACCACTGCTACTCATTTCCCCTGAAAAGAACAAAAAAATCGTAAGGTAATCTTATCATAGTTATACCAGTTTGACTAGTCGTACTAATTCACTTAAGATGTCCAGTTATGCTAGTAGTACCAGTAGTACCCAGAAAGTTTGGTTCATCCTAGTCGTACTAATTCACTTAATATGTCCAGTTATTCTAGTTGTACCCAGTAGTACCTAGAAAGTTTGGTTAATCCTACTCGTGCTAAATTCACTTAATATGTCCAGTTATGCTAGTTGTACCAGTAGTACCCAGAAAGTTTGGTTCATCATCCTACGAATCATCACGATTTATTACGATGAATTGCTCAGTTAACCAAGATATCCCATTTAATTAACAATATCAGTTTCTAATAGCCTTACCCAACTAGCTCAGTGACTCCAATGAGCAAAAAAAAAAATCAAAAATTTCTTTACTATAAATTTCCCTAATTGAGAAGAAACTATGTATTAATTGCTTTGGGATTGCTTTGCCTATGACATAAACTTGATAATTGAATCATGAAATCGAAAATAGCATAAAAAACAGCAACAACTAACCTTCAATTTCAAGCCTCCAAATCGTCAATGGTGGAAACGTGAGAGCAAGAAGACGACGAGAGGGGATTTTGTGGTTGGTTTGGTTGGTTTAGATAATTAATTTTAGGGATGGTTTGAATTAAATTCGGTCCATTAAATTCCTACCAGATTTCTTTTTGTTTTTCATTTTCAATTTGTTTTTTTTTTTAATAAATGAAGGACTAAACAGTCTATTCATGAGGAGAGGGGCATTTGAGATTTGAGAAGGGTTTGTAGATTGTCCCTCCCGTACGGAGGGACATTTGAGATTAAAGTCCAGAAGAAACACACAACGAGAGAGAGAAAGAGAGAGAGCCCTTTGTCGTTTTTTCATTCATTTTTCGTTTAAATTATAAATCAAAAAGAAAATAAATGTTATAAAGGGGCATATCAGATTTTCTGATTGTACGGAGGGATATTTCAGATTAGAGTCCGGATGGAATAGATAATGACCTTTTTACCCTTATTCAGAAAACCAATTGGTTCGATCCAATCTGACCTTAACCAGAGAGTAAACCGAAACCTGAAATAATTACGACTTGTATTTATCGATTAGGCCCATTTTGATTTCGACAGACACGCGGTATGAAACGACGTCGTCAAAGCTGTGGAAGCATTTTCAGATGCTTCTTTCTCAAGTCGATTAGTAGCAGCACTTTCTCAATCCTCTTGGGCTCTTATCTCATGAAGAGAAAATTCTCGATTTAGCGATTACACAACGAAGATCAGATGGCGGCTCCTTTCACGTTGAGGAAAATCGGTGTTCCGCCGAACTCAGCGAACCTGACGTAAGCTCGCCGCCGTGTTTTCGATTTCTTCAGAGCTGCATGTAGATCCATCCCTACCGTCATGGACATTTACAATCTGCAAGATGTCGTCGCGCCTTTCCAGCTCCGCTTTGCAATCTCTGCTCAGATTCGGAATAACGCTCACATCACCGACCCTAAGGTACATCACTCTGATTAACTCTGATAAAGAAATTGGAAGAATTTCAAAATATAGTATTGATTGGTTGCCACCACATTGACGAAAGATTGAATCTTTTTGCTTGTTAATCTGATTGTTTCTTTGGTGTTTAGGAGATTGTATCCGCGTTCTATGGCACTTTTGACTTGGTTTTATTTTCATCTTGTATGTTTGAAAGTTGAAAGCTTACCTTCTGCCATTTGGATTTTATGAAAGTAATCTAATCTTATGAATAATAATAAATTGTCTTGTGGATTGACACTTTATTGGTACCTTGTGGTTTTCTTCTGTATGCGACATTGGAAGCTTTCTTCTTTGCATTTGTCTTAAAGAAAATGGACGCAGAAGTCTGATATACTTCCAAGCAAAAATGGATACTTTCTCGTAATATGAAAACATTGTTGGTTTAAGCTCCCTATGTTAAGATTTGCTTGTCTAGCGATTTGTTTGAATGCAGTGGTCTCAGGTTTTGTTTTTTATTTTGTTCTCAAATGGCTCTCTTTTTAGGTGCTTTTAGAATGCAATCTATTCCTGATGATGGTGTTGCTTCTGCAGGTAATTGATCTTCTTCTATTCAAGGGAATGGAAGAGCTGACTGACATCGTGGATTACGCAAAGCAGCGTCACCACATTACCGGCCAATACGTGGTGGGTGAAGGGCTCGTGCAGAATACCGGAAGCAAGGATCAAGGAAAGTCTGATTTTCTCAAGAATTTCTACACCAGCAACTACTTCTGAACTGGTGATGTTTTCTTTTCGAGTTTCACATAAGCTCTACTGGTTTTGTCAAGCTCAACGTTTCGCATTAATCTCTCCTAGTATTGTATTTTCAACTTTAGGAAGAAAGTCTCCTTCCCGAAAATAATAAGACCTTTTCATTTGTATGAGTAATTTCTCTCACACACAGAGCTGGTTATACATAGTACTAGCCAAACCTCTCTTAAGATTTTAATCTGTGACACTGCTTGCTGTGCAAAAAAATGTTGCTATGATTACAAGATAACAAAATCTGGTCTCTTTTACTTCTTCTTTAACTCGTAATATAAATTGAATTGGTCTATTTGAGTTATGATCATCATACAATCCGTGTTCCTGAAAGGATCCCATTTTCTGTCATGCTTGGTTACTACGACCTTACACTGATGACCTATCTGTAATACCCATCTGTAATACCCGTCGCCAGCCACGCTGAATACGACGCCGTATTTAGACATTTGTTCCTAAGCCACAAAGGCGAAGACAACAATGTCGAACCAATGGTCCCGATCTCAAGATGTTCCTCGAACCAAAATCCACCATCTCGACTTGAACCAACACTTCTGTCTACTAACCTGCAAGAAAAAGGGGGAAAGAGTGGAGGGGATGAGTAATTTAGATTACTCAGGAGAACGAACTCGAACCGGTCCAACTACGAAATACTATACCACGAACGCCTAGACGAGGGCTAAACGGTACTACACAACCTATACATCGCTATGCACATTACACACCACACCACACTACGTCCCACAGACACACACAAGAGGATCACACAGTGAGGATAAATCCGTCCCACTTGTGATTTCAACCGCAGATACACCCGCCACAATGAACTATGACCGTCCACGCAAGGCCCGTCCTCATAGCGCAACACACAAAAGGATCACACAGTGAGGATAAATCCGTCCCACTTGTGATTTCAACCGCGGATACACCCGTCACAATGAACTATGACCACCCACGTAAGGCCCGTCTTCATAGCTCAACACACAAAAGGAACACACAGTGAAGATAAATCCGTTCCACTTGTGTCCGCCATAAGTGCCAAACGGCAATCGCATTCTATCGTTTCGCGAACGATAGCACTTTTACGAACAATTTTATAACTCGACACTCAATCGTATTCCATCTTAACATCTTTAATCACTTCTAGGTTCTTGACTACTCTCAACAATAATCTTAACAACAAATAAATCATCAAAATATATATACACATATATATACACATATATATATATATACATACAATATTAACACAATTTATATTATCTAATAATTAACAAAAAATATATATAAGCATATATATTACCACAAATTAATATAATATTATAACGAGTTATTATCTCATAAATTATATATATACTAGAATAGGACCCGCATATATGCGGGTTTTTAATAAAATATTTTAAACACGTAAAAATAAATTATAAACAAAATCAAATAATCTGTAAGAAATTATTTTTTACTTTTATTAATACCTCCACATATATATGTTTTAATACTCTTATATGAATTATATTTATTTCTATTTATATGAATTATATATATTTATTCTAAAATTTACTTTATTAATATTTACTTAATATATATATATATATTTATATTCTAAAATAATTTAGTTATTGATTAACTTGGCACGTGTCACGATCATATATATATATATATATATATATTTATTCTAAACTTTTGACGAATTAATTATCCTACTTTTATTTTAATTAGATTTATCATAATTAAAATTTAGTTAGGATTCGCGTATTATAATAATAAAATTTAAAACTCGTTAAAATATTATTTTAAGAAAATAGAAAGCAAAATCTGATCATTACTAAAAAAATATATGAAAAACACAAAATCTAAACCTAAAAGTTATTTATATATTTTAGTTCTCATTTATTTTCAATTAAACTATTCAAAACATAGAATCTGTTGCGGATCCTAAGCAACATTAACCCTACTTGTCATATAGTTAACACACTTTATCAACTATCGTTTTCTGTTACACTACGTTAAAAACTTGGGTATTTAATTTGAGTCATTTGAATATGTTAACGATATTTGCATTAACTCTCTTCAAGTAAATAAAATCTCTCTTTTTCTTCAAATTCATCACCCTTATATGATTTCTCTTCTCTCTAGAGAAGTTATGCTTCTTAAAACTCGTATCAAAAGCATCTCTACATGATTCTTGATATCATCATCCTCATTGATCTCAACATCGTCTAATGTCATATCATTAGTATCTATAATTTTTCTTTTAATTAAAATATATCCTAGTTAATCTAGTTTACTTTTTGTTTTTGTTTTTATTTTTGTTTTGAAATAGATCCTTTTGTTTTTATTTTTTTTTTCTTAAATTGAAATATATTCTAGTTAATTTTATTTTACTTTTGTAATCTAAATCAATAAATTTGACATTTTTTTGCCAATTCCTTTTTTTATTAAAAATATAATATTTTACCGAGACACGTATCAAATCGATACAGTAATTGAGTTCACACAATATAATATAATGTATTAAGATACATCGTCTAATGTCATTTCTTAGCAGCTCAAATTTTTTCTTTTTTAATTGAAATATATCTTAGTTAATCAAAGTTACTTTTTGTTTTTAATTTATTTATTTTATTTCTATATTATATGATCTCTATGCTCTCTAGAGAATTTATGCTTCTCAAGACTCGCATCAAAAGCTTCTCTACAAGATTCTTGCTATCATCCTCCTCATTGAGCTCATTATCGTCTAATGTCATGTCTTTAACATCTCGGATTTCTATTTTTAATTGAAATATATCATAGTTAATCTATTTTTTTATTTTTTATTTTCTTATATTGAAATAAATCTTTTTATTTTATATTCTTTTTTTTAAAATGTAATATATAATAGTAGCTTTTATTTTACTATTAATCGATAAATTTGACATTTTTATTTTTAAAACCCGAGCTAAACAACCGAATAACCAAAATGGTAAAATCTTTTCTAAAAATTAAAAAACATAAAAAAACTTAAATGAATAACATAAAAGAAACTTTTCATTTACCTTTTAGATTTTTTGATAAAAGAAACTTATTATTTACCTTTTTAATTTTCCTTTTAGTATTAGTAATTGATCATACAATTTCTTTTATTTAAATGAAAAACATAAAAGAAATTATTCTTAAATTTCTTTTTTTTACCTTTTCAATTTTTTATTTTTCTTTTGGTATTTGCAATTGAAAAAGAAACTTATTTTACTAATTTTTGGATTTTCCTTTTTGTATTAGGAATTGATCATATACTTTCCTTAATTTAAATGAAAAACATTAAAAACATTATTTTTTTTTTTCTTAATTTTCTTAAAAACTAAGAATGATACATCCTACTTTATATAATAAAATTCATATATATATTAATACTCTATCAAGCCTCACACAATTCTTGTACTCAAATTAATCCTAATCTTAGCGATTAGGAAATATAGTAAATCGTATAATAGATCACTTCGAATTCATCCTCACCTTTGCTTAACGCCGGGACGGAAAACAGATATGAAAACAGAACAGTGACATGACGAGAAGATGTTCGACTTGGATCAGGCTGACTTGCTGCGCAAGTAACGGGCTTTGTCTCAGCCTAACTCTTCGGGTGAACTTGACGGCGATGAAACTCAGATCTCCGATGGCAGATCCTATGTCTCCGGTGAACGTGGCTCCGGTGAGTGGTAGCAGCTTCCTTGGTGACGATGTGACTCCTCCGGTGATGGGATGCAACACAGTTGATGATCGAGCAGCGGTGGCGTTGCAACGGTGCAGCCACGACTCATGTTCCCTTCACGCACGATCGAAGGCAAATGGAGGTGGTGATGGTTGGCGATGATCTCCTCCATCTCTCTCTCTCTCTCTCCCTCTTTCTCTTTTCTCTCTATCCTCTTCTCCTCCTTTTCTTCTCTCTGATATTTCTTCTTTCGGCGGCTAGGTTAAGGAATGAGGGAGGTGCTTACACTTTGTGTATAAACATAATTCACAACAAGGAGATTAAGAAATGGGCTTAATGGGCCTTAGTTAATAAAAACAAAAATATGACCCATTTTAATAATCACGGTCGGTACACTATCCGCTTTCAATATTCAAAGACCTATAAACATTCACTCTCTAGAAACTACATAACCTGATGGCTAAAGATTACAACACACACCACACTCAAGTCTTTGGGGGATCTCAGAAAACCATTTTGCTTTGTGATCTCTTGGAAGGAGTAGCCCTGCCGATTTGAGTCATAAGTTTATGTATAGAGCTGAGCAGAGCACTCTCTTGGCCGGGCAAGCCACAAGGAACTAAGAGCACGTAGTAGAGATGAATAATCGTGTATGGCAAGAAGGGCACGAGCTGACTGACGCGTTGTTAGCACTCTAATCATCTGTTGCAGTGTTTGCAGCCTCAAGTTATCAGCCTGCCATCAAGAAATGTCCTATGAACTCCATAACAGACGGATGCCTATATTTAATTATAGGGTATATCTCACGATAACATCCACATTTCAAATGTACCTGGCGGATGAATCCTTCGAGGGTGCCTAACTTCCCCATTGCCATGGCCATCTGACCCATGTAGCTCGCGACATTATCAGATGAACTGGAACCAAGAGTTCCACTAGATAACGTATCAGCGACGGATTGCTGTAAACTCTCCATCCCTTGAGATAACGCATCTTCAGGCTGATGGGACGTCTGCTGCAAGCTATTTATGCCCATCACCTGCCGTTCTGTCATTGGCTCCAGCTGATTCGCAAGGAGCTGTTGTGAACAATATTTTGATCCATTAGAGTTGGTCTGTTCATCAAAATTTTCTATGAACTTGTAAAGAGCTCACCTTGAGAAGTTCTGATGAACGGAACCCGCCAAGCCACAAGAAACATCTCTCAGCTGGTGTTTTCCACATTCCGGATAGCAAGTGGAAGACGTCATTCTTAGCTGCATTGCTCTTAATCCTGAAAAGCTCCTCATAGTGAGCCATCATTCCATCCACAATTATCCTGAGCTCAGCATCACCTGCGTGAACATTCAGAGTAGATCTCAGCTCGTTGATTTGCTTGTTCTTTTCTTCAAGCCATCGTGAATGTTCGGCATCAAATGCCAAAGCCCCTGCAAAAAGACAAAGTACATACAAGATCAAGAATAATACTTCCACTTTGCAGACCTAAAGCCTACACCAACGCTAACTATATGAAACATCAGTATTGATATCACAATAACTTCTCCTATCCAGATCTTTATCGACTCTTGAAACTCTAAGAAGCCTTACCGTATTGTGATAAAGAAAAACTGTAACGAACACTCTAAATTGAATCAACGTTCATAAAACGCGAATCCAAATCTCATGTGCCAAGAATCCGTAATAGAAGAAGAGATTCTTAAACAAACAATGAGTTATCACTCCAATGGAACTAGAATCAAGAAGAAGACGAAGATACAAACTGATATTTTCTGGTTATCCTTTACAATTGATCGTTACTCCTCTTTATAGCTTCAACTCTCGATCTCATTCTTTTTCTACAACCCTCATCTCCTCCGTCCATGTGTATCTTCAGCTTTTAATCTTCTCTGTGCACGTGTCTCTTCCCTCACTCTGATTTCCTGTAACAAATCCTCCCTGTTCGAAAAACCTTGACCTCAAGGTTTACAAGAATGAAATTCCTTCTGCAGGTCATAGAAATTTGTCCAAGGAGTATCCTCAAACCATCCAATATCTTCCAAGTAGCTGTTCTGTTGAGAAGCTTGTCCTCATAGAAGTAGCTGATTACCACGTATTTTCCCCGCTTATCATCACTCCTTGTCAAGCTAACTTCACTCTTCGGATAATTGAGTTTTTGCAGATTTTTCTTTCTCCAACAAGAACACCTATGATCAGCTTTGTCCATTATCACAAGCTGGTCCATTGAGTGACATCAACAGCAAATTCCAAACCAAAATGTAATCCATAGCAAAATTCAGCTTCACATTTCCCTTTGAACTTGAATTTCCATGATATGGTTAGCTTCTGAAAAATCCAGTGACATGATATGGAGCAAGCTTCGATTCCCCAATCTCCACATCTGCTATGTAATTCTATCCAATAGTTGTGCTTGTAAAACTGAATCGTCTTCTGTTCCAGCAACAATTTGAAATGCTTTTGGGGCCATCAAACTCTTGTCAAATAAGTTCACTTCAAGAAACTGGTCCACACAAAACACCAAATCTGAAATTGGTTATAACTGTTTGTTTCTCCATTTATGCTTCACTTGAAACCTTACATCACCCAAACGTAAACATCTGTTCTGCATCCACAATGATGATTTTGCAACCTGTAAATGGAGTGTGATGTACAGCAGCTCTTTCCTTGCCAGCGTTGCAACGTTTCTGAAAAAATCGTACTTGGACATAAGGTAACTGCACAGACCATGAAAGAATTCTCAAATGGCTTCTGCTTCCGATGTATTTGTATTTGAACATTCTAGATTTGATAAGTTTTCTCTTCTTTTGCATTTGCTGTACCTTGTGGTTTCTCTTGAGCATACTATCAAACATATGGTAGGCACTAAACGTGGACTCAACACCTTCTGATATCTCCTTGAACTCAACCATTTCCTGTTCAGCAAACACAGGAATATTCTTCTCTAAATCATTTCTATATCTATGGCATTGTTCCATGAAAGATATGTGTACCGGACTCTGTGGAACACACGATGCACATTCGGAATAGGAGCCAATATCCAAAACAGTTTATGTGTCGTTAAACAACTTTTGTTGTGGAACAATCTTGGTGTCTTGATACTGTGATGCATGAACCGAATCTGAAAGTGATTCATTCTCTCCAACATCAGCCCTTGATGTACCCTCAAAGTCCATCATAACAACCTGTGCCCTTTTGTGCTTCAAGTGATGATCAGCAATATCAGGCTCATCGCAAAATATGCACAACCCATTCATTATTCGCTCATGTAGCTCCTCACATGATTTCTTCATAGGGATCAGTTTGTTTTTGCTTGATGTGAGCACGGATGCAGATCTGATTTCTGCCATGGATTCCGAAGAAACGACAGAACGATCTTCGGAAGATGATGCGTTCTCGCGATGAACAGACATTATGCGGATCGCCGCCAACATATCCGCAATATTCTGGTAGATCCTTTCATTCTGAGTAGCTAAAGTGATCCTTTCATTCTGAGTAGCTAAAGTACTCTCGAGCGTTTCGATCCGTGATCCGAAGGTGCCTTCTACCTCGAGAATAGTAGCTTCCTTCAGCAAGGTCTGCGCTCTTGTTTCCGCCATGGAATCCGAGGAAACGTCGAGCTCTGATACCATTGATAAATAAAAACTGTAACGAACACTCTAAATTGAATCAACGTTCATAAAACGCGAATCCAAATCTCATGTGCCAAGAATCCGTAATAGAAGAAGAGATTCTTAGACAAACAATGAGTTATCACTCCAATGGAACTAGAATCAAGAAGAAGACGAAGATACAAACTGGTATTTTTCTGGTTATCCTTTACAATTGATCGTTACTCCTCTTTATAGCTTCAACTCTCGATCTCATTCTTTTTCTACAAACCTCATCTCCTCCGTCCATGTGTATCTTCAGCTTTTAATCTTCTCCGTCCACGTGTCTCTTCCCTCACTCTGATTTCCTGTAACATATCTTACTAGGGGTGGGCCCGCGCACTATTGGTTTTCTACTATATTAGTTAAATTTTTCTTGATTCAATTTGTTCTAAACAACCTGTAAACATTTTTGTCTTATTAAAAATTCAAAAACATATTTAGAAACAACAATATTTAGTTTGCGATGGTGAAAACCATGTATACATGTCAATAACAATACATGTC
The DNA here is from genome assembly GCA_020283515.1 of Alliaria petiolata. Taxonomy (NCBI): domain Eukaryota; kingdom Viridiplantae; phylum Streptophyta; class Magnoliopsida; order Brassicales; family Brassicaceae; genus Alliaria; species Alliaria petiolata. Next base: position 93,090,168 of record JAHZTW010000002.1, read on the forward strand.
TATTTTTTAAGTTTGTGATGAAATAACAATATTTAGACCATGCAGAAATAATAGAATATAAATCCCACCAAGAAAAACACAAATAAAACTTATCGATAGGAAGTTAAAAAAGAATCGGAAACACTTCATCGTATACAACATTCAATGTCTTACGTTGTAGTTTATTATCTTTATCTGTTATCAAAAACTTCAACCCTTACCTGTTTGTTACCTTTGATAAAAGCCACATATAATTTCTCATATGTAAAAACCGGGTTTGGTAGAAACACTTCTACTTTTGCAAGTGTTTGTCCTTGACTCTTGTTTTATTTTTTCTTTCTTTTTATTTTGTCATCTTTGTTCTTCTTCTTTCTTTCTTATTTTTTTTTCTTCATTCTTCATACACTAAACAATTTATTTAAACCGTATATCATCTAATGTTGAAAACAAAACTGCAATAAGCATCTTTTTGATATTTTTTTCTTGTCTCACCCAAAGAGAAATCTTTGGTGTTTCCTCTTAACGTGTACCTATGAATTATATGTACCCATCAATTACATCCATAGATTTCATCTCACAGTTTAATTTTTCTTCTTCTTTTCCGAATTCTTACTCCTCTTCTTTAAGTTTTTCTTCTTCTTCTCCAATTTCATGATCTTTTTCTTCTTCTTCTTCTTCATCGTCACATTATCCATCTTTTTCTATTTCCTGTTTTAATTATCTTTTTCATCATCTTTTCTAACTTCTAGTTCATCGAATTTTTGTTTTTATTCCTCTTACTCGTTTTTTATTTTTATTTTTCTTCGTTGTCTTTGCATTCTTCTTCTTCATCATCATTATCTCCTCCGACTTCTTCTTTTCCTTTTCTTCTGGTTTTTCTTCGTCTTGTTCTCCCTATTACTTCCTTCCTCTTCTTTTTCCCTCTCATTATTCATCATCTTTGTCTTCCTCAACATATTATCATTTCAGTATTTATTTGTCTCGTTCTCATCATCTTATTCTTTTCTTCACCTTCTGTTTTTTTTTCTATTTTGTTTTCTTAATGTTCTATTTTTCTTTTTTTTCTTCTTCTCTTAAAAGAACTTTTTAGTTGTTATTCCTATTTATCTAAGCCATTTTTAAATTATTCTAAAATATATGTGAACCAAATAGACACCAAAAATAAATCAAATAACAAAATAATGATTTCAAATTTTTATAAAAAATATTTGATTATTCATTTATGAGAAAGTGAAGCCACCCAAAAAGACGATATACAAATAAATATTAGTATTTTCTAAACTTATAGAAAAAAAAAGATTTGCGATAAAGATTATTCATTTTCTCTTTCTAACAATGTATGTTGGGTTTCCCTTTCTTGTTTTCCTTCTTTCCTTTCTTATTCTTTATCTTTCATCATTATCTTCGTCTTCTTCGACATCTTATTCCCCTGTTTTTTTTTTAATTCTTCCTCATCTTCTACTTATTCTACTTTAACTTCATCTTCTTCTTTTCTGTTATTTTATATTTTGGATTTTAATTTTTCCTTATTCTACCTTAACCTAAATGTTTCAGGGCCACACACAATTTGAATAACGTTTTTTTCTTTGTCTTTCTCTCTCTATCATTATTTTCTAAGACAGATAAACTTTTTGAGTTCTTGCAAAGATCCGATTTTTAGGATCAAAATTGACGTTGTGGAATTCAGAAACGTCAACAGATAGAGATGTTGTGTTCATCCTCGTATGGATCCGAAGGAGAAGAAGGTTTCGATTCTTCTTCTACGTATTCTACCCTAATCGAAACGCCAATTATTTTTTATCATTTTCGACTATTCCTTTTCATCATTTTCTCTTGCTCCAACTTATTCTTCTTCTTTCTCTTCCAGTTTTTAATCGTCTTCTTTTTCCTTCTCCAAACTCATCGCACTTGTCATCTTTTTCTCCTCTGATTTCTTATTCTTTTAAGGTTCTTTTCCTTTTCTTCTTCATCTTCAACTTCTCCTACTAATTGTCATCTTCAAATTCTTCTTATCGGTTTCGTTTTCTTCTTCCACCTCTTCTCTATCTTTCATTTTTTTTTATTCTTCTTCATCATTTTCTTCTTTTTATTCATCATCTTCGACTTCTACTTCTTCTTCTTTATCGTATATGTCTTCTCTGACTTCTTGTGTTTTTCAAGTCTTTCTTCGTCTAATTCTACTGATTTTTTCTTTCTGTATCTCATCTTCGTCATCCGTGGACATGATTAATTTAAAAATCATAGCGTTTTCTTATCTGGTTTTATTCCTCTTCTTCCAAATATTCGTTCTCTTCTCTAAAATCTTCAATTTATTTTCTACGTTTTCGTCTTGTTCTTCTTCTTATGTTTCTTTTATTTTCTTCATCTTATTCTTCTTTTTTTTGTTCGTATTCTTATACATTTTTAATATTTTTTATAATATTATGCACCGTTTTATCCAAAATCTCACTCCAGCATTAAATATCATTGGCAATGGGACGCTTTGCATCTTTATAATTTTATAATATCATGCATCGTTCTTCTTTTCCTTTTCTTATTGTTTTTCTTTTTCTTGTTCTCCCTATTATTTCCTTCCTCTTCTGTTTCCCTCTCATTATTCATCATCTTTGTCTTCCCCAACATATTATCATTCCAGTATTTATTTGTCTCGTCTTCGTCATTTTATTCTTTTCTTCACCTTTTGTTGTTTTTCTAATTTGTTTTCTTAATTTTCTATTTTTCTTGTTTTTCTTCTTCTCTTAAAAGAACTTTTTCAGTTGTTATTCCTATAACTCTACGTCATTTTTAAATTATTCTAAAATATATGTGAACCAAATAGACACCAAAAATAAATTAAATAACAAAATAATTATTTTAGATATCTATAAAAAATATTTGATTATTCATTTATGAGTAAGGGAAGCCACCCAAAAAGGCGATATACAAATAAATATTAGTATTTTCTAAACTTATAGAAAACATAAGATTTGCGATAAAGATTATTCATTTCTACTCCTAACAGTGTATGTTAGTTTTCACTTTCTTGTTTTCCTTCTTTCCTTTCTTCTTCTTTATCTTTCATCATTATCTTCGTCTTCTTCGACATCTTATTCTCCTGTTTTTATTTTAATTCTTCCTTATCTTATACTTATTCTGCTTTAACTTCATCTTCTTCTTTTCTGTTATTTTATATTTTGGATTTTAATTTTTCCTTATTCTACCTTAATCTAAACGTTTCAGGGCCACACAAAATTTGAATATTGCTCTTCTCTTTGTCTTTCTCTCTCTATCATTATTTTTTAAGACAGGGAAATTTTTTGAGTTCTTGCAAAGATCCGATTTTTACGATCAAAATTGACGTTGTGAATTCAGAAACGTCAATAGATAGAGATGTTGTGTTCATCCTCGTATGGATCAGAAGGATAAGAAGGTTTCGATTCTTCTTCTACGTATTCTACCCTAATCGAAACGCCAATTATTTTTTATCATTTTCGACTATTCCTTTTCATCATTTTCTCTTGCTCCAACTTATTCTTCTTCTTTGTCTTCCCGGTTTTATTCGTCTTCTTTTACCTTCTCCAAACTCATCGCACTTGTCTTCTTTTTCTCCTCTGATTTGTTATTCTTCTAAGTTTCTTTTCGTTTTCTTCTTCATCTTCATCTTCTCCTACTAATTGTCATCTTCAAATTCTTCTTATCGGTTTCGTTTTCTTCTTCCTCCTCTTCTCTATCTTTCATTTTTTATTCCTCTTCATCATTTCCTTCTTTTTATTCATCATCTTCGACTTCTACTTCTTGTTCTTTATCGTATATGTCTTCTCTGACTTCTTGTGTTTTTCAAGTCTTTATTCGTCTAATTCTTCTGATTTTTTTTCTTTATCTCATCTTCGTCTTCCGTGGACATGATTAATTTAAAAATCATAGTGTTTTCTTCTCTGGTTTTATTTCTCTTCTTCCGAATATCCATTCTCTTCTCCAAAATCTTCATATTATTTTCTACGTTTTCGTCTTGTTCATCTTCTTATGTTTCTTTTTTTTCTTCTTTTTTTGTTCGTCTTCTTATATATTTTTAATACTTTTTATATATTATGCACCGTTCTATCCAAAATCTCACTCCAGCATTAAATATCACTGGCAATGGGACGCTTTGCTTCTTTATAATATTATAATATCATGCATCGTTCTAACCAGAATCTCGAAACAATCTTTGCTTCTATAATTAATTTTGCTAGATTTGATCGACACTTGATCAAACATGTTATAAACCGTTCACCACAATAGATATTCCAAACATGAAATGATCTAGAAGTGTCCTTCATCTTTTTGACAGTTGCCAAACACATTTCATCAGTTTTTATCCTGTTTCACGCTGTTGAATCTTTGAAATTGATCTATCTACGCCGAGAACAAAGTGTACCATGTTTTTCTAAACTTCATAGCCATCACAGCTTAATACCTGAATTTTTAAGGAGATTTCAAGTGCAATTTGTTCCTCTTCCAATATCTTATTTAATAAATTAACATACTCACACATAGATTACGCTTTGCTTCGTTAGTACGTAGTATACACCATAAAATAATAAATATGCTTTAGTTTTCTAAATTTCTTTTATATTTTTATTAAAGAAAATAATTTTGAATTTTAATATGCACGATGAATTCATATGTTGTATACTATTATTAGAATTTCAGTAAGAAATTTAACAATTACATAAAATGAAATAAATTTTGGATAATATTTAGAAATTATTGATTTTAGGATTACTAAATAATAATAATTCAAATTGTCTATGTATGTCATGGATGGTCATGCATGATGTACCAATTCTGTATTAATATTAGATGACTGGTATGCGCCATGTGCATATAGATAATTTGTGAAACAATGTAAAATAGTTCTTTTGTTTTGAACATAATCAGTACTCGTAATATGTATATCATATCATTATATCAATATGAATGATACAATTTCAAATTATATCCAAAATTTTAGATATAAGTCTCTTAAAATCATGTTATATATTATCTCAAGAATTCCTAAAATTAAAAATCTTGCGAAAACAGATGTAGTATGTTTAAACTCTTTTTATCATTTGTTTTACAATTTTCTTTCATGTTTTTTATCAGTCTTGAAACTGATCTATATTTCATATAAAATCCAATCGTAACCTCTAGCTCCTTCGTTGCTTGTGCCTCTTTAACCTCACTCTCTTATGATTGTTTATAAAAATATAGCTTGACGTTTTTCTCGGTTGTTCTCACTACCTTGTCCAACACGATATCTCATCGTTTTCATTTTAATAGATGCTTGAAAACTCATATATAGAAAAGTATGTGTGTTTCCTAGTAACATATTCTAATTTCATGTGAATATGTATATGGAATCAGGTAGGGCTGGCTCTAGGTGAGAGTAAAACTGATTTGAATGTTCTATATTGACATTCACAGACACTGGTTTGGTTAGAGGCCTGAATGGTTTATATTTGATGACATTTTTTCTCTTGCGTAGTTGTAACTACTCTCTTTTGAATGTCCAGATGGAGTAATGACGGAGAAAAAGGATACAAAAAAGATAAATCTAGAGCCAACAAGGGTTCCTAAGCCGGTTTCAAAATGGGACGCTTACTTGATAGATGACAAAAGAGAATAGATGACAATTATTCGAAGCATCAAACACTCAGAATCATATTCTTTACATAAAACGATATAGTAAGACCAAATAATTTTTTCGTTTTCTTGCTTTTTCTAACCTAATTTATTTTCGTTGTTATCGTTTTCATTGCTTTTGTTTTTGTCCTTATGGTTGCTGTTTTTTTTTTTTTTGCTCTTTGGCACACAAATCGAATTCTACTTACATTCGTCTTCTAATCGGGTTTCTTCTCGGCGACGGGACCGTCGTTCTTCTTACCTCCACTATTTTCTTTCTTTTTGAGGATTAGACTTTCTATAACTTGTTGAGTTTGAAGCGGTGGTTCTCCTAATAAATGATACGAAACACCTTTTTCTTTGAATGTTTCAGGTAGTTTGGAGTTTCGGGTTTCTTCCTCGTCTTATTGCATAACTTGAAGTCCTGTATTTGTCTCCCTGCTTGTAAATTTTCAATGTTCCATATCAAAACATAAGAAATAGATTGCTTTATCATGGGAAAATCATATGGAAAGAAGTTTTAGAGATGAATTTATTATCCCTAAACTGTCCAATTTTCCTCTCTCAATATTATCCTCCGAGGACATCAAGTTGATTTTCTTGTCATCTACCTTATGGTCCTCATCCAAAATCAATGATTCCACTACACCAATGACCAAACTACAATCATTAAAGTTTGTACATATATTATATCTGATATTGGATCTAAGTAAATATATCTTAGGAGAATTAATTATTTTGGTCTATGGTCTGAGTTTTTATACACTGTGGGTTATTATACACAATCCAAAAAAGAGTTTAACAAAAACTGATGCTTGCTACTGTTTGGTTGAAAAACAAAAGCAGAATGGGTCACATTTTCTGCATATGTGTTATTTATCTCATACACACCATGTCGTAAAATATAGATAAAGACAATGATTTTCCTATGTTTTCATAGCTCTCGTATATTGGAATACAGTAAATTCAAAATTGGATATAAAAATAAAAAAGTTTAAGACATGATAGCGTTGTTTTTCTTCCACATCACTTTTTTCTAACTCATCAATACTCTATGTCGATTAGAAGTCAAGCCACCAACTTTAGACTCGAGCAAGTTATTGTCCATTTTTTGGAACAATTTTTTTGCTTTTGCCTTTGCTCTTCTTGTGGTCAAACACTCAAAAAAATTTACATGTAAAATCTAAGTGTTCAAATTTGTTTGATTTTAGTAATGAATGCAAAAACACTATGAACCTAACTCCTCTAACTAACAATGCTAATTAATCTCTTTAGAAAGGTTATCCGTCCATCAAATCCAAAAAAAAAACACAACACATGTATCAACCTTAAGTACATTAAACATCTTTTGATACACGTCTTTCTTTCTGTTTATTTCTTAAAATGTGTAGCCGTTTTTCATTATGGTTGTAGTTTAGCTCATTTCCACTTTCACTGGAAGTGCATTTCTAAAATTTGGTCGGAGAAAATAGCTCGAATGCTTTTTGGAAAAAAAAAACATGAATGATGAGTAAAGGAAATACAAAATGAGATTTTAATCATAGTTTAAATTGTAAGAAAAACAACAAAAGGTATATTTTTTCCTATTTGGCATAAGGGAATTTCGATTAAAAGAGAAACCATAATTTTTTACAAACCAATAATTATTTCTTAGAAACAATATATTGTACATGTTAGAACTTGGAAGTAACTATATTACTTAGCACTATTTCCATTTGTAATTTACAATAGTTTTTGGATATGTATTAGTTGGGAATTACATTGATTTTTTTTTTTAAAAAATAGATTAATACAGAAAAAATTTATGCCAAAGTGTTCCGGAACAAAGCGTCCGACGAAGTATTTGTTCTTCGTCTTCGTTTTAATCATCGAAGAGTTCGGAAACACCACCTTCTTTTGCCTATAATAAACCTAATGGCCAATCCTGTTGATTCTTCCAAGCTGCAGAGAGCAGTGGGTTTCAGTGAGATAGTGAAAGTCCCAAGAACCATGAAGCATTGAAGATCACGCCTCAAAGATCAATGCTAATATCCAGTTTCATTGATTCTATATCTTTAATGTTAAAGACTTTGGCAATGATTAGATTCCTATCTAGGAAATGCAATTTAAATCCAGATCAAACCCCTTTAGATGATGCAATAGCTCAATCATTATGACATATTGATTCCAGAGAATTCTAAACCTAGCAAAGAGATAGCAAGAACAACGCTGTGTACCAACTCTGAGGCTTCCGATTATTCATTTTGTCTTCATTATCCGTAGGTCATTCCGATACGTTCTTTTTTCTGTTCACAAATAATAAAGTCTAATAACAATGTTTCTTTGTTCTACACGTTCTCAAATTTCTTAATGGGAAATCGTTACTAATAAGGAGTACTCAGCTCTAAGGCTCTGGTCATATAATCTAGACAATAAGGTAATGCATAAGAAGTTTAATTCCTAAAGGTGAGAAACCATTATCTATTAGTTAAGTTTTAAAGTATTAAAACAGTTACAATGTAACTAAGAAACAAAAGGTAGAGATTACACACCAATTAAAAAGGTTTGAGAATTGCTGAGTTGAAGAAAAAGTGGAGAAAAAAGTAGTTTGACGAATCTAACTAAATGAAAAAGAAAACAAAACTTATTATTCAAGTTGAGTTTTTTTGGTAATCATCTATAATTTTCTAATCCCATTTTATCTAAAAAGACAATAAGTATAAACCAAAAGATCTTTCCGAGATAACCATAAAACCAGGAGTTGATTTTGTATTCGATTCCTAATGACATAATTATTTATCTCTAAGCTTTACATTATACGAAATCAAAGAGAATTATAGGCATAGGCATTACTTTAAGTGATGATTGCTCCGTATATAGCATTCATAACATCTTAAAGAACACATAGATGGGATGTAAAACTCAAGGTAAGGAACCACATGTAGCAAAATCAAAGTAACCAATGTTAATCTCCTTGTTACATATTCAAATTATACATTGGTGTTCGATGTTTGATCTAAAACTCCCAACGGAGGAAGCCATTGTTTATTTCCGAGCAAAGATAAACTTAAATCACTTTCTTTCACCAATGAGCCGGCTATTTATTCCAAATCATCGAACAAAGTAACACCTAAACGTCCATTTAAAACCACCAGTTTCACTCAAGCTGAGAACTCAAACAGCATCGTGGGCTGGTACTTCTCACAAGCCTTAACCACAACATACGGAAACTTCGACACCCGCATGCTTCCCATAAACCGCATTCCATTTCCCAACCACTACATTTACATAGTTCCTGGTATAAAACTGCATTCCCGGGATATTCGTCCACAAGTTCAGTACTCTTGAGCTCGCACCATCTGTGAGCTTCGTCGCGTGTTTCAGCCCGTCCTTCTCCCGATCAGGACAGTGCAACACGTAGTTGTGATCGTATCCGAGACCCACTTCTCCAATAGACTCGCCTATCCATTTCTCCTCAGTGAAATCGAAAGGAGCTCCTTTTACCAGCAAAATCTCCCCTGTAGGAACTGTGTATTGATCCACCAGGGTGATATGAGACCTTCAAATCTGGATCTTATGGTCAAGAATGTTCCCTGAGTCATGACCCACCAAGTTCCAGTATGTATGCTGAGCTAAGCTAATCGGAGCATCTCTGTTTTCAGGAACTGCCTCCATGTCAAGTCTAATGGCCGTGGCTGACGTGAGGCTGTATGTGGCCGTGACAGAAACCGCACCGGGATAACCTGTGAAAGGGACCACACACATTATTTATATATATATATATACAGCTAATAGAATCGCATAAATATATAGAAAGAAATTACATTAAATCATAAAGTATCATTCATAAGCACATTACCTCATGATTGGCAGACCAAGATACTCATACTCTGCAGCTTGGGCTGAAACCTCATAACATTTTTATGCCTCAGAAATCCTCGGGCGGCTTTGTGAAAAGCGGTGGAAGGGAAGTAATGATCTGATCTTTGGTTTGGAATTTGTAAGCCTATTGAATTTGGTGGGATTGGACAGTTTGTTCCCAATACACCATCTTGCCATGAGTTCTTCCTCTGCTTGATACCATTCCTGAGGAAGCTACCGAGCTGAGAAAATCAAGCGCTCAAATTTCGACACTTACACACACACGCACGCACACACTCACTAATCGCTTTCTCAAACTGGCACTAAAATTCAATGAGTTTACGTAGGTATGGTGAGCGTTTGAACTGAAAAAAAAAAAGAGATTAAAAACTTAGTATTAATCTAGATCAAACTAAAAAGCCAAATCTATTTAGACAGAGGAAAAGTAAGCCGAGCTTTAGTTTAGTTGGATCATCAAAGCAATAATCAAGGTACTGCAGAGACATGAATCAGTATATTCAAAACTAATAAAATACCATCTTTTATTTAAGCTCGAGATTTCAACATTACGATGTATACTTCTGTGTTAGAAGGCCAAACAAAGACAAAAACAAAAACAAAAAGTAAAAAACCAGAGAGAACTACGAATATATATCAAAACAGAGTAATATATATTAACCAAGTAAAAATGCAAAAACCAATTAGAGATCATAAATTTAGCAGCATAAAAACAATATCACCTTGCCTTTTCATTACGAATCTGCAGCAAATAAAACATTGATTATCATTACATGACATAAAATCTCATCTCCCACATCTTATTCCATGTATGTTAAACACATAAACAATATAAACATAAAAAAACAGAGTAAACCAAAATAAGAAAGAAGGAAACAGAGTTCAAACATTCGAACATAGAAAATCAAAAGGAAACCTCTTTGGCAGCTAGTGAGAATAGACCAAAGGATCCGATTCTACCAGAATTATGAACCTTTCAATTACGTAAACCTGATAAGAAAATCTAACAAACATGATAACTAACAACAAATAAATCAAAGTTTGGATAATACCAAAAATCTTGGAATTTGTTGATTCGAAACCAAACCCTACAAATTAAAGTTCAAATCAGATACCAAGCATATAGAGCAGGCCCGGTTCTATGGGTGTGCGGACAGTGCTTTTGCACTGGGTCCAATCATTTTTCATTGGTTTTTTTAGTGTATTTTAGGGTCCTGAAATTTTTAAAATTGTGCAATTTAGGGTCCAAAATTTTCAGATCTATAACTAAATTTGATTTTTAATTTTTTGGCACAGGGCCCAATATTTGTTTGGGCCGGGCCTGATATAGAGAGATAACAAAGAAACAAAGAAGACACAACAACATCAGAAATAAAAACCAAAATAAGAAGAAGAATTTGTCCACGTTTAATAAAAAGAAGAATCGATTTTCTAGTATTGATCTAACCTTTTGAAAGGAAAAAAAAAAAAAAGATGCGGAATCCCAGTAGACATGAGCAAAACGTCATGAACCTCCACGACCAGATCCTTGAAACAAAGCAATTAAACGGACGTCAGAGCTTTAAACAAAATAAATAAATCAACAAAACGATTTCAATCGATCAAAAAAAACTTAAAAAGGGACGAAACCCTAAACACGCGTCTAGAAAACATACAAAGCTAATAATATGAGAGGTGTTGGAATTTGTGATTTTGAGCAAGAAACTAAATATTGTTCTCAGAATATCAAAAGAAAAGAAAGATTGAAACAATATTCTGAAAACTTGTTTATTGCTCTGTTTTCTTCGAATGAGTTTTTGGCTTCCCAAGCGTACATACTTATAGAAAAAAACTTAACATTATTCTAAAAAGGACATTGCCTATTCTCTGTAAAAAAAAGATAAATCTAATAAGTTAATTATCTATTTTATTTTGAGTTTCCTTTTATTAGGTCATGTGTTTGTCACGTGATTCTTCAATCTTCTTCTTTAATAATCGTGACCTCCATTTTCATTTCACAGATTCACCTTTTGATTCTTCGATCTGTAAACCAAAGCTATTTGGTGATATTCCAACACTCCCTCTTGAACCAATTGCTTTGACTTCTGATTTTATATTTGGAACTTTTGAATCTTGATTTCGATTTATGGTTTAGAAATCTGCAACTACTTCATCTTCTTTAGATCCGAAAATTCCTTTCACAACATCTTCAAAACTCCATGGTAGGCTTGCTTGTTCAATCTCCCTCTCGACTTGAACTACTCCTTTATCGATTCTGTCCTGTGGTTTTTCTTTGAGATACCAAGCCTGATTTTTGTTGACCATCTTGATTTCTTCATCCATAGCTAGTCTCCAATCTTTGTCCTTGAAATTTTTTTCGAAACCAAACTCTTCCACTTGATTCTTTCTCTGTTTCTCTGTCATATCATTATCAACTAACTTTGAAATCTTATATTTTCTCTGCAGTAGCTTCTCAGCCGAGTTTTGTGAGGAATCATTGTCCTCTAGCTCCCTCTTACCAGAATTCTCTTCAACCATCTTCACTGGTACTCCTTCGTTTATTTCCTGAAACTTCAAAACCGCATTGTGATTCTTTGTTTCTTGCTTTGCTTTATTTTGAGAAGTCTTGTCGTTGCTTCCTTTCATCTTTGTGGTTCGATTGTAGACATATTTGCCATCTGCATCTTTTTCAATTATTCTTGGTGAAAGTTGAGAATTTAGAAATGTGGCTAGGCAGACTTTAGACTGTTTTGTGATTGTTTCTTGGGTGAATCTTGAAAAATCTCCTTGAGCTGAATGCTCTTTCTCAATGATTGACCAGCTTAGTGAGAACGAAGTACCGTTCATAGGAGCTTCAGTGATCTTGTTGTATTCTTTGTCCATTATGATTACCATTTTGTTGTCGAATAAAACCTTATATCCTGTCTTTACTAACTGCCCAACACTTAGTAGATTTCTTGTGATCTTTGGAACTAGAAACACATCACTTATGGTTCTTTGACCTACACTCGTTTCCACAGTGATGCTACCTGTCCCAATACTCATTATTTCCTCTCCGCTAGCCATCTTGATAGGAGTAAAAACTGATTTGTCCAAAACTGAGAACAATCTTTCTTCTTTAACCATGTGATTTGTTGCTCCACTATCAAGAATCCATGTGCTTTGAAATGTTGGTGTGTGACTTGCTGCAAACAATAGCTCTTCCATGTTATCTTCTTCTTGGTGCATGTAAGCTTGTTGGTTTCTCTTCTTTTTGCAATCCCTAGAGATATGTCCAAGTTCTCCACAGTTGAAACATTCTATTTGTGATCTTTGTTGTCTGTTTTGATCATCGCTGGATTTCTTTTCCTTGTAGTAGCAGAAGGCTTCATAATGATTATCCTTTTTGCAATAGTTGCACCACTTTGGCTTCCCTTTTTGATCATCAAACTCTTCGAAATTTTGTTTTGTCCCTTGACTCCTCTGAATTGGTTTATTAAACCTTGCATAGAATGCTCCTTCTTCTGAATTGTTTTCATCTCTATCTTCAAGTCTGTTTTCCTGCATCTGCAGTGCGTTCATCAATTCCTGCAAGGTGATTGTTTGCAAATCCTTGGTTTGCTCTATCACACCCACATAAGGATCATACTTGGTTGTCAAAGAAGATAAGACTTTTGACACCAAATATTCTTCAGGCATATTATCTCCATATGATTTCATCTCATTGTTTAGTTCCATAATCCTCTTCATAAACACCTTTAATGTTTCTTTCTCTTTCTGCTTTACACTCCAGAAAGTTGCTCTTAGTCTTTGTAGTCTTATTTATGATGTTTTTGGATCTCCTTTGTATTCTGTATGCAGAAGATCCCAAGCTGCTTTGGCTGATTCTTCATCAGAGACTCTTCCTCCAAGGATTTCTTCGCTCAAGGCGCTGTGAATTAGTTGTAAGGCAAGCTGATCTTTAACTTCTAACCCTTCCCACTCTCTTACCGCTTTTAGTTCTTCCTTCGTGGGAATTGTACTTGTTTTTGGTGCTTCTGGAATTCCTTCTGAGACAATAGTTCACAGAGATCTAGACCTTAGTATTGTCTTCATCCTCTTGATCCATAGACTGAAACTTTTCCCGTCAAAAACAGGAATAATTTGTGTTATGTTTTGCTGCATCTTTTCTTGAGATTTTTGTGATTGCTTCTCTTGTGGTTATTTGTTGTTTCTTGTGATTTTTGTGGCTTGTGACTTGTGAGATTGAATTGTGATATTTTAGGTTGCTAGGATCTTCACTACATCAACCTGGCTCTGATACCAGGTTGGAATTTGTGATTTTGAGCAAGAAACTAAATATTGTTCTCAGAATATCAAAAGAAAAGAAGATTGAAACAATATTCTGAAAAATTGTTTATTGCTCTGTTTTCCTCGAATGAGTTTTTGGCTTCCCAAGCGTACATACTTATAGAAAAAAACTTAACATTATTCTAAAAAGGACATTGCCTATTCTCTGTAAAAAAAAGATAAATCTAATAAGTTAATTATCTATTTTATTTTGAGTTTCCTTTTATTAGGTCATGTGTTTGTCACGTGATTCTTCAATCTTCTTCTTCAATAATCGTGACCTCCATTTTCATTTCACAGATTCACCTTTTGATTCTTCGATCTGTAAACCAAAGCTATTTGGTGATATTCCAACAAGAGGATGTAAAAAAGTATTTATACCAAAATAATTCTAGGGCTTCGGATACCCACATCACTAATAATATGAGAGGGTGCACCAAGTATTTATAGCAAACGAATTTTAGGGTTTCAATGATGCCATTAAACCAATAATCACAAAATAGTAATTATCATTTTTGATGTATAGTAATTATCCTTATGCGTTAATTCTTTTCCAAATAAACAAATACGCGGTGCATCGCATTATTTAATACGGCGCTAACAATTTAAGAAAAGAATTAATTAAACACGACACAATTAATTATGCTAGCTAAATTACGAAATTATACACCCTTCCCTTTGTATTCATTAATGGCAAAAGAGTAATTCAGTTTTCAACTTTGAAGGAGAGCTCAAATCACTGCTCAAATAATAGTATATATATATCTTATTATATAAAGTAGGATGCGTCAAAGTTACTTTTTAACATGATCGTGACACGTGTCAAGTTAATCGATAAGATTTTGACACGTGTTTTGATTAATATATATCTTAAATAAAAAATATACTAATACTAAAAGAAAAAAGAAAATACTATTATTTTAAAAAAAGAAAAAAGGAAAATAAAAAGAAAGATTTAGACTTTTAGATTTTGACACGTGTCTCGGTAAAATATTATTTTAAAATAAAAAAAAGAGTTAATGGGAGATCCTTAACACACTCGAACGACTCGAATTGCATACCCAAATTTTTAACGCATCGGAACAAAAAAAATAGTTGTTAGTGTGTGATATATATGAGAAGTAGGGTTAATGTTGCTTAGAACCATTATGATAAAAGTAGGATAATTCACATGATCGTGACACATGTCAAGTTAGTAGATAAGATTTCAACAATCGATAAGATTTCAATAAGTGTTTTGATTAAAATATATTATAATAAAAATATACTAATCTTAAAAGAAAAAAGAAAAAGAAGAGATCAAGAAAGAAGAATCGCAGTGGAAAATAAAAAAAAAAGCGGTGAAAGTGCAGGATTATGAATTTATGATGGTGTCCCTCAGGATGATTATGTTGTTGGTGGTAACAGCGGTGAAGGCGGCGGTAACCGACAGCGGCAGAGACGAGTAACAGTAATAATGGAGACGATAATGGTGCTGGTGATGGAAGATGGTGCTGGTGTCAGTGATAATGATTCATCTAGATCATATACGGAAAATGAATGTGAAGAGAAAGAGAGATTTTATTTGCTTGAAAAGAGTTAATGGGAGATCACTAATATACCAGAATGATTTGAATTGCATACCCAAGTTTTTAACGGAGCAGAACAAAAAAAAATAGTTGATAAAATGTGAGAACTATATAAGAAGTATTGTTAATATTGCTTAGGATTCGCAACAGATTATGTGTTTTGGATATTTTAATTAAAATTAAATGATAATTATAATAAAGAAATAACTCTTAGATTTAGATTTTGTATTTTTCATATACTTTTTCAGTAGTGATACAATTTTTTTTTAAATTATTTTAACGGGTTTTAAATTTTATTATTATAAACATGCATATATGCGAATCCTAATATAGATTTTAATTATGATAAAATTAAACATAATTCATATATATAAGAATATTAAAAAATATATATTTGGAAATATTAATAATATTTTATTTTATTTTTTTGTTATAGATTATCCGATGTGTTTTCAATTTATTTTTACGAATATAAAATATCTTACTAAAAACCAGCATATATGCGGGTCCTATTCTAGTATCTTATTATATAAAGTAGGATGCGTCAAAGTTATTTTTTAACATGATCGCGACACGTGTCAAGTTAATCGATAAGATTTTGACGCGTGTTTTGATTAAAAAAATATAAATAAAATCATGTTTATCGACACGTGTAAATTAATAGTTGTTTATATCTATTTGGAAAATATAAGATAAACAACTAATCATAAAAGGAAAAAAATATTAATGTATATAACAAATTTTCAAAGAAAAAGAGATGTCGATCTGCTCGACATGATAAATCAAATAATATTTGTATAAGAAAAATTGAATTATCAAAAAAGAGTGATCAAATAAAAAATTTGTAAAAAAGGAAAATATTATAAAAACGATATATCAAATAATATTTGTAAAGAGAAAAGGAATTACAAAAAAGATCAAGTAAAAGGATAAATTTCAATTTAAAAAAAAGTAAATAGATTAGAAGAAAAAAATATTTATAAAGAAAAAAATTATAAAAACTGGAAAAATATAAATAAAGAATTATTCAAATAATATTTGTAAAGAAACAAAGAATTACAAATAAAATATGAAATAAAAGGATAAATTTCAATTTAGAAAAACAAACAAAAAAGTAAATAAGAACAAAGATTAACTTCAATTTTTGAAAAGTGTTTTCAACACGCGTCACAGTAAAATAATGTTAATTAATAAAATCAGAGGGTAAAATATATTTGGAATATTTTTTTTATAAAATAAGAAAAGGATAAATTTCAAATTGGGAAAATAAAACAAAAGTATTAAGATTAACTTCAATTTGAAAAACAACTAATCCTAAAAGAAAAAGAAAACAGATAGTAGTGCTATGCATCATGTATGTCGTGATAAGGGATTATTTGAAGAGCTCTCTGATGCATTGAACAATTCAGTGACATTGCCTACTGGTTTAGGTGTTAAGATTGAAGGAATTGGTAGAATCAAGCTGACTGCTCAGTTGGTTCTGAATAATGTGCTTTATATACCGAATTTTCGACTAAACCTTCTGAGTATCAGCCAGTTGACGAAAGATTTGGGTTATAGAGTTACTTTTGATCATTCTACTTGTGTCATACAAGATCCGACCAGAGGATTACTCATTGGTCAAGGTGAAGAAATCTCCAATCTCTATGTTCTCGATATCAAATCTGTTTCTGAGACATCTTTTCAATGGTTTTCCTTCTGCTCAAATGTTGTGATAGATTCAGCTTTGTGGCACAACAGGTTGTGTCATCCTTCAGTGCATAAGACAGATTTTCTTACAACCACACTTGGAATCAAACAAAAGCATAAAGCACCTTTTCATTGTGCTATATGTCCTTTGGCCAAACAAAAGCATCTCTCTTTTGATTCCAAGAACAATGTGTGTGATAATGCCTTTGACCTTATTGATATCGATGTATGGGGTCCTTTCTCAGTCCCCACTGCTGAAGGTTACAGGTATTTTTAACCATTGTGGATGATCACACACGAGTGACATGGTTATATTTGATGAGAACAAAGGATGAAGTGTTGCGAGTATTTCCTGATTTTTTGAAGATGGTTGAGACTCAGTACAAAGGGGTTGTCAAAAGTATGAGGTCTGATAATGCTCCGGAACTGAAGTTTGTTGATCTGTTTAAAGCAAAGGGCATTATTTCATTTCACTCTTGTCCCGAGACACCAGAACAAAACTCAGTTGTCGAGAGGAAGCACCAACATATCTTGAACGTTGCTCGTTCTCTTATGTTTCAAGCACAAATTCCTCTGGAATATTGGGGAGACTGTGTCCTTACAGTTGTGTTCCTCATCAATCGATTACCTTCTCCTTTACTTCAAAATAAAACTCCTTTTGAAGTTCTCACTGCTAAAACCATCACTTACAAGGATCTTCGTGTATTTGGTTGTCTTGCCTACAGCTCCACATCATCAAAGCAGAGACATAAATTTCAACCATGAGCACGACCTTGTGTATTCCTTGGATATCCTGCTGGATACAAAGGATACAAACTGTTGGATATCGAGAAAAACCATATTCACATCTCAAGGCATGTGGTGTTTCACAAAGATATCTTTCCATTTGCAAAAGGTCAGTGTGATACTTACCCTGATTTCTTCTCTCCTACGCGTTATGATAACCCTCCTACATTAGCTAGTGCACTTTCTACAGTTATGAATGATGACACTGCTAATGTAGAGAGTTCTGTAAATCTTATGCGTGGTGATGAAACAGAAACACATAGGAGATCTTCTAAAGTCCCTGCATATCTACAAGACTATTATTGTAATATGCATACTACAAAGATCCCATATCCCTTGGCTGCCTTTATGTCTAATGACAATCTCTCAGAAGAATACAAAGCTTA
The DNA here is from genome assembly GCA_020283515.1 of Alliaria petiolata. Classification (NCBI taxonomy): domain Eukaryota; kingdom Viridiplantae; phylum Streptophyta; class Magnoliopsida; order Brassicales; family Brassicaceae; genus Alliaria; species Alliaria petiolata. Next base: position 93,108,346 of record JAHZTW010000002.1, read on the forward strand.
TATTGGTTCGGTTACTTTGCACGCTGAACCGAGCTCTTTTACTCAAGCCAAGAAATTTGATGAATGGCTCAAGGCTATGAATGAGGAACTCATAGCATTGGAGAGTACTCATACTTGGGAGATTTGTTCTTTACCACATGATAAGCATGCTATTGGATGTCGATGGGTTTATAAAGTAAAGTTGAATGCTGATGGTAGTCTTGAACGCTATAAAGCTCGCTTGATTGCCAAAGACTATACTCAATGAGAAGGAGTAGATTTTGTTGATACCTTCTCTCCTGTTGCAAAGATGACAACTGTGAAGACTTTATTAGCCGTCGATGCTGCAAAGAACTGGAGTTTGACTCAGTTAGATATATCCAATGCATTCCTTAGTGGTGAATTGGAAGAAAAAATATAAATGACACTACCTCCAGGATACACGGCTAAACCAGGTGAATCTTTGCCTCCTAATGCTGTCTGTCAGTTAAAGAAATCTCTTTACGGTCTAAAACAGGCATCAAGGCAGTGGTTTCTGAAATTTAGCTCAGTCCTTCTTGCTTTGGGGTTTAAGAAATCTCAGGCAGATCACACGTTGTTTGTGAAGAATGAAAATGGCATTTACTTGGCAGTTCTAGTTTATGTTGATGATATCATCATTACTAGCAACAATGATGCTGCAGTAGATCAACTAAAATCAGATCTGAAGACTGCTTTCCGTCTGAGAGACTTAGGACCTTTGAAATATTTTCTTGGTCTTGAGATAGCACGGTCCAGTAAAGGGATTTATGTGTGTCAAAGAAAGTATGTCTTGGAACTTCTAGAAGAGACGGGTCTGTTGGCTTGTAAGCCATCAAGCATTCCCATGGAACCTAGTATTAAGCTTGTTCAAGATTTCGGTGAACCTGTTATTGAAGATACAGGGCTATATCGTCGTCTTGTGGGTAAAATGATGTACCTGACGATTACTCGACCGGATATCACGTATGCAGTAAACAAGTTGTGTCAATTTGCTTCCGCGCCAAAGAACTCTCATTTACAGGCTGCATATAAAGTGTTACACTATCTCAAAGGCACCATTGGTCTTGGGTTGTTTTATGCTGCGGATTCTGATTTGGTTTTAAAAGGTTTCACAGATGCAGATTGGGCTTCTTGCCCTGATACTCGAAGATCCACTTCTGGATTTTGTGTTTTCCTTGGTTCCTCTCTTATCTCATGGAAATCCAAGAAGCAGCAAACAGTTTCACATTCTTCTGCAGAATCTGAATACCGAGCCATGGAGTTTTCATCAAGAGAGATCATCTGGTTAATCAATCTGGTACGTGAACTTGAGGCTCCTCAGTCTAAGCCAGTTACTTTCTATTGCGATTCTACGGCTGCAATTCACATAGCCAACATCCAGTGTTTCATGAAAGAACAAGACACATTGAAGCTGATTGTCATCAAGTTCGTGATAGAATTTCAAGCGGCTATATCAAGACTTTGCACGTTCGTACGGATCAACAACTTGCGGATGTGTTCACTAAGTCTCTCTTTCCAAGTCAGTTTAACGCTCTTATTGGCAAGATGGCCTTACGATCTATCTACTTGCCATCTTGAGGAGGGGTATTAGACATGATTTGATTTGTAAAATTCTGTTTACATTAAACCTTAGTCCGGGTTAGATTAATGTGAACCGGTTAAGCTTTCTTTATAACGAGAGTAAATGTAATCGTTTTCATTAAGATGAATAACAGATTTTCCACCATTTTCATCGTTTTCTTCACTCAATTCAGCTTCTCTAACAGAAACCTCTGCACTCGAAGCTACCAATGTTGAAACTGCGTTTTTTACTATCCTAACAGAGATTTATCATATAATCAGCAAGAAATCACTAACGGCTGATGATGATGACGCCGATGGAAATTCAAATCTCTTAAAGGGGACCAGAATTATCATTCCGAGCGAGCAGGAGAGTGGTAAAAGAGGTGGATGTTGCGGCAAATCGTAATTCTCTCTACTAGCGAAAGAAGAAAAGATTGTACTTTTTTGTTGGTTCTTCTTGTTGTTTTTTGTTCCACCTTACAATTTATTATTCATGTTAGGCCATTTGTTCTTGAAACAAAACAATAAGCCAAGGTTTATAACTAGAGGAAAGAGTATGAGGGTTAAACCAAGATCCCCTCTTTTTTACATACCACCGTTATCTAGAAAACCAACATTTATGAGATTGTGAATTAGAACACATACATTTGCAATAGTATAATTAAGGATATAATTAATCTTATGAGATATATTTGATATCGTAAAGGGTACGAATAGAAACAATAACACCGAGGTCCAATAGCTTCCAACTCTAATTCATCATCATCGTTCATACACTATCGGCTTCGATCTTTTATTTTATGTTTTAATTATACGAAGTTATATCAAATGAGACAACCTTTTTGGATGGATAAGTGATTCTCTCCAAAGAGAGACCAAACCCACAAAAATGGAGCCCACATAATGCCAGCGTGGCATCAGATCATATGATTCATAAGCCCACCGTTTCTCTCGCTCTTCTCCGGTTTTCTTATTTCTATGTTCTCTCTCCGATTTCTTCACGCTTCTCTTTTGACCTTACCTATCTTCTTCCTAGATTTTTCTCCATCGACCACTGAACATTTACGTTTGCATTCGGATTCTTCATCTTGACTTCCATGTCAAATCTCCGATGATTTCTGCGATTCTAAAGAAATAGGGGATATTTGCTTTCCTCTTTCTCACCAGATCTGAAGCACCCGAAGCCAAATTCATATTCGAAACCGCTTTTTGGAGATGAATTGACAATGGTGACGGTCAGATTGGGAATGCTCCATTATGTAATTGACCATGTCTAAGGAGCGTTTATGCACCGCACGAAGATAACGCCACCGTTCTTCTCGCGAGGATGGGGTGGTCCGAAGCTGGAACTGCTCGAGCGGATGGCTAATCAGCTCTTCCCGATGCATGTCGAAGGTCAGAATTGGCCACCAGCTCTGGTCCGTCCCTTGTGGAGGACCGTCTGGGAGACGAAGACCGCTTGTCTCAGAGAAGGCGTTTTCCAGACTCCCTGCGACGACGAGCTAACCGCTGCTTTGCCTCCGGAGTCTCGCACCGCGAGGGTTGCCTGGCTTGTCCCCAAAAGCGTTCCTCCCCAGAAGATGTCATGTGTCGTTCACAGTGGCGGTCGATTTGAACTCGAATCAAGGAGGTTCAACCTAGTAAATTTTGACCAAATTAGCTAGGAAATTCTATTGACTTAAGTTTCCAAATCTACTTTTTATAATTTAACCTAGGTCAATTGACACACCCACTTTTCACGTGGGTCCGCCCCTGGTCGTTCATCTTGCAGGTAGCACCACCATTACTGATTCTTGTGTGTTTAGTTAGATAATGAAAACTGTTCAATTCGTTTTCTTATTCACATGGAACCAGATTCCATGGGCATAAACAATTGGAATGAATGTCTTAGTATAGTTGTTTATAAGAATATATTACAGTTGCTCTTAATTTGTGGATATCATGTCTTGCTGATAATGTGTTGCATTGTTGTAGGCACAGGTGATCATACATATGACCGGAGATTGCGTCTGGGTGGACCCTTGGTAAAACACAACATTTCAACAATGGTCCTGGAAAGGTAATGAAAGAGACTCTACTTGTGATGAAAGCTCGAGGGCAAAAACCTTTTTTGCTTTGACCGCTTTTGAAGCTTGTGCCATGTTTTTGATCAAACATAGATAATGCCACTGCAGCCCTTTCTATGGCCGAAGGCGTCCATTCCTACAACGTGGCGCGAGGCTCCTCTGTGTTAGCGATCTACTTTTACTGGGGAGGGCAACAATCGAAGAGTCCCGCAGTCTTATTCACTGGCTTGACACCGAGGAAGGCTTTGGAAAAATGGGTGTTTGTGGGCTGAGTATGGGTAAGTTACATTTATCTTATTTTGTGAACAACTTGTGAGCTACTGCATTGGGTTTAAAGTGGATGAACTATTGTTAGATCCGTGATTTCACCAAGACTATCCAAAACTCAAATTGTGTTGTGGGTGTTTTCTAGGACTGATAGTGTGGGATATGTTCCCTGCAATAGTTGTTGGGGATGGTTATTGGCTTATCCACAGAGTTATAGAAAACTATAGCCGCTATGTGGATGGTCCTAGTTATTAGCCTCTCGTAATAAGCATTAGCATAGTCTCCAACTCCTAAATAAGCTCCTCAAACACATGTGCACCCTTAGATTTAGGTTCATGTACTAGGATTAGACTGATTTCTACTTTTTGTTGTGAGAGCCATATCTACAAACTGCATCCGTCGAGGAATCTATGTGATTGCATCTCCATGTATTGATTGAGTTGATTCTTCTTTTTCCTTGCTTTCACTGAAACCTGAAAACTCTTGTGAATATATTAAGGAGGAGTACATGCTTCGATGGTTGGATCGCTTCATCCAACACCTATTGCATCACTTCCATTCCTATCTCCACACTCTGCGGTTGTTGCCTTTTGCGAAGGAATACTAAAGTATGGAACCGCTTGGGAGGCACTGAGGGAGGAACTTGCAGCACAGAAGATCACAATGACTCTTGATGAAGTGAGAGAGCGGATGAGAACTGTTCTCTCCCTCACAGATGTCACTCGCTTCCCTATCCCCAAAAACCCTGATGCTGTAATCCTTGTTGCTGCAACTGTAAGTAATCAAAACAACAAAAAATCAATCCATTGAGTCACAAATTCAAAAAAAAAAATAGGATTCACATTGCTGACTGTATGATTTGGTGTTGGCAGGATGATGGATACATCCCGAAACACTCCGTTTTGGAGCTTCAGAAGGCATGGCCAGGGTCAGAAGTGAGATGGGTTACAGGTGGACACGTGTCCTCCTTTATCCTGCACAATGATGAGTTTCGCAGAGCAATAGTGGACGGTCTCGATAGACTAGAGTGGAAGGAGCCATGGTGAACACTCCTTTGAAAAAACCAAAGGGCGGGGGTCTTTATGTAAATGTCTTAATCTCCCCTTGTTTCATTTGTCTTTTTTTAATCATAAACACTGCACACAAAAGAAAAAAGATTCTTTTCGCTTTCAAAAGTGGTGGGCTCTAATATTCATTTGTTGGGCCATTGTATTGTTTTTGTGTCTCGAGACTCTCGACACACGACAGAAACTGTAAGGGATTCTCACTCATAATCATAGATCTTATAACATTTGCTTTTGGGGGTGGGGGGAGGTGGGTGGGTGGGGAATGTCATGTATTTAAGACTTGGGGTAAAAAGATACATTATACTACTTCTTAATCGTCTAACATCTAACAAATTTTTCATCATCTATACCGTTTAAATATTTTAGTATGTACTCTTTTAGTTGCATGTATTTCAAATGATTGCAGCATGGGCAACTCGAATGGTTGTACTAGCTATGCCACGCATTGGATTCTTTAAAGTGACGGTCAAATGAGAATCAAAACAGTTCCAACCACATGCAAACTTTCAAAAAATTAAAGTAGTATATGTATTTACCGCGCTTATAAAAGAAAAGAATAATGAACTTTGGGAGTTGTGTAGAAACCCTAGTTGTACAAATTCAGTAACATTACACAGCTGTGTAGCCTGTGTTCCATTGAAATCTCTGTTATAAACCAGAAGTAGCTTCGCTCCTCGAAGTAACCACTCACTCAAATCACAATGAAGCTCCTTCTTGGCCTCTCGATTTTCTTTTTCATCCTCTTCATCTCTCTCCCATCTTCTCTCAGCTGCACCACAACTGACAAGAATGCCCTCCTTCAAATCAAGAAATCCCTTAACAACCCTCCACTCCTCTCCTCCTGGAATCCCCGAACCGACTGCTGTACCAGCTGGACCGGCGTCGAATGCACTAACAGCCGCGTCACAACCCTCACCATCTCCTCCGGCGAACTCTCCGGCCAGATCCCGAACCAGATCGGCGACCTCCTTGACCTCCGTACGCTTGATTTCAGCTACCTGACTCATCTCACCGGAAACATCCCACGCACCATCACCAAACTCAAGAACCTCGACCTCCTCCGGTTAAAGAAAAACAGTCTCTCCGGTCCAATTCCTGATTACATCAGCGAGCTCAAGAACGTCACGTTCTTGGACCTTTCCTTCAACCAATTTACCAGTCCAATTCCCGGTTTGCTTTCTCAGATGCCAAAGCTTGAGGCCATTCAGATCAACCATAATAAGCTAACCGGTTCTATACCGAACTCTTTCAGTTCCTTCGTAGGCAACGTCCCCAATCTCTACTTGTTTAACAATAAGCTCTCACGTAACCCACATTTCTATTTTATTATTTTAATACAATTTTGGTCAAATATTTATATACTAGCCTCGTAACTTAATTAAAGTCTTAAACTGTTTCTATAACCAATAAAGATACATTTTTCGGGATTTTTTTTTAAAAAAAATATATATTATTTTTTAAGATCTCGCACCATACAATTTGTTGATGGTAAATAAAAATCCGGTTTAATGACATTGCATTGCAGGGAAAATACCGGAATCTTTGTCAAAATACGACTTCAACGCAGTGGATCTGTCGGGAAACGGTTTCATCGGAGATGGTTCGATGTTTTTCGTACGGAATAAAACAACAATACGAGTGGATCTGTCGAGAAACATGTTTCAGTTCGACCTGTCCAAGGTTAAGTTCGCTAGGAGCATTGTTTCGTTGGATCTGAGCCAAAACCGAATCTTTGGGAAGTTTCCGAGGGAGCTGAGCAAGCTGCGTCTCGAGCATTTCAATGTTAGTTACAATCACCTCTGCGGAAAAATCCCACGTGGTGGTCTCCTTCAGACCTTTGAACCATCTGCCTTCTCTCACAACCTCTATCTTTGTGGGACCCCACTTAAGTCTTGTTAATTTGGTTTAAATAATGGCGGATTAAAAAATAATTATGTTTTAATCTTTGATGATGTATTCATTATCACCGCCCAGTACCACCAAGTTATTGTTCCTATTAAGAAATTAATGTTAAAAAAGAGTAAGAATGTTGTTGAGATATTCAAAATTGTAATCTCTAATTCTCTATGACATGACACCTATGGCCTTTGGGGTTCTAGGATTAGTAACACTCACTTTAACTATGTCAAATATTATAAAATAGAATATATTATTGTGAGTTGTATTTGATATTAAATCATAAGATACAATATATAGTGGTAACATTAACATAATGCTAAACCCACACAATGTAAACTTTACTAAACACATAAGATAAATATGTTAATAGTAATATTAAAATCTAGAATATTCTTTTTTTGGGTTCACGGCCTTCACTTCATAGAAGGTGCGCAAGATAAACGTCTTGTTTTCCAAGTTATCTCCAATACTCCCCCGCACGACAAACGTGGTACGCGAAATCATCAAGCAGAACACGTATGTCGTGGACATCATGTCGAGGACGGACAAACAAGTCAACAGACTCCTCCGGATATAAACTTCAACCTTCAAAATAGGGATGAAACTTCAGCTCGTCTTTGGTCTTAAAAGAAAGGGAATATTAACGTCCCGTGGGTGCAAACTTCTGCGACTCCACAAATAATCGTCCTATCGCGGACAGTCCAGAAATTGGACTAAAGAATGACCTAAAAAACATGAGCGTTCCAATAGAAATCCCTAAAACCAAAATCAAACTCCTCCGTAATAGAAGAAGCCAAAAGAAATAGAAATTCTGAGAAATTTTAAACATAAAAATAAATCTCAGAAAATAGTAATAGATTGTGAAAACCCCAAAACCCTTAAATCAAATTATCATAAAGATCTCTCAAATACTTCTTCACGGTAAAATCATAAATTCTTGGATTATTTAGAAAACTTATTGAAAACCAAATCCCAACATAATTAAAGAAAATTAAAAACTGAAAAAAACTATGTAACCAAACGATCAACATCTTCATCGTCTGCATCGTCAGCGTCTTCTCCATTGGCGGTCATCATTGTCTCCATGATCTCTTTTGATCACAAGACTTCTAATGCGGAAAAGTTAACTTCAATCCCGAAGAATCGAAGGCTCTGATACCATGTCAAATATTATAGAATAGAATATATTATTGAGTTGTATTTTATACGAAATCATAAGATACAATATATAGTGGTAACATTAACATAATGCTAAACCCACAAAATGTGAACTTTCCTAAACACATAAGATAAATATGTTAATAGTAATATTGAGATCTAGAATATTCTTCTTTTGGGTTCACGGCCTTCACTTCATAGAAGGTCCGCAAGATAAACGTCTTGCTTCCCAAGTTATATCCAATAATACCATGTTAAATTGGGTTTTATTATGGGCTTCCAACTCAAAACCAATTGTCAATGAGTGGATTGGCCTTTACCCTTTATATATTAGTTCATTATTTCTCCAATTACCGATGTGAGACTTTTTACCTCATTAACACTCCCCCTCACGCTCAAGCCCATCAGACTTGTAGCGTGGAAACTTGTGGGAACAAACATCCACGGGAGTCCCAACCGGGGAGGGTCCAAAGATCGGGTGGCTCTGATACCATGTTAAATTGGGTGTTATTATGGACTTGCAACTCAAAACCAATTGACAATGAGTGGATTGACCTTTAACCTTTATATATTAGTTCATTATTTCTCCAACTACCGTTGTGAGACTTTTTACCTCATTAACAAACTACTATCGATAAATGATGATAAATATTTTCTAACCTATCGCTGAAGTTGAGACCATCACAAAATAAGAAGATGCTGTAGCCTTGTAGGTAGGCCATCAAACAATTTATCACAGTATGGTAAATGGTAATAACCTACATTATTAAAATAACAATGGTAATATAGTTTGTTAGATGGCAGTTATTTTGGATAAAACTAGAGATAGATGATGTAAATGTATTTTGGTGATAATTTAGATTTGTTGATAAGGATCTTTTTATTTTTGGTTTTGTTTGTGTTTTCTAGGAACAAGAATTAATCTAAGATTGGTAATGGAATTTTGTGGCCTAGTCATGTTGGGATACGTGGGCTGGAATTACTCTTCTTAGTGGGTCTTAAGTTTTTATTTCCAAAACGCATCGTTTCGTCTTTAAAATGACTCTGTTCGGCGATCCCGACGCCATCCCATCCGAGGGGACATCGTCTCAGATACTCCTCTACAAAAAAAACTGATCAACAATACTCTCCCTTAATCCACACTACCCTCGGTTATGTTGTTTGACTATTTTGCCCTTAATGAATCGATCATTGACTTTGACCTTCTCTCTCTTCGTTCTCTCTCCTCTCCCCTCTCTCCTCGGGATCGTCTCTCTCTCCTCTCTTCCCCGCACTCCCCCCTCGAGCTTTGCCTCCCCCGATGAGAGACACCCGACGAGCTCCGTCGACATCCGTCGACCTCCGTTCGCCGCCTTTGCACCGCCGGAGGTTCGTTGAGGTCCAAAATGGAGGTCCGTGTTCTCTTAATTTGTTGTGGTTTTAGGGATTTGAAATTGAGAAATTAGGAGAAATGATAAGATTAATGATGCATTGGTGTGTAACAATTTTTTTCTGGGTATGATGCATTGCTCTATATTGACTACAAATGCACTACAGTGGCTGAATCGTTGTGGATTGTAAGTTTTTGACATCTCGAATGGATCTGAGGAAGGAATGAGAACCTGGATATTTGCGAAAATAGTATAACTAGTAATACTAGAAACACTGGGAGATAATGTATAACTGGGAAAAACTAGGGTATAACTGTCAACAAAAACACAGTATTGATTGGGGATTCCTATTGATTGAGTTTTTGTGCGATATTTTTGGGAAGGTTAAAATGAGCAACAACGTGAACATACATTATAAATACGAAGGTCGCATTATATAGTGTTCAGGACATCAGTTGAGGAGATAGCAATACCGATGATAGAAGCTAGGCTATACAAGAAGCTTGGGTTAGATGAAAGTAAGATTAAAATGCAATTGAGTTACATTGTTAGATATAATGGACGTGAGGAAAAGTCGTATATTTGTGATGATGAGGATCTCTTGGTATATCTAACGCATGGTGATAATGAGAACCGTAGAGTTGTTTTGATTGTGGAGTTGATTACTACACCGGAACTGCCCGTGCAACAATCGAAAGCGGGGATAAGCTCTTATGGTAGAAATTATGAAAATCCGCAGCGCATTGATGATGAAAGCGTAGAAATAGGACCCAATGCCATAAATTTGCATGTTGACAACGGAGGAAGAAAAGAAGAAGAAGAGGATGATGATTCTGATAGTGATTCTGATAGTAATTCTGATGATGATGATGATGACGACAACGGTGTGGAATCATCGGATAGACGTGATTATTATGTTGATGCACCACCTGTTGTTGAATGTAGTCAGAGTTTAGAGGCATGGGAAGACGGTTTGGATTTGAGTATTGATCAAGAATTTCCTAGTAAGGATGCTGTTGTCGATGTGGTTCATAGAGGCGCATTTGTTAAATCATTCGGGTATGTCATTAAAAATTCTGATAGAAAGAGATGGGTGGCAAAATGCATGCAAAAAACTTGTACGTGGCATGTACGAGCAGTAAAGATCCCAAACTCGGATGTTTTTTCGATAAGAACTTACAAGAATATGCACACATGTAACCGTGCTAGTCAGAGTGAAGAATGTAGCCGTAAGAGGAGAGGATCAATACGACTAGTTGCAGCTACTGTGAGTGAGCATTATCCCGGAAAACTGGAGACTCCAACTCCTAAAGAGATCATGTCACTTGTGAAGAGGGTAGTTGGTGTAGAGGTATCATACTCCACGGCTTTGAGAGGGAAGAATAAAGCAATTTCTGATGTATTTGGTAGTCCGGAAGAAAACTACAGGATGTTGTATCGTTATTTGTACGTGTTAGAGGAGCTGAATGAGGGTACGAAAACAGCTGTGGAACTGGATACGGTGGGAAACTTCAAGTATTTATTCATAGCATTGGGTGCTTGCGTTGTTGGGTTTCAGTTCATGAGGAAAGTAATTATGGTGGATGCAACATTTATGAAGGCTGGATTTGGTGGTGTACTTGTTTTCGATGTAGCTCTGGATCCAAATCGTCACATATATCCCATAGCATTCGGTGTACTCGACGGCGAGAACAATGCAAGTTGGCTCTGGTTTTTCGAGAAACTGAAAACTGTTGTCGAGGACTCTTCGGATTTGGTATTTGTGAGTGATAGAAATACGAGCCTCATCAATGCTGTAGCGAACGTGTATCGAGAAGCTCATCATGGGTTTTGCTTATGGCATTTGGCGCAAAACGTGAAAGGTAATGCTCCAAGCAAAAGCAGGGGCGATGTCGCCAACGCATTCCAAGAGCTAGGTAAGGCTCATACGGTGGCTGAGTTCAATTTGCTTTATGAGGCGTTTAAGAAGAGATATGCTGCAGCGGCAAAGTATGTGGAGGAGACCACCGTGCCAGAAAAGTGGGCAAGATGTGTTTCTCCAGTTGCTAGATACAACCTGACACAAGCAACTCTGTGGAATCTCTAAACAAAACTTTTAGGGATGCAAGGAAGTACTGCTTGATACCCATGCTTGATACGATAGTTCGAAAGTTTTCTGATTGGTTTAACGAGCATAGGAACGAATCTGTGGGAGGATCGACTGATTGGTTATCTGCAATTTCTTAATCTCTTACCGACGTTTTATGATTTCCTCGCGATTTCCTCGTTAATTTGATGCTAAGTTACGACGATTTATTTTTCTCGCAAAAAAATCGTGGCAAACGTTATGTTTTCTTGTAGTGCATAGCTAAACAACAATATAATAATAACATGTAAATTTAGGGCCAAAGAAAGCATAATCATAACGGGCCAACAAACATACATATCTCTTGAACAGAAGCATAGTGTTTATAATAAATTAATAATCCGATCCATTGAAACCCCTTTTAGCATTCACACGTCTTTGTCCCTTTTACATTCCGCTGGCATAACCGGGAACCTAGTCCGGTCGGTACAGTAGTTGTAGATGGTCCACTTCATGCGGACCCATTTGAGACGACGATATTGCTCGGCATCAAGGTCACGGAACTCATTCTGGTCCCACCACATGCGGCCTTGAGTCGCACAGTACTTGGCCTCCACAGAAGCTTGGCAACCGTCGATGTGGAATCCTCTGTAGGATGCCATGAAAGGTGCATTGGCCCAATTGGTTTTCTATAAACCTCTCCTCGTGGCCCAATCATCTGCGTTCCAAAGGCTCGAGTACAACTTCATTGGTTGGTTGAATGGGAAACGAACTCCTAGATCCTTAGCGTTCTTGAACACACGAATTGGTATGTTGTCAACAAAGAACCTGATAAAGAAAATTCAAATTAAACCGGTTTTAGTTCACCATACCGGTTTAAACACATGACTCTCGGTTTATGGAAACCCCACATTAGGACACATGAAAAGGTTTGAGTGAGTCACTAACCTATCCACCCTATGCTAGCTCATTTAAACATTAGAAAAATTCAAAAAGCTGAACTTTTTTTGACCTTTTGAGTTTTGACTCAATTGTCTATGTGAAAAATCTTACAAGATCCCACTACTTTTTATAAGATCAAGATTGGGACACGCCCGAGGTTAATTTATACTTTAGAGAAAAATTATAATAATAATTAAAATTGCTACAAGATATGGAAAAGAAATAATAATTACTAGTAGGACCATGTTAAAGCTGACAACTTTTAACATATAATATACACGTAAGTGTAATGTAAGTAATGAGGATAGAGTGCATACACAATTTGGTAGAGATTCCAAAGGATGGAGTAAGTGTGATAACCCTTTGAAGGGTCGAACCAGAGATAGATCCGTTGTTCTCTGTTCCCCTTTCCTCCTGTGAACACATTCGTCTGCAATATCGCTGGTTGTCCTCTTCTGTTCCCAAGAAACTCGAAGTCTATCTCGTCATGCTCGTTGTTGGTTGACGACAGCTACACACATAAATATTCCCCCATTATTATCATTAGATTTGTATTAGTAATGACACTAGTACGAATCGCTAGGCTGGTCGATTTGTATTTTAATCATTTAAATTTGAGATCTATGTTGTATTAGTGAGACTTACATAGAAAGCTGTGACAACTCCGGCGGTATCACCAGCCGGCAGCTTTATGTGCATACTGAAATGTCCGAACAAATATGACCCTTTTGATTGAAACCCTGTCCCTGTTTTCATTTATATAACATACACAAGTAACATAGTGAGTCTATTTTAGCACCCAAAAAAAAAACATAGTGAGTATAGCTCTCATTTCTTCTAGGTCGGTCCAACATTTTCGGAAACTTTGCGCAAAATTAAGAAATTGTGCCTTTTCCCTATGTTTTTTTTAATTAATGTAATAAATTTTCCTAAACTTTTTTTGCTTAAAAAATTTGAGGCCCAAAGGTATGACTTCTTTTGCCTATGCTTCGGATCATAAATCTCTTAATAGTGAATGTACCAGTGTATTTGTCGAGGATGAGCTGGAGTTCGAAACCGCCATTGAGTTGCTTCTGGTGGTCAAAAGCCCAAGTTGGGACGTAGTTACGGCCGAATGGCACATCGATGGCCTTCCGTGGAGGAATCGCCATCACCGTAGAAGAAGCCATAAGGAACAGAGCCATGAGAGCCCATGGAGATGAAGAAACAGCCATTGCTGTGTTTGGATATAGAGAGAGAGAGATGATGATGATGGTGAGAGAAGCAAAAGGGGTGTGGGTGGCATAATATAAGGAAGACTTCTTTGTTGCGACGTTCTCTTCTTTATTACGATAATTGAGTTTTTAAAATTCTACTTTTATTTCAAGTTTCTCGGACCTTTCCATTTTTTTTTTTTGGTTTTTTGTAAGAATGGAATAGTAAATTTGTAATGGCTTACAACTGTAATATGGACATCATATGTTGAATGTGAAATATTATGCATTGTTGGGTACAGAACTAGTGCTAGTGTTTCGAGTTGTGTTGTGATTTTTGTTTCCCAAACTAAACAACTCTTTTATTGCCCCTCTCTGTTTCTTCTTACCTATACATTTCAGTATTTCACTTGACTAGTTGGCTATAAATATCAAAGGACTTTTGGTAGGCTTTGGATCAAATACATTTGATATGGCATAACTTACATTTCCTTAAAATAGAAACGATTGGCTTAATTGTATAAATAAGCTAGGCCTTGGATCAAATATTCAGAAGGTGTACTTAGTACTGTTGCTATCTAAAGCGTTGACTGGTTTAAACACATCGGATGCAGGAGTTTGCGTAAGTGGATGGTTGCGATTTTAAACGTGAAGCGATTCGTACGACTGGTGCAGTGGTTGGAAATAGATGCGTTTGCGAAATAATTATGACTGGTTGACTTGCAGATGAAGTAGCGGTGGAACAATAAATTAACAATATAAATACATTTTATAATTATATAATTATAAAAAACATCAAAATCATATTATTACGAAAAATATAAAAATCATTAGTTCAACATAATTAATAATGAAAAACCATAAACAATAACATGAATATATTAGTTACATTTATTTGTTAATTTTTTTTAGTTTGGATGAAAGTTATGATTTCAATAGAAAAATTGTTTATTTAGTGAAGATTAAGGTTAGATTTATAAAATTTTAATTGACATGTATTAGTGATTGAGGAAAAATTTATCAATTTTTTTCGTTTAGAGATCTTATAAATATAAAATTATGATAGGCGATTAGTGAATATTAATTTAAAAGTATCAAATTTGTTTATATATTTCGTGATTATAAAATACAAGTCTTAATTTTTTTTAAAAAATAATTATATATATCGTGGTTATAAATGAATTTTTTTCTCATCCGTAACTGTCCGCAACCGTAAACGTTAGAAGAAATAAGGTTTTGAGGGATCTGGATCATCACAGAGCGTTAGAAAGCATTTTTCATGATTGTTGTCAAACACTAACAACCGCTATTATCCGTTAAAGCTGTGTTTGCAGGTGGTAGCGGAAGAACCGATCAACACCGAAATCAGATGGATGATAAATTTTAAATGTAAAATAAAAGTAAAATTATCATTTTATATAAATATTGATGCAGAAATCACAATAATCAAATATTTGTAAATATGAATAGTGAGAGATTAGATTTATCTTTTGGAAACAAATAACCGAATAATCATTTGAAAATAAACAAAAATTTGGAGGCTATGAATGAAATATATGGATTTTGTATTGAATTTGGAGTAAAATATGATAGTAAATGAATATAATATTTCAGTTCAGAAGCGTTTAATAAGAGTAAGAACAAATAAAAATGAGCTTAAAAGTAGTGTGTGTAGTAGTATGGTGTTGTAAGAATGCGTTGTTTTTATCTTCAAAATATATGGATTTTGTATTGAATTTGTTTTTATCTTCGTTTAATAAGAGTAAGAACAAATAAAAATGAGCTTACTCGGAGTATAAATCAAGAGAAAAAAAAAAGATAAAAAAAAGATAAAACTCAGAAAAGGTATATTAAACCGGATGCCTGATACTATCTTGAACGCTACAAAGGAAGATAGGCGGTGAAATCTCAAAATGAAGATTTGTGTAGAACCAATAGCAAGTATGTTAAGATCACCACCTGATCTATTTCAACACAAGCCAACACCTTTTGGTTGATAGAATGGTCACACAAGAGACTGCGGAATAACTCTTGATATACCGGTTTGATAACTTAGATATTACACACTAAAAAAATTGAAATATTCATAAAGGAACAAAGAGAATCACTCTCAAAGATAAAGAAGATAAAAAGTTGGTTTTTATTTCTCAAAGAGATTACAAGAATATTTATAGGAAATACTTTGTAGAAAACTAGACTAAAATGTGTTAAAAACAATGCAACATTAATTATTAAAGACCAAAGACCAAAATAAATAAGTTGAATGACTCTTGGCTAGATTCAGCGCATGTCTCTTTGGCTCCTTGACTCTTCAGCTGCATTCCCTTCTTTTGGTCGAAAATTCCAGCCTTATAAATTTTGGGAATCAATTGCCTCAATTAAAATCTTTCTTGGAAAACCCATTGGAATAAAACCAAAGACAAAGAAAAAGAGTACAAATGATCACAACCCTTTATAAGCTTTTATAAGACTTTGGAGTTATAAGGTTTATAGGACTTTCTTATAAAAACCATTTATAAGGCTTTTATAAAGCTTGAATTAAATTCAAGGTGGTTATTAACTTCTTCTCCTTTCCAGTCCACGCGAATTGGTTGAGTGATCATTTGATTAAGTAATCCTCCAATTCCTTCTCTGAATCTCCTAAGCCTTGCACGAGTCATATGCTTGAGCTCGTCGTCACGTTTGAGCTCGGCATAATGTCCTTCTTTCTTGGTGATATCCATGATCGTATCAGGTTCAAGCATTGCATCCCCTGGTTCAAGCTCAGTTTCCTTAGGTTCGAGCATAGCTTCCTTAGGTTCAAGCTTAGCTCCCATTTGATCATCTTTCTTGTTTCTCATGATCGTATCATATTATTATTTTATCGATTTGTGTTATATTTTGAACTGGTCCAATACGGAACCAGAAAAATTTATTAATTTATAAAATTTATTAATTTATTGAATATTAATTTATAGAGTTTCTATGTATTACGTTGATATTCCCGTGTTCATCTCGGAGTTGAATCCACGTTTGATTTGTTTTGTTTAACTCCATCATTCATCTCGAGCAGGTTTTTAGTTCGCCGTTTTACTTCACTTTTTCTTAATTTTATTTTCATCTTCGATAGGCATATTTTATTGGATCATGATTTATACCCCAATAATATTTGCACAAAAAAATGATTTATAGACCGACAATAAATTTACTCTTACAAAATAATATCTTGATCAAATTATATTATAAGAAAAAGTAATAAGTGAAAAACTTAAATATAGTTTAAGAAACTAACAATAGTTAGTTTAAAGTGGAAAACATTGCCAACATTTTATTGTTCCACTGGAAACATTTCCAACACTACCCTGAAATATAAGAATATTACAAAACAAAATGTGAACCTTTTTCATACATTGAAAACTCATTAGCGCATGAGCAGTGGAGAACCCCATATATGGTTTTTCCAAAATTTTCAATATATATATATATATTTTTTTTTTTTTTAAACGATTTTTTTTTTTAAAAAAAATGATTTTTGTTATTAAAAAAAATGGCAAATCACATCGTATCACATGGCCTAAAAAACCGGAAGAATTGATTTTTAAAGCTCTCTGGAAAGATCCAATTCTTGCCCAAAAGCTGTGCCATGTCATTTTTTTCTTTTACTTTTTCTTTTAATCTTAAGAATTTTCAAAAGTTCTGCAATGTGGATACTCTTACAAAACAAAAATGTGAACTTTTCTCATACATAGAAAAACTGAATAAATGTGACAAAAAAGAAAACGAATAAATATAGAACATATTTAAGCAAAATCAAAGAATTCTTAAAAGCAATTATCGGACACCACAAGGGTGGCTCCATGTGTCCTCCCTACTCTTTGCGTTTACGGTTATACCACCACCTCCCCATAATCATTCTTTTTTGATATGAACCTCCCCTTAATCACTCACTTCATTTATTTATTTTTAGTTAAGGTATTTTAATAATACCTCTTTTCATTATTACTTTTATGTCGGAGCAAATTTTCACTTTTTGTCCGTCCACTGGTTCTCTCTCCGTCAATTTTGGTCCAAGACTTTTTTGACATATATTTTAATATTTTTATTTCTTTATTCAAATTCAAAACCTTTTTTTTTACATTTTGAGTAACAATATTCAGCAGATTTAATATCCGATCCGAAAACTATAGGTACGATTTGGTTTAATAATCTCTGGATTAGTTAGTCTTTATAAAAAGTTAAATACTAGATGAGTATCTACACTACGTGTAGGTTTTCTTCTAATTCATTTGTATACTTGTGCTTTCAAACTATAAGACCCTCAGAGCTTCAAAAGAAAATATAAATTAGAGACTTTTAGTTGTAAAAATATATATTTACTTTTGCTCTTTTCGTATGAATATACCTTTTGAAATTACTATGCACGAGGTTTAGATCATCAATAACCATCTTTAGTTCGTTTTTTGATTTTAGCATTAGTACAAAACCAATTCAAAGAAAATATGTGTGTGCACTATGCATAAGCATAGTTTGGTTGTGATTAAAGACCTTTATTTGTGAATAATACAAATTAGTTGAAAGCACGGATTAAGGGGCACCTTCAGAAAACTGAGAATTATAGAATATACCCAAAACTCAACTGCAGAAATTATATTCAAATATTCAAGCCACAATAACAAAATAGATCTTAAGATTATATTAATCAGCTTTATGTCTACATTGTTTTTGCTTTTATTTACGCCAAATAGTTTTCCTCTTGTTTGCGTAAATGAAGAAGATATATGAGATGTTTTATACTTCAGCATTTGTCTCAGTTTCTTGAAATCGATGGATAGAAGTCAGCTTAACCATTGTTCATTACACGACAGCATAAGATGTATGATGTGCAAGGTTGCTTTGTCTTGGGACAATCCTTTCTCTTAACCTTTTTTTTTGGGTTGGCCAGATAGATTTGATCGAAAACGAAAGTGTTAGGAACAAATAAACATCCTCAAATTAATAATCATAAATCACTATAAATATCGATATATAGTAACACAAAACAAAGAATATCTGCAAGATACAGAGTAAAATCAGTTAATCGATCCCTGAGGTAGTTAAAATTAACATATCATCATCTTACTCAACGGTATATCATTCACATAATAAGAACCAATCCTGAACTAATGTTCCTCCTATTATTAACTTATAGATATTGAAGGAATCACCTATCAAGTAAAAATCAAATAATTAATCATCATCTAGCTAAAAGTAGATTTAGAGATCGTACTATGTTATGTTTGAATTCCTTCCTTTTCTGCACTTTCTTGAACTCGACCATGGTCTTCTCATGTTCAGCGTCTCTCTTCTTCATCTCCTTTTTGAACGTCTTGTCTTTTTTCTTTCAGCAGCTCTTCCATCTGATCTTTCCCAATTTTCAGATTCTCCAACATGGTAACCAATTTTTTTTGGAGATTACAACATTAAATTGATAATTTATCTACAAATATTTACGGGTGAAAAGCCAAAACCTCTTGGATTGGGATTTGTTGGTTCATCTCTATCGTTCTTTCCTCTAGTGCCAACCATGGCATATAACTTTGACGCCTAAAGAAGCTGAAGGACGTCTATTATGAGGCTCGTCTCCTATGGAAAATGTGACTGCGAAGATGACAAAACGTGACTGGTTCACCAAGAACAACAGTAATTTGGTATAAACAAAGATCTATATAACCAAGTAAATGTATTTACGGAGAAAAGAGAAATAGATTTATCCAATTAGAACGATACAGAGAACTAAAATCTTATTGAAGGGAAAAAAACCTTTGAGAATCAACTGGAACACTATATCTCTAAATTTATTTATTGAGAATGCATATAAACCTATAGTCATGTGTTTCTATTCAGTAATTGAAGTCCAATGTATTTGAACGAACATAATTAACCAAAAAACAAATTGAATGGCTTGTTATAAGAAACAAACAAAATCCAACCTTGAATCTTGATATTAGGCATATATTTGCGCATATATATTTTAAATCTTTATGTTTGCATCAATTCCAGATTGGATGACCAAGGATGAATATATTAACCTCTAGTCCGTCTCCATACCATTCCTCTTCCCGATATTCTACATAGACTGCACAAGCTAGTTCGTACAAAAACCCAACTTTCACTTTGTCCCTCTGCTTTTTGAAATGGTATAAAATATTATAATGAAGAAGTCAATAACGTCAGCCTATCAATCGTAAAGCCCTATCGTGAGAGTACTAAAATAGAAGCACCCCACTACGTGACATCAAGGTCTACGAAGACTCACCATAAGACTTTTTTATTCCAACACCTCAAATCTCAAGCAGATTACCCTAGCTTATCCAATTTTACCATATGAAGGAAAACAATCAAATTTCAGAACAATAGAACTCAAGGTGAAAGTTTACCAATCTTAAACTCGGAGCGTTTAATTTTCTGCATAGAGCCTTACAAAGCATATGGTCTAGAGGAGCCTAAGCCACCGCCTCTCCGTGATGGCAATGAAGACATAGTTGATGCTCAAATGGTCGTCGATGATCTCCGACTTAACAGATCTCTCTTGTTATCGAAAAAGCATTCACAAAGTTTCAAGGATAAATGATTGACACGCAACTGAACCAAAAGATGCAAGGCAGATATGAAGGAAGTGATTAATGCGGTGGCCATTTGAAATAAATGCTTAGTCTAAGCAAGAACTCAATCTCAAATGCATTAAAACAATCCCAAGCGGCAACGGCGCCAATTGAAAGAGAGGTTTTTTTGTGCCTTCTGGTCAATCCTCAAACACACATGTCATTGTAGTATTTGAGGTGTCAATCCACTTGGAAAGCTAATGACACTTGAGATATAGAGAACTATGCTAAGCTAAGCTAATAGAGAAAAGAAGTTTTCTAACAACCTAAGTGATTGGTAAAAGCAAAAGAGCACAAAAGCTAGCAACCTAGTGACAAACAGAAAATAAGAGAAAGCAAATAAAGAGAACACAAAAGCTAATAACCTAAACAAAGACTAAGAAAATAGAAGACAAAAGTGGTTTTTATTAGGATGAGATATTTGATATGTTTGATGCACATGGGCGATCAATGATTGTTTAAGACAACATCTAGACCTTGGGTCTTAGATGGTAATCCTTAGGCATAGGGTTTCTAATAAAGACTATCCACTTTCGTGATAGAAGTCACTTTGCTATCTCACAACCTAACCTTGCTCCCGCGTAGTGATCCATGAGAATAGCAAGCATAGATCCCCAACCCTATAAAGCCGAAATCCCCCTAGACAGATGGCGTTTCTTAATCTAGGAAATGTAGATCTCTTGTTTATGGATTTGGCTAAGCAAGCATGTGGCGTTCATGTCAAGCCGCCTATAGTCTTTAGACTAGTTGATCAAGCTAGACTAAGCATAGAGATCAATAAACAAAAAAGGATTAAGATCATTAAATGCATAAGCATCAAGATCTATCACCATAAATCTTTCACACCCTAATAACCACGAAATCTACTCCCTTTTCATGTGTTTAACCTCTAGATCCATGAGGAAATAAAAGCTAAGCATGATTAGAGAGAAGATCTAAGACAAGAAATAAATAAAGGCAAAGACTTTACCAAGAAATGCTAGAGAACAAGTCTTGGTTAAGCTTAAACCAAAAAGAAAAGTTCTTGAACTCAAGAACAAAATAAAAGCTTAAATTTAAATTCTATTCATGAATAACCACGAAATTCTATGAAGAATGTGTGGCTAAACAAGATTAGAAAGCAAGAACAAGAAGAAATAAATTAAGGGAAGTGCAAAAATTAAATTAAAATAAAAATTATTTACATGGTTCTTGAAAATAAAAAGAGAACTAAGCAAAAACTAAAAATGTCTAAAAGGAAAAGAGGGAAGAGAGGGATTTCGTTTTGGGGTTGCTAGGGTATTTATAGGCGAGTCACAAAAACCCTAGTGACACTTATCCACAAAATGGGATCCAATGCTAAAAGCAAACTTCTTTGGACTCTTGTGCTCTTTTGGACTTATGCTGCAACAGCTTCATGTCGATATGGCACCCTGATATTGGCTCCAAGCTCTTATCTTCCCAGCAGAAGCTTCATCGGGCACAAGTCGTTATGCTTGCCCGTTATACACTAGCTTGCCGAGCTGTCCAGACTGATGCTCATTGTTTCCGCAGTAACTTCTGAACCGCCGATCGTAATGACTTGCTACTTCCACAAGACGAAGGCTAACTCGATCCTCTACAAATCTTATGAAGAAATCAGAGGCTGAATCGAGCCAGCAACCCTTCGTCCGAGCTGATCTTTCCACAACGGCTTGCCATTTCGGTTTAGTTGATTGATCTTGAAGCAATGTCTTGCTTCATATCAGGATGAGGTCGTTGTGGCTGATCGTGGTGGCTGTAGAAGTCTTCTCTTTTGCTCCTTCTTGCCTTGGCTGCTCATTAGTTTTTCTCCCAAACTCCATAAAACCTCCACAGGTTCCAAAAGTATCTGTCAAGTACTCCAAACATGCAAAATATGCAATGCCTATCCTAAAACTAATATGAGTGGAAATGGGACAAAAACTAATGAATAAATGCATAAAAGAGAGCAAAACTTATACTAAATGTATGCTAAAAAGGTGTAAAATATGGAGTTATCGTTGAGCATCACAGAGCCATTAGAAAACATGATAGAGTGTTTTCTGGGATCTGAAGCATTTTTCTTTTTGTAGGAGACGTGTACTCGAAAAGACAAAATTTATCCGAAACAATTATGATACAAATATTAGTATAACTCATACTCTTATTTTACAAAAATATATATATCGATATCATTATAATTATATAAACTATATGGTGTTTCATAATGAAAATATTTTATTAAACTTATATAAAGTTTAAAATAACTATTTTATTAATAACAAATATTTAGAAACTAACCCCGCAAATCCAAACCTAATATACTAATATTTTGACCCAAATAATAACTTTATATATATTTTTAAAATGATAATTTCAGGTACTAATAGGAAGCTATATATGAAGAGGATAAAAATTAATTTATTGAAACAAACGAAGAAGTACTTGGATAAATTATATCTCTCCGAATGAAGAAATCGTATTAGACGGTGCAGATCAAGTGGAGCAGACGGAACAGGTGGAACAAGTGCGGATCATGCTAATCAAGTGGAATAAATGCTGATCAGACTGATCAAGTGGTTCAAAATATATATTGAATGGTAAAAGTGGAATACCAGTGATTTAAAACATTATTTTTAATAATATAAGATATATTTTTTCAAAAATTTAATTTTAGATAAAATAATTTACATAATATTGTATTATAATAGTTTATATTAAATTTGAAATTACAAGATTTTGCATTTTTCATTTATAATTTTTTTTAAAAAAATATAATAATTAAAAAACTATAATACGGATTTCTTTAAAAAAAAAAATCTATCACACACAATAGAAACACACCAAATATGCATTTTTTTACTGTTGAAGGTGGATCGCGCATTTCCTTCACAAAATCTGGTCCACTTTTATTTTGGCGTTATAAATTATTATTTTTTAATATTTTTTTTTCTCTTGTTTCCTCTAAGATACGTGAATGGTAAATTTTTTTCAGTTTCTCCACTTTACGTACGGAGTGTTATAACTCAAATCGGCTTTGTTAAAAAGATTAGAGTTAATGGGTTTGTTCAAGAGATCTTTTGAGTTTAAAATAGCCGGAGTTTTGATAGGTATATTAAGAGTTCCGATCGTCGGAATAAAAGCCGGTTACCAAGGTCTCAGAGAGAAAAGAACTCTTCTTTTCTGTTTGAGTCCTTCCTCAATTTATACAGAACACACCTCATAAGCGGGCTGCCATGATCGATTTGATCCGATGGCTCATATTTAAAGACATGGCTTTAAATATATTATTTAATCTGAGTGGAGTCTGGGCGCTGATTCAGTGCGGTATGGCGCTGATTGAGTGGAGGCTCTGACGGATCGTGCCATAAGTCTGAGTGGGAGACTGAGTGGAGACTCTGACGGATCGTGCCATACCGCCAGGTCGGTCAGCTCTAAATGCCTTTAAGCCGGCCTTCGAAGGAAACTTCCCCTTTGGAGGAGTTTCTCGAGAGGTGGCCAACCACGAATCTTCCCAGTTTGTCCATAGATGGCGGACCTCGTGCGCTCTCTATTTTCCGAGAGATGGCCGACCTGGCGCTTTCTCCGGACAAGTAAGTAAACAGGTTTTCTACTTTCCATAGCCGACCTAAAGTTGCGATTGCCAACAGTAGGGTTTTTAATTGGGCCGATCTGACTTTCATCGGGCTTTTTAGAGGAGATACGAATCCCGACTTTAACAGTTAGTCCCCCCAGTTCGGAAAACGAGAGTGTTTACCGAATTAGAAAGAAACGGATTGACGTAAAAATGAGGTCGGCCCTGTTAAAAGTTAGCTTTCAATTGCCTGATCAGATGTTATATCGGGGAAACCTTAGCATCAGCGCGTGAAATCCGGATCTAGCTTCGTAGGCCTGCTCGTTTAGACCTAGGTTTGACACGTGTCCTCCATGCGATGGTTGCCGATTAGAAATAATTCGAAGAAATGCGAACCGTCGCCGATGTTATGATAACTCTTAGGAACCGTTCTGGATTTCTCTATAAATAGAGCGAGAGTTCCTCATTCCCTCATTTCGTCACTTTGCGAGAGAAAGGTTTGCTCCCGAAGCCCTCTTTATATTTTATTTTATTTGTTCTACCGGTAATCTTACTCCGCTGTTCGGCCGTGATTTCTCTGATTTGCTTCAAGTCTGCCGCCGTGTTCTTCGAAGATGTTGAAGATTGGAGAAAGTCGACCAGAACCCAAAAAATCCAGGTCGGATCAAGATAAAGCCGATGAGATCGGCCTCTCTCTGGACGAGTTTCTCAGGATATCGCGAGAGGATGCGATCGTTCAAAGCCGATCTAAAGGAAAAAGATCGCTTCGTCTCCAAATCAATCTCCTTTTGGGTCGGATGAAGAGAATGAGGCTGAAATAGCGGTAAGGAAAGCCGCAGCTGATCGCTTTGTTGCCGACCAAGTTGGAACTGTTACGAGGGGTGACGGCGAGGCGTTGACTCGTGCCCCTTTCTTAATTCCTGAGCTTCATGATGAAGACAACCGATCATAGCGGTCAGGCGCGATGGTGATTTATCAAGAAGATGGCCTATCAGATGCAATGGTGACCCACGGTGAAGGTGACCGATCGGGTGCGATGGCGACCTTTGATGAAGACGACCGATCTGGAGGATCGAATGAGATGGATATATGCGACGACCTGAACATCTTATTTGCCGAGGAATACGCGAATCGGTTCGGCATCATTGATCTGAACCCGAAGGTGAGAAAGGTCCGACGAAAGAAAGGGGAGCCGAAGGTCAAGCCGGTTGCTGATAACGTACATGGGGGTTTTCCAACGAAATCCACCATGGAATCCTTGATTTCCATGAAGGAGGAATGCAGCATTGGTCTGGAGGTCGTCTTTATGGTTCCCAGTCCGTCTGAACGGCCATGGGATACTCCACCAGGATGGATATGTCTCTACGAGAGCTTCTTCCGGAAGTTCCATCTGTGGTTTCCCCTCCCTCGCTTATTACTGGAGTACGCCGATAAGAGAGGGTTGCCGATCTCGCAGTTTTCACATTCTACCATTCGTTTGATCGTCAGCCTTCTTTACGTCTTGGTCAATCATAAAATCCCTCTGAGTTATGCCGCGTTTCATGCGATGACATTGACGAGGATGAATAAAAAGGATCTGAAGTACCGAGGCTCGTATCATACGATTATGAAGCCAAGATTCAACATTGTCACCGGCGGTCATTCTTCTAAAGTCGGGAACTGGCGCGATCACTACTTCTTTGTGATGATTGATGATGCTTCCGTTGTCGATCGAAATATACCGATTAGAACGACATGGGGGAAGATACCGGTTAGGAATCTTTGTCCGAGATTTTTATATAGGGACGGATATCATTTCTGATCACCCTTGTTCGTTTTTGCAGGTTATAACTCTATCGCCTTTGTCGACAATCCCAAAGACATCTACGAGATTGAGCAACGGTTTGCAGCGCTTTCTGCAATCACTTGGCCAAGCATCACGGATGAAAAACTCGCGAGAACTCAAGGTTAGTAGTGAGCATGGTCTTTAGTAGAGAATTTGAATTTGTTGCCGACCTGATGGTAGCCCGAGCCCATCGTAGGAAAATGAAAGCCCGTCCATTAGCCGACCTATCTGGTGATCTGGGGAACGTTCTGAGCTCTCTTGCTTCTCATTCGGCGACCAGCCTGGATCAGGTTATCCTAACTGGGGAGACGATCCGAAATGATGAGGCTGCTAAGCCAGCTGAGGAACTTGCCGATAAGCAGGCCAAGAAGGCTGAGGCTATGAAAGCTGCCAAGGAGGCCGCTAAAGCCAAAAAGAAGGCCGAGGGGAAGAAGCGCAAGAAAGCCCCGGAGAAGGGCGAGGGAAAAGAGGCAGTGATAGGGGTCAGGTTTTACCCTAATAAAACTACTGCAAGTGCACATCAAACGCAGTTGAAGTATAAGGGGTATCGAATCCCAAGGGAAGTATGCTACACTAGAGTTTCTAAGTTCAGATTAAGCTAGATCAATTAATTCAAAATAAATAAAACTAAGCTAGGCGAAATAGGTAAGTGAGATTAATTCGGATTAAAGTTCAGGAGACTAAAGCGCTAGGTAAGGGTAAATTATCAGGTTGAATCCAAGAATGTAGTTATTATTTTTATTAGGGATTTATTAAGAACCGTCTAGAACTCGAAACACAAAGTTAAAACCAATCAACTCTCGTTGCAGAAGTTATCTATGCCTAAATTCCAGAAAACCAAATCTCTTTGCGAGTTCAAACAATTTAGACAAGCATTAATGTTCAGGTTCGATTTGTTCACAAAATACCTAAGCCAAATCTCTTTGTGAATAGTTATTTTGCTCACCAATGATTAGTTCAAGTTATTAATAATGCTCTCGTATCTATTAAACAACATAAGGTTTGATTCCTAAGTGATCAATTCAGAAATCAAGTTAAGTTCAAATCAATGTGAAGATCTAAGTGATTTCCCTAACAAAGATAATAATTCTACAGACTTTTCATCAACCCTAAATCACCATAACCTAACTAGCAAACTACTTAGACATAGATATTAAAACACAAATTATTGCTGAAATAAATTGCATAAATAAATAGAAGAGAATGATACTGGGGTTCAAAATCTGGCTCGGATGAGTTAGAATTGTCTCTTCAAAAGCTCAAGATCAATCTCTCTAAGTCTCAGAAACAATAAAATTATGAAAAGGTATGTTGGCTAAACAATGCCAGAAAACTATTTATAGAAGGGGATTTTTCGTCCAGAGGCAAACTTGTAATTCTTCAAAACTTGTGATGATTTCTTTTTTCTGATGGAAGTCCGAACAATGTGTCGGTCTCGTCTGGTGTCGATCGACACTCTGTGCGTGAATCTACTCTCTTGACCTCATCACTTCGGCTGCTTCTCCAAAATGCTCCAAAACGTTCCAGATTCTCCCATTGAGCTCCAAGTGCTCTCCATCCTGTAAAGATTCAAATAGGACTCGAAAACTAACAAAAGACTCTATAAAAACACTTATATCATGGTCCAAAAATGGGTAAAAACCATGATATATCAACTCCTCGAGACTTAGCTTTTGCTTGCCCTCAAGCAAAACAGAAACTTAGACTGAAGTAGAGGTTTGAAAACAGGAACTTTCGAGTACTTTTTGAGAACGCCACAGAAGTTAACACTCTTGAATCCACATGCTATAGAACCAACCTTAGGTAATGTTCAGTGTACTTACCACAAGCTTAGCAATCTCCCAGTTCAAATCCAGATCCTTTCCTTGGTAAAATTTCGAACTCTAACAGCGGTAATGCTACATAACTTTTCTGATTCTTTCCTTTTTTTAGCGCCTGGACAAGATATACTTTCTACAGCTCTCCTATTTTTTCTTCCCTTAGTCAACTTCTGCCCATTTTAAGGGTGTTCTACAGATCTTTTCACTTTTTTTAAGTCTTGGAATAGTGCTGCTCCTACTTGTGTTCCTTGTGAGGAGACAGGTTCATGAGCTCTCACTAATATTGTTCCTTGTGAGGAGACAGGTTCATGAGCTCTCACTAATATTGTTCCTTTTAGGAGACATGCTCATGAGGTTCTTTGCAATATTCCTTGATCAGACTTCTTATTTCTTTTCTTTTCTCAAGGGAAGATCAAGGAGAGACTGCAAATTTCTAATCTTATCAAAGCTGAAAGAGGAATCAAGTTCTGCGNCCAACCTTAGGTAATGTTCAGTGTACTTACCACAAGCTTAGCAATCTCCCAGTTCAAATCCAGATCCTTTCCTTGGTAAAATTTCGAACTCTAACAGCGGTAATGCTACATAACTTTTCTGATTCTTTCCTTTTTTTAGCGCCTGGACAAGATATACTTTCTACAGCTCTCCTATTTTTTCTTCCCTTAGTCAACTTCTGCCCATTTTAAGGGTGTTCTACAGATCTTTTCACTTTTTTTAAGTCTTGGAATAGTGCTGCTCCTACTTGTGTTCCTTGTGAGGAGACAGGTTCATGAGCTCTCACTAATATTGTTCCTTTTAGGAGACATGCTCATGAGGTTCTTTGCAATATTCCTTGATCAGACTTCTTATTTCTTTTCTTTTCTCAAGGGAAGATCAAGGAGAGACTGCAAATTTCTAATCTTATCAAAGCTGAAAGAGGAATCAAGTTCTGCGCATACCTAGTTCTTGTAAGGAGATTTGAATTCGCCCTGTTAGACTGATCCACTTGCATCTTTCTACTTAGTAAGACCCGAAATCAATTACTATAGCAATGGTCCCTCAAATGTCAACAATCTGCGGTTAAGTTCCTAGAAAAACTGAAAGTTCCAACTGGTTTTGACTCAATAAAACAAATTTTTGACTCATAAACAAACTCTTAAAAAACAAAACACAATGTTAGCAACTACCTCCCCCAGACTTGAGCAACACTGTCCCCAGTGTTATTAAAAATGAGTTTGGATAGAAAAAATATGTGCTAAACTGTTAGAAAACTAAGAGAAAAATCGGATTACCTGACTCTGCGTGCAGCGTCGATCGACACAGATGGTGTCAATCGTTGCTGTGTATGATGGTGGTGTCGATCGACACAGATGGTGTCGATCGACACTCTGTCCGTAGACAGAGTTCAGCCACTCGAACATGAATGTTGCTTAGTCAGATTGTTGTTAGAATCTTCCTAGCTGTTAGAAAAACTCAGACAAACGGTTAAAAGCACAAGATAATCCAATAGACTCAATGAGTTCAACAAGTTTGGAACAAAGTACTGAAGCAAATGAAGCAAAATGTAGACTCAATAGAAAAATAAAACTGACTTAAAATACTAAAAGGAATAGAGAATCACTCGGTATCATTAGAATGTGGTGGAGAAGAGCTTGGTGGTGTAGGTGGGCGAACGCAGCTGCAGCTAGACATAGTAGCAATGGCGCTCCAAATCGCCTGGAAGCTCTGCACCACATATTTCTGGAAAACATCTGGCTCCATAGGAATCTCGAGAGCATCCGGAAGGTGATGAGTACCAATAGGCAATGGCGCCTGCTGCGCCTCGAGCATGAAGGACGTGTGGTGTCCTCAGCAGGTCGGGAGGAGGCGCCTCTGCGTTTGAAAATGGGAGCAGTCCTATGCTTGCTCGGACTAGGCTGAAATGCGAGGCGGTCAGGGTTGGATGTGATGTGAGTAAGGTCGCGGTCAGGCAGAAGCACCATACGCTGCACTCTCTACTCGTCGCTGAAAACCCAGAACCTCTCTGGCTTCACCCAATGAGCTCTCCTCAAGTACTCCATATCAACCAAATCACGTGATGTGTCAATGGTGCAATTGGAAGTATCTATCCCAAAGTGCAGGAAGATAGGAGTAAGAAGATTGCCTATAGTCTCGGGCTTGGTCTTCGTACCAATGAAAGGCTTCGTCTTCAAGGAAGCCAAGTGGTGAGCAAACACTGCGCCTAGGTTCGTGTTGTCTGGCGCGTCAGAGTCCTCATAAATATCTGACCAAAGACCGCAATATAGCAGTACCAACTCAGACAAGCGCATCTTCCCTGGCTCATGCTTACACAGAAGTGTAGTAGAAAACAATCAGACCAAGTAGCGCAGAGTAGGATGGCGAATGTCTGTCTGAGTGGAGGCCTTAGAGTCATACCTCCCATTCCCGAAGTGAGACCAGAAATCCTGCTTATCTGGAAGCTGCGTCTGAAGAGAGACTCCTGTGGCATGTGCATCTGTAAGCCCATAAATGGCACAAAGATCTGGAAGGGAGATGCGGTAGCGGATTCCGCGAATGAGAAATGTAAGTGTCCCTTCCAAAGCATTGCGGACTATCTCATCCATGTAGTAGACGCGGGCTGTGGCGATGAACTGGCGGACTAAATCTGGATACAAGTCAAACTGTCGCGTCGCCATAGTGCCCATCCCAATCCTCTTCATCAGCTGCAGGGTGTCATCTTTGATGCCCAACTCACTCATTTCTTCACACATGCAAAGCGAGTCGGAGCAATTTCCACCTTAAGCCACGCATTGTACAACAAGGTGTCATAGTCATCCCAAGTCTCGTTGACACCTCTGTAAATGCACTCGTCCTTAGCAACCTCCTTTGCTGGTGAATCCTCCCAATTTCGTTCTATCCGAATCCTTGAACTTTCACGCTTTGGCCAAGGAGGAAGAGAGGGAATCGCCTCATCATTAGCAGTCCCTGAGGTGGATGCTTCAGTGTGGCGTGGTCTCTTAGTCACAGGAGCCATCTGCAATGAAAAGAAAAACCAAAATCAAATCCAAAGTCCAACAATTGAATTGCAATGTCTCTGTAATGGTCGGGTGTCGATCGACACTACATGGTGTCGATCGACACCAAGCGTGAAATTCGAACGTGAACCAGACGTCATGATTTCATCCTCAATTCAACACCAATGAGCAGTCCTAACAATCCCAATATAGTGAATCGACCAAATTCCAACCATAAAACCTAAGAAAAACTCCAAAATTTGCAACATGCATCATCAATTTTCAAGTTTTCGAAAATTTCAAATTGTGCAAATTAGAGTATGAAAACCAGTTGGGTAATTATCTGAATCATGATAAACAACCTAAATGAGCATCATTCAAACAAGAAATCAAGCTAAATAGACCGAATTCGAAATTTTTCACCTTAAGGTCGAAAATAAAATTGGGAGATTTGAAGAACATACCTTGGCAGATCGAATGAATGGACAATGGATTGTGAAAGAGGGGTAAAATCCGCACGGATTAGAGCAAAAAAATCACTCAATTTGGTGAAGATTTGAGAAAGTTGGGATTTGGGGGTTTTTGCTCTAAAACTCTGGTTTTTGAAATTATGAAAGATGAAGAAGAAAAATCGGGTTTTGAAGAACTTACCTGCATCCCGTGGTGGTGTCGATCGACACAACTGAGTGTCGATCGACACAACTGGGTGTCGATCGACACTCTGCGTGGTCGTGCCTAATCCCTTCTTTTTTATATTTTTTTTATATAAAAGCCAAAATGATTAGTAAAACCAAAACCAAATTAAATAAAAGAAAAGGTACCAGTGGGTTGCCTCCCACTCAGCGCTCGTTTAACGTCAATAGCTTGACTGTTCACACGTTTAAGCGTTGGGTGCATCATCCAAAGACACAATGTGTCCGTCTGAAATCTCGGCTTCAGCCCAATAATGTTTCACCCTTTGCCCATTCACAATGAACTCTTCTCCTTTGGAGTTTGTCAGGACAATTGCTCCATATGGTCTGACCTCCTTGATTGTGAAAGGACCTGATCAACGTGAACGCAATTTACTAGAAAACAATTGCAAACGAGAGTTGTATAGAAGTACCTGGTCATTTGGCTCGAATTGTCTGGAGACAATCTTTTTGTCATGATATGCCTTAGTCCTCTCCTTGTAGAGCTTTGAGTTCTCATAGGCGTGATGGCGCAGCTTGTCTAGCTCATTGAGTTGCATTCGGCGCCTTTCTGCAGCTGGCTTCAAGTCGAAATTCATCTTCTTGATAGTCCAATGCGCCTTGTGCTCCAATTCTACTGGAAGATGGCAAGCTTTGCCATAGAGCAGCTGAAATGGTGTAGTCCCAAGTGGCGTCTTATAGGCAGTCCTGTAGGCCCAAAGTGCATCATCCAGTTTCGCGGCCCAGTCATTCCTTGTCTTGCCCACTGTCTTCTCCAGAATTTGCTTGATCTGTCTGTTAGAGACTTCGACTTGTCCACTCGTTTGGGGATGATACGGAGTAGCCACACGATGTTGAACACCATGCTTCTTCAGCAGCTTGTCGAAAACTTTGTTAACAAAGTGAGAACCACCATCACTTATAACAATCCTAGGCACTCCGAATTTGGGAAAATGATGGTCTGGAACAGCTTGAGAACCAAAGCAACATCATTGGTCTTAGAAGCAACTGCTTCCACCCACTTAGACACATAATCTACAGCCACCAAGATGTATTGCATGCCAAAGGATGGAGGAAAATGGCTCATGAAGTCAATACCCCAACAATCAAAGACTTCAACTTCAAGGATGAAGTTCTATGGCATCTCGTGTCGCTTGCTGATCTTTCCTCTCCTTTGACAAACATCACATTGCGTGATGAACAGCTGCACATCCTTGAACATAGTAGGCCACCAAAAGCCTATTTGAAGAACCTTGGATACTGTCTTGAAGGTAGCAAAGTGTCCAACATACTCAGAACCATGACAATGGAACAACACATCTCGAACTTCACTCTATGCAATGCATCTTCTGTAAACATTATCTGAACAATGCTTATACAAGTGAGGCTCATCCTAGCAGTATCTCCTAAGTTCTCTCATGAACTTCTTCTTCTCATAGTTCTTGAGATGTTTGAGCTCAATGTCAGCAGTAAGGGAATTCACAATGTCAGCATACCATGGTAGATTCGCATCATTAATGGCAAAGATTGGCTATCGAAACACGTCGTCTAAGATCCTGCGAAGTGAAGCTCGCGTCAGGTGTCGATCGATGCTCGTGAAGTTGGGTCGCGAATCTTCAACTTTTTGGACGGGGTGTCGATCGACACACTCTTAGTGTCGATCGACACTAAGTGCGTCTGCTCCGAACACCTATCTTGGAAATGACTCTCAACTAAGTAGACGTTCTCCTCAAGTAGAAAATCATCAATTGGCACGTCATCTTCAATTCTAATCCGTGAGAGGTGGTCAGCTACTCCATTTTCAACTCTTTTTTTGTCTTTGACTTCTTTGTCAAACTCTTGAAGAAGTAGAATCCATCTTAGCAATCTAGGCTTGGCATCCTTCTTCTGCATCAAGTACTTCAATGCAGAATGATCCGTATGAACAATGACCTTTGAGCCAACAAGATACTGGCGAAATTTCTCAAAGGCAAAGACCACAACCAACAATTCTTTCTCCGTAGTGGCATAGTTCTTCTGAGCATCATCCACTTCAGATATCTCTATATCACTGGAGTTGTTCTAATGGCATCCATCAAAGAAATTTCAACCACTAGTCTATCCATGATAGCCTTGCATCTAGCGTCCAGTAGCTCCTTCTTAGACTTCTTTGGTATCAGGGGGAAAGGGATCTTTGGTTTGTAAGCCCTTTCTGCTACAGCCTTCGGTGTTGTGAAATGATCTGGTGTAGTCCGTGATGAGCGTCGATCGACACCCTCCTGGTGTCGATCGACACTGGCCTCTGAAGATGAATCCTTCGCGTCGAGTTCCTCTGATTGGTCGTGCATCTCCCTGGGTGTCGATCGACACACAATAGTGTCGATCGACACTGGCTCCGCAGCATCTTATACATCTTCAAGCTCCTCGAATTCTGCAGTGCTAAGTCCTTTCTTTTGCACAGGTTGAAGGGTCTTCCCATTCCTCAATGCAATGGCATTCACGTGTCGTTTGGGATTTGTATCAGTCTTCCCTGGAAGGAATCCTTCTTGCCTGTTTACAGCTCCTGCAGTTTGGGCAACTTGAACATCCAGCTTCTTCACATGAGAGGCCAAGCTCTCTATTTTCCCATTCAGGTCCTGCTACAGTGAATCAATCTTGCCATTGAAATCCACTATCAACTTCTGCTGTCCTTCCAAGATTTGCTCCAACATAGACTCCACCTTGTTGTCTTGCGCATGAGGCTTCTGGTAGGAAGAAGAACCATAAGTTCTGTTGAAGCTGTTGTTCTGAAAAGGCTTCTGGTAGGAAGAGCCATAGCCTTGCTGATTGCCAAATCTTTGACCTTGAAAACCAGCTCCATTAATGTAGTTAACTTCTTCTTCATCAGGCTCAAAAGTTTCCACTTCATTAGCAAAATGGACTTGCTTCTTTCCCACCAAGAGATCTAGCTTCCTGTTGACTTCAGCAATTTGGCTTCCTACAGTTACTCCTGCGTTTTGTCTTCTCTCAAAATCTGCACTTTTGGTGCTGTTACAAGAGGCCAAATTCTCTATAAGCACCATTGCGTCTTCTGGGTATCTGGTGTTGAAGTTGCCATTGCTCGCTGCGTCTAAGGCCATCTGATACCTCCAATCAATCCCGCGGTAGAAGATACCAAGGAGCTGCGGTTCGCTGAAACCGTGGTGTGGGCAGTCCCTCTGGTACGCCTTGAATCTCACCCAAGAAGCTTTGAATGCTTCAGTGGGTCCTTGGGAGAATGTAGTGATCTTCGTCCTCAGCTCTTCTGATCTCGCGTCATCAAAGAAATTGCATAAGAATGCATTCTTTGTCTCTTCCCAAGTGGTTAGTGAGCCTGGATCCAACTGCTTCAGCCAGTAGGATGCATCTCCAGCAAGCGAGTAAGGGAAGAGCTTGCAGAAAAGATAGTCGTAGGTCACTCCATTGGCCTTGATGCTTGAAGCTAGATCTTCGAATTTCTCAATATGGTCCATAGGATGCTCATTGGGAAGACCATGGAAGGGATGTTGAGCCACCAATGAGAAGTAGGCAGGCTTCAGCTCGAAGTCATTCCTCTGAAATGCAAGAGGACGGATCGCAGCTCTATTAGCATAGAACTGGTCTGGGCGGTTGTACTCGCCTAATGTTCTTCCACGTCCAGCTTCTGCAGGGGCAAGTTGTCTTGCTGGTTCGACTATGACGGCGCCAGCCTCATCGAGTCTCTGTCCTTGGGCATTCCTTCTGTTGTCCTGTAGGTCAACCAAGTTGGCAGCCTCGTCGCGTATCATGATCACAGGTTCTGCCATCTCTGTCTGCGTAAGGATGTCGGTCGACGCTGAGGTTTGGTGTCGATCATGCTCTTTGTGTCGATCGACGCTCGTGCAGATGCTCGGTTTGTGCGTTCGAGACGGACTAGTTCCTGGTTCAGTGCGATTAGTTCCTTGTCCTTGTTGCTTCTGGTACTGCGATTAAGCATGCCCCTGAAAAACAAAAATAAAAAACTAAA
The DNA here is from genome assembly GCA_020283515.1 of Alliaria petiolata. Taxonomy (NCBI): domain Eukaryota; kingdom Viridiplantae; phylum Streptophyta; class Magnoliopsida; order Brassicales; family Brassicaceae; genus Alliaria; species Alliaria petiolata. The sequence continues at coordinate 93,143,376 of JAHZTW010000002.1, forward strand.
TCAGTAACAAAACTTAAAAACAAAACCTAGTCAAAATTCTAATACTAGATTCCGTAGGCAGCTATTACTTCCCCGACAACGGCGCCAAAAACTTGATAGGGGTCAGGTTTTACCCTAATAAAACTACTGCAAGTGCACAGCAAACGCAGTTGAAGAATAAGGGGTGTCGAATCACAAGGGAAGTATGCTACACTAGAGTTTCTAAGTTCAGATTAAACTAGATCAATTAATTCAAAATAAATAAAACTAAGCTAGGTGACTAAAGCGCTAGGTAAGGGTAAATTATTAGGTTGAATCCAAGAATGTAGTTATTATTTTTATTAGGGATTTATTAAGAACCGTCTAGAACTCGAAACACAAAGTTAAAACCATTCAACTCTCGTTGCAGAAGTTATCTATGCCTAAATTCCAGATTCCAAATCTCTTTGCGAGTTCAAACAATTTTGACAAGCATTAATGATTAGGTTCGATTTGTTCACAAAATATCTAAGCCAAATCTCTGTACGAATAGTTATTTTGCTCACCTATGATTAGTTCAAGTTATTAATAATGCTCTCGCATCTATTAAACAACCTAAGGTTTGATTCCTAAGTGATCAATTCAGAAATCAAGTTAAGTTCAAATCAAGGTGAAGATCTAAGTGATTTCCCTAACAAAGATAATAATTCTACAGCATTTTCATCAACCCTAAATCACCCTAACCTAACTAGCAAACTACTCAGACATAGATATGAAAACACAAATCATGGCTGAAATAAATTGCATAAATAAATAGAAGAGAATGATACTGGGGTTCAAAATCTGGCTCGGATGAGTTAGAATTGTCTCCCCAAAAGCTCAAGATCAATCTCTCTAAGTCTCAAAAACAATAAAATTATGAAAAGGTATGTTGGCTAAACAATGCCTGAAAAATATTTATAGAAGGGGATTTTTTGTCCAGGGGCAGACTTGTAATTCTTCAAAACTTGGGATGATTTCCTTTTTCTGATGGAAGTCCGAACAATGCGTCGGTCTCGTTTGGTGTCGATCGACACTGATGGTGTCGATCGACACTGTGCGCGTAAATGCACTCTCTCGACTTCATCACTTCGGCTGCTTCTCCAAAATGCTCCAAAAAGTGTCAGAATCTCCTACTTAGCTCCAAATGCTCTCCATCTTGTAAAGACTCAATTGGGACTCAAAAACTAACAAAAGACTCTATAAAAACACTTATATCATGGTCCAAAAATGGGTAAAAACCATGATATATCAGGCAGCCGACCAGGGTGCAGATGGGACGGCTGACGAGAACGTCAATTCTACGGGTCCGAGCGAGGAGGTGCCTACAACGAAGAGATCTCGAATCGAGAGAGCTCTCCATCCCTTCGGCTTCTAGTACGAATATCGTGGCGCGGGGCCGATCACTAGTTATCCGATGGCTTGTCTCGACTTCTTCCTTAGGCTTAAGGACCATCCGGCGGGATCTCCCACCGATATTTCCGGTCTTATCCGGAAAGAGGATATTGCACGGTTCGCGATGAAACAAGCTCGGGTAATTTTCTGTTTATGTTTGGTTGTTGTTTTTTATTATTTTTTTTTTCTTACTCGTGTTGATAGAGACGGCATGCACTCTTGATTTTCGCAGGCCCGTACACCACGTTAAACGTTATGTGCGGCTACAACCGTGATGCCAAGAAGCATGCAGATAATCAAGCCGAACTGGAGTCTCTTAAAGAGGCTCTTGTGTCGGAAAGAGCGAGAAGTGCTGAACTAGAAGTTACAGCAAATGAGCTTGAGGATGAGAAGAAAAAGTCTGCGAAGCTTGAGCGGAAAGCTCTCAAGGCCGAGGAATCTCTGAAGACGGCTCAGGAAGAGGCAGAGAAGTGGTGAGCGGCTGCGAGTCGCGCCGTTAAAAAGTTGCAGAAGGAGAAGAAGACAAATCACAAGATGCGTGAGGCTGCCAGGGACGCGATGAGGAAGGTTAATAATCATTATGCTGTCCTTGTCGAAAAGATGAAGAGGCACTTGGCTCAGAGGGAAGAAGCCGAAATGATTATCGCCACCACAGGTCAGTGGAAAGGAGCCGAACAGGGGGTTCAACTTTTCGAGAAGGAATGTCTCACGCTTCATGTCCCTGTGAAGGATAAGGTAGTAATGGAACCCTTGGATGGATTATGCTCTTTGTTGGCACGTTGGATAGATCGAATAGATTGGATAGATGGTGGATCGAATGAGACTGTCAAGAGATGCGGAAGTCTCTTGGTATTCTCCATTCCACGGAATCGAGGAAGTAACCCTTAACCATGGATTTTAGGATGTTTGCTGCGCTTGGAAGTAACCCTTGCCAAACTCAACGAAATGTTCAAGATGAACAAAGAGATTTCTCTCAAAAGAAGAAGATAAAAAGTTGGATATTTTATTAGAATGAATCTTACAAATACTTATAGAATTCGCAACACGGAAAAAGAAAAGAGAAATAAAGTTTGTGGATTTCCTAAACATAGAAAATAAAAATAGAAGACTAGAATTAATTCCTTGGTCAAAGATCCTTGAATTCACGCCCGATGGTTGAGTTAACCCTTTGGCTGCCTGATGCATCCCAACCAGAAGTCTGCCGAACATTTCAGAAGTCTGCCGAACATTTCAGAAGTATGTCGAACATTTCAGAAATATGCTGAACATGCATCGTACCTAATGGAACAAACATAAGCATTCTTGGCCATAATGCAATCAGCTTGCTCAAGCCGAGTTATCTCACGTTCGATCTCTTCCTTTAATCCTTTAGCTCGAGTAGAAAGTTTTTGACCGGAAGAAAAGTCGAATGGGTCGGGAAAACACTTATCGTATGAACTTGGCTCGGTGATCGGATGCTTGGCTTGGACGATCTGATTTCTAGAATGGACACGAGTTGGTCGAGAGACTCGGTTATCATGACGGAGTTCCCTTCATAGATTATTTCCGGATAGTGCTGGATCAAAGCGGAACACGACTGTGTCGGACTGAACACGTTCGCGGCCAGTGCTGGTTTCTCCTCGATGAACATCACTCGTACCGTCCATGACCTGCTCTGGTACATGCTGCTCATCATCATCCGAACCATCCGAGGATGTTTGGCTTGGTGCTCTGCCACGGAATCTATCATTCCCCTCCCCTTGAAAAGGATTTGTCCTCAAATCTGGATCATCTGCAACAAAAGGAGATAAATCAGAAACATTAAAGCTTGGGGAAATGTCATACTTACCTTGAAGATCCAGCTGGTAAGCATTGTCATGAATCTTTTTGACCACCGTGAATGGTCCATCTTTTCTGGGCATGAGCTTGGACTTCCGTTCCTCATGAAAGCGTTCCTTTCTAAGGTGAATCCACACGAGGTGTCCTGGTTGAAACACCACCTTACGCCTTCCTTTGTTAGCGTATTTCTCATATTGCCTTGTCCTGGCTTCAATGTTGGCACAGACCTTCTCATGAATCTGCTTGATAAGTTTGGCTTTTTTTTTGCCATCTAAACTGATTCTTTCACTCAAAGGCAAAGGGATTAGATCAAGAGGAGACAACAGATTAAAGCCATAAACAATTTCAGAAGGTGAATACTTTCTTGCCGAATGCAGAGAATAGTTATAAGAAAATTTTACATGCGTTAGGTTCTCTTCCCATGTTCTAAGGTTCTTTTGAACCAATGTTCTAAGAAAGGTAGAGAGCATCCTATTAACTACTTCCGTTTGACCATCAGTCTGAGGATGACAAGTAGTAGAGAACAACAGTTTAGTGCCTAGCTTAGTCCACAAAGTTTTCCAGAATTAACTTAAGAACTTAGCATCACGATCATAAACTATCGTCTTAGGCATGCCATGAAGTTTCACGATTTCTTTAAAGAACAGTTCAGCTATGTGAGATGCATCATTGGTTTTCAAGCACGGAATGAAATGAACCATCTTAGAAAACCTATCTACAACCACAAATATGGAATCCCTACCTGTCCTAGACTTAGGCAATCCTAAAACAAAGTCCATTGAAAGATCAGTCCACGGATGAAAAGGAATTGGTAAAGGAGAATACAAACCTTGGGACGTGTTCTTGGATTTAGCGTCTTTGCACGTCACGCATCTGCTACAGATCCTTTCAACATCCTTCTTCAGGCCAGGCCAGTAGAAGTGTTCCTCGAGCACTTTAAAGGTTTTTGCCACTCCAAAGTGTCCCATTAGTCCTCCTCCATGAGCTTCCCTGGTGAAAAACTCTCTCAAAGAACAGTGAGGCACACACAATCGATTATCAAAGAATAAAAAACCTTCAGAGATAAAGTACTTGCCATGTGCGTGTCTAGAACATGCCAAATAAGGTTCCCTAAAATCTGAATCAGCCTCATACAAGTCTTTTATGAATTCGAATCCCAAAAGCTTGGTTCCAAGAGAAGAAAGAAGTACATACCTTCGCGAGAGAGCATCAGCAACTATGTTCTCTTTACCTTGTTTGTACTTAATGACGTATGGGAAGGTTTCAATGAATTCAACCCACCTAGCGTGTCTCTTGTTAAGCTTTTGTTGTCCCTTGAGATGCCTTAGGGATTGGTGATCCATATGTTTGACAAACTCTTTAGGCCACAAGTAATGTTGCCACGTCTGAAGTGCCCTCACCAAAGCGTACAACTCCTTGTCATAGGTGGGGTAGTTAACAGTTGCACCACCTAACTTCTCACTAAAATACGCAATAGGCTTTCCTTCCTGCATAAAAACAACACCAATATCCACGCCTGAGGCATCACATTCAATTTCGAAAGTTTTTGTAAAATCTGGAAGAACGAGTAATGGAGCTTGAGTTAACTTCCCTTTCAAGGTTTGAAAAGCATCTTCTTGGGCTTGCTCCCACTTAACCCCCACATTTTTCTTGATCAATTCCGTGAGAGGGGCTGCAATGGTACTGAAGTTTTGGACAAAGCGCCGGTAGAAGCCAGCCAATCCATGGAAACTTCTGACCTCACTCACGGTCTTAGGACTAGGCCAATCCTTGATTGCCTTAACCTTTTCCTCATCCACTCGAATGCCTTCAGCACCTACAACAAAACCAAGAAAACTAGGTGATCCGCTCCAAAGATGCATTTCTTTTCATTAGCATATAAGCTCTCTTTCCTAAGCACTTCTAAGACTTTTCCCAAATGCCCAATATGCTCAGTCATGCTCTTACTATAGATTAAAATGTCATTAAAGTATACGACAACAAATTCCCCTATGTAAGCCCTAAGAACATGATTCACCAAACGCATAAAGGTACTAGGAGCATTAGTAAAATCAAATGGCATCAGAAGCCATTCATAAAGTCCATGCTTAGTTTTGAAAGCTGTTTTTCATTCATCCCCTTCCTTCATCCTTATCTGGTGATATCCACTCCTAAGATCTATCTTAGAAAAGACCTTAGAACCGTGCAATTCATCCAACATATCATCTAAACGAGGAATGGGATGGCGATACTTAACCGTGATGTTGTTGATATCTCGGAAGTCCACGCACATCCGCCAAGATTCGTCCTTTTTAGGGACGAGCAATACGGGAACAACACAAGGACTGAGACTCTCTCTGATGTAGCCTTTTCCCATCAACTCATCCACTTGTCTTTGCAACTCCTTAGTCTCAACAGGATTGGTACGGTAAGCGGGATGGTTTGAAAGAGAAGCTCCGGGTACTAGATCCATTTGGTGTTCTATCCCACGGATAGGTGGCAAACCACTCAGAGTTTCTTCCGGGAACACATCCTGAAATCTGTTCATCAATGGTTTGAGTTCACTCGGCAGCTCCGGTGTAGAAATAGTGGCCATTAGTGTTTCTTTAAACACAAATAAAATGAGAGAAGATTTGTGATAAGGGTCAGGTTTTACCCTAATAAAACTACTGCAAGTGCACAATAAAAGCAATCGTAGTATAAGGGGTATCGAAATCACAAAAGAAGTAGATGCTACGCTAAGGTTTCTAAATTCAGATTATCCTAGATCAATTTGAATGTAAAGTAAACTAAATATTAAACTAATAAGAAATCGAGATTAAAAGTGGTTAAAGTTCAAGAGACTAAGACGCTAGGTAAGGGTAAATTATCAAGTTGAATCCAAGAATGTAGATATTATTTTGTCAGGAAATTATTAAGAATCGTCTAGAACTCGAAACGCCAATTTAAAACTAATCAACTCTCGTTCCAGAAGTTATCTATGCCTAAATTCTAGAATTCCAAATCTCTTTACAAATTCAAACAATTAAGGCAAGCATTAAAAACAGGTTCGATTTGTTCACAAAATACCTAAACCAAATCTCTTTGCGAATAGTTATTTTGCTCACCCATGATTAGTTCAAGTTATTAATAATACTCGCGCATCTATTAAACGACCTAGGGTTTGTCTAAGTGATCAATTCAGAAATCAAGTTAAGTTCAAATCAAGGTGAAGATCTAATTGATTTCCCTAAAAAAGATAATAGTTATGCAGACTTTTCATCAACCCTAAATCACCCTAACCTAACTAGCAAACTACTCAGACATAGAGATGAAAACACAAATCATGACTGAAATAAATTGCATAAATAATGAAAAGAGAATGATACTGGGGTTCGAAATCTGACTCGGATGAGTTAGAATTGTCTCCCCAAAAGCTCAGGATCAATCTCTCTGTAAGTCTCAAAAACAATAAATTATGAAAAGGTATGTGGCTAAACAATGCCTGAAATCTATTTATAGAAGAGGATTTTCGTCCAGGGGCAGACTTGTAATTCTTCAAAACTTGGGATTATTTCCTTTTTCTGATGGAAGTCGGCAAAGTTGGTGGTCTCGTCTGGTGTCGATCGACACTGTGCGCGTAAATGCACTCTCTCGACTTCATCACTTCTATTTATAGAAGAGGATTTTCGTCCAGGGGCAGACTTGTAATTCTTCAAAACTTGGGATTATTTCCTTTTTCTGATGGAAGTAGGCAAAGTTGGCGGTCTCGTCTGGTGTCGATCGACACTGTGCGCATAAATGCACTCTCTCGACTTCATCACTTCAGCTGCTTCTCCAAAATGCTCCAAAAAGTGTCAGAATCTCCTACTTAGCTCCAAATGCTCTCCATCTTGTAAAGACTCAATAGGGACTCGAAAACTAACAAAAGACTCTATAAAAACACTTATATCATGGTCCAAAAATGGGTAAAAATCATGATATATCAACTCCCCCAGACTTAGTTTTTGCTTGCCCTCAAGCAAAACATAAACTTAGACTGAAGTAGAAGTTTGAAAACCGAAACTTTCAGCTAGCCTTTCTGAACGCCACAAATGTTCACACTCTTGAATCCACATGCTATTGAGCCAACCTTAGGTAATGTTCAGTGTACTTACCACAAGCTTAGCAATCTCCCAGTTCAAATCCAGATCCTTTCCTTGGTAAAATTTTGAACTCTAACAATGGTATTGCTAAAGAACTTTTCTGATTCTTTCCCTTCCTTAGCACCTGAACAAGATATACTTTCTACAGCTCTCCTATTTTCTCTTCCCTTAGTCAAATGCTGCCCATTTTCAGGGTGTTCTACAGATCTTTTCATTGACTTTTTCTTATACTTTTAAGTCTTGGAATAGTGCTGCTCCTACTTGTATTCCTTGTGAGGAGACAGGTTCATGAGCTCTCACTAATATTGTTCCTTGTGAGGAGACATGCTCATGAGGTTCTTTCCACTATTCCTAGATCATATTTCTTATTTCTTTTTATTTTCTTAAGGGAAGATCAAGGAGAGACTGCAGATTTCTAATCATGTCAAAAATGAAAGAGGAATCAAGTTCAGTGCATACCTAGTTCTCATAAGGGGATCTGAACTCCATCTGTTAGATTGATCCACTTGCAGCTTTCTACTTAGTAAAACCCGAAATCAACTACTATAGCAATGGTCCCTCAAGTGTCAACTATTTGCGGTTAGTTCCTAAGAACAACTGAAAGTTCCAACTGATTTTGACTCAATAAAACAAATTTTTGACTCAAAAACAAACTCCCAAAACAAAACACAAAGTTAACAACTACCTCCCCCATACTTGAACAACACTGTCCCCAGTGTTATTTACAATGAGTTTGCATAGAAAAAATTAATGCTAAACTGTTACAAAACAAAGAGAAAAATCGGATTACCTGACTCTGCGTGCAGCGTCGATCGACACAGATGGTGTCGATCGTTGCTGTGTATGATGATGGTGTCGATCGACACTATGTGGTGTCGATCGACACTCTGTCTGTAAACAGAGCTCTGCCACTCGAACATGAATGTTGTTAAGTCAGATTGTTGTTAGAATCTTCCAAGCTGTTAGAAAACTCAAACAAACCGTTAAAAGCACAAGATAATCCAATAAACTCAATGAGTTCAACAAGTTGGAAACAAAGTACTGAAGCAAATGAAGCAAAATGCAGACTCAAGAGAAAAAGAAAAACTGACTCAAAGTACTAAACAGGAATAGAGGAATCACTCGTCGTCATCAGAACCTGGTGGTGTGGGAGGACGGACGCAGCTGCAGATGGACACAGTAGCAATGGCGTTCCAAATGGCCTGGAAGCTCTGAACCACGTATCTCTGAAATATATCTGGCTCCATAGGAATCTCGGGAGCATCAGGAAGGTGATGAGTACCAATAGGTAACAGTGCTCTGCTGCGCCTCGAACATTAAGGGCGTGTGGGATCCTCAGTTGGTCGGGAGGAGGCGCCTCTGCGTCTGGCAACGGGAGCAGTCTTGAGCTTACTCGAACTAGGCTGAAATGCGAGGCGGCCTGGATCAGACGTGATGCGATTAAGGTCTCTGTCAGGTAAAAGCACCATACGCTGCACTCTCTGCTCGTCGCTGAAAACCCAATACCTCTCTGGCTTCACCCAATGAGCTCTCCTTAAATACTCCATTTCAACCAAATCACGTGATGTATCAATGGTGCAACTGGAAGTGTCTATCCCGAAGTGCATGAAGATAGGAGTAAGAAGACTTCCTATAGTCTCGGGCTTGGTCTTCGTACCAATGAAATGCTTCGTCTTCAAGGAAGCCAAGTGATGAGCAAACACCACGGCAAGGTTCGTGTTTTCTGGCGCGTCAGACTCCTCATAGATCTCATTCCAAAGGCCGCGATATAGCAGTACCAACTCAGACACGCACATCTTCCCTGGCTCATGCTTACACAGAAGTGTAGTAGCAAACAATTGAACAAGATAGCAAAGGGTAGGATGGCGAATGATGTCTGCGTGGAGGCCTTAGAGTCATACCTCCCATTCCCGAAGTGAGACCAGAAGTCCTGGTTATCTGGGAGCTGTGTAGGAAGAGAGACACCAGTGGCATGTTCATTCTCGAACCCATAGATGTCACAAAGATCAGGAAGTGAGATGCGGTAGCGGATTCCGCGAATGAGAAATGTCAGTGTCCCTTCCAAAGCATTGCAGACTATCTCGTTCCTGTAGTAGACGCGAGCTGTGGCGATGAACTGGCGGACTAGATCTGGATATAAGTCATACTGCCGCGTCGCCATAGTGCCCATCCCAATTCTGTTCAGCAGCTGCAGGATGTCATCTTTGATGTCCAACTCTGACATCGTCTTCTCACATGCAAACCGAGTCGGAGCAATTTCCACCCTAGGTTAAATGAGCATCAGTCCAACAAGAAATCAAGCTAAATAGGTTGAATTCGAAAATTTTCACATTAGGGTCGAAAATAAAATTGGGAGATTTGAAAAACATACCTTGGTATATCGAACAAATGGATAATGGATAATGAAAGAGGATGGAAATCCACACGGATTAGAGCTTTGAATCACTCAATTTGGTTGAAAATTGGAAAAGTGGTGATTGGGGGAAAATTTCTCTAAAGTTTGGATGTTTGAAATTATGAAAGAAGAAGAAAACGAGTTGGGTTTTAAAGAACTTACCTGCGTCCCGTGGTGGTGTCGATCGACAAAAGGTGGTGTCGATCGACACTCACTGTGATCGTGCCTCCTCTTCATTTTTTTTTTTTTTATAAAATAAATATTAGTAAAAACCAAAACCAAAATGAAAATAAAATAGAATACTTACCTGTGGGTTACCTCCCACTAAGCGCTCGTTTAACGTCAATAGCTTGACTGTTCATGCGTTTAGGCAGTTGGTGCATCATCCAGAGACACAATGTGTCCTGCTGGAATCTCGGCTTGAGCCCAATGGTGTTTCACCCTTTGCCCATTTACAGTGAACTCCTCTCATTTGCAGTTTGTCAGGACAATTGCTCCATACGGTCTGACCTCTTTGATGGTGAAAAGACCTGACCAACGTGAATGCAATTTACCAGGAAATAATTGCAAACGAGAGTTGTATAGAAGTACCTGGTCATTTTGTTCGAAGTGTCTGGAGACAATCTTCTTGTCATGATATGCCTTTGTCCTTTCCTTGTAGAGCTTTGAGTTCTCATAGGCGTGATAGCGAAGTTTGTCGAGCTCATTGAGTTGCACTAGGCGTCTTTCTGCAGCTGGCTTCAAGTCAAAGTTCATCTTCATGATAGTCCAATGCGCCTTGTATTCCAATTCCACTGGAAGATGGCAAGCTTTGCCATAAAGTAGCTGGAATGGTGTAGTCCCAAGGGGCGTCTTATAGGCAGTCTTGTAAGCTCAAAGTGCGTCATCCAGTTTCGTGGCCCAATCTTTCCTTGTCTTGTTGACTGTCTTCTCCAGAATTTGCTTGATCTGTCTGTTTGATACTTCAACGTGTCCACTCGTTTGGGGGTGATACGGAGTAGCCACACGATGTTGAACACCATGCTTCTTCAGTAGCTTGTGGAATACCTTGTTATAAAGTGAGAACCACCATCACTTATAACAATCCGAGGCACTCCGAATCTTGGGAATATGATGGTTCGAAATAGCTTAAGAACCACCACAGCATCATTGGTCTTAGAAGCAATTGCTTCTACCCACTTAGAGACATAGTCCACAGCCACCAAGATGTACTTGTTTTCAAAAGATGAAGGAAAAGGGTCCATGAAATCTATACCCCAGCAATCAAAGATCTCTACTTCATGGATGAAATTCTGTGGCATCTCGTGTCGCGTGCTGATCTTTCCTTTCCTTTGACAAACATCACATTGAGTGATGAACAGCTGCGCATCCTTGAACATAGTAGGCCACCAAAAACCTGCTTGAAGAACTTTGGACACTGTCTTGAAAGTAGCAAAGTGTCCAACTACTCAGAACCATGACAATGGAACAGAACATCACAGACATCACTCTCTGCAATGCATCTTCTATAAACAATGTCTGAACAATGCTTGTACAAGTGAGGTTCATCCCAATAGTATCTCCTTAGTTCCCTTGTGAACTTCTTCTTCTCATAGTTCTTGAGATGTTTAGGCTCAATGTCAGCAGCAACGAAGTTCACTATGTCAGCATACCATGGTCGATTTGCATCAGATAAAGCAAAGATTGGCTGTCGAAACACGTCGTCCAAGATCCTGCGAAGTGAAGCTTGCGTCGGGTGTCGATCGACGTAGATGGTGTCGATCGACACTCGTGATCTTGAGTTGCCGATCTTCAATTTTTTGGACGGAGTGTCGCTCGACACTCTCCTAGTGTCGATCGACACTAGGCTCGTCTGCTCCGAACTCACAGCTTGGAAACGACTCTAACAAAGTAGACATTCTCCTCAGGTAGAAAATCATCAATTGGTACGTCATCTTCGATCATAATCCATGAGAGATGATCAACTACTCCATTTTCAACTCCTTTCTTGTCTTTGACTTCTATGCCAAACTCTTGAAGAAGTAGAATCCACATTAACAATCTTGATTTGGCATCCTTCTTCTGCATCAAGTACTTCAATGCAGTATGATGAGTGTGAACAATCACCTTTGAGCAAACAAGATACTGGCGAAATTTCTCAAAGGCAAAGACCACAGCTAGCAATTCCTTCTCCGTAGTTGCATAATTCTTCTGAGCATCATCCAACGTTCTGCTGGCATAGTAAATGGCATGGAGCTTCTTGTCCTTCTTCTGTCCCAGAACCGCTCCTACTGCGAAGTCACTGGCGTCACACATCACCTCGAAAGGCAAATCCCAGTCCGGTGGTTGAACAATTGGAGCGCTAACCAAGGCTTGCTTGATTTGTTCAAAGGCTGAAAGGCAGTCGGTGGTGAACTCGAATTTCACATCTTTGCAGAGAAGAGCAGTAAGTGATCTCGCGATCTTGCTGAAATCCTTGATGAATCTTCTATAAAACCCAGCATGACCCAGAAAACTCCTCACTGATTTTACAGAATCAGGTGCTTGCAAAGTCGTCATTTCTTCAATCTTGGCGCGATCCACTGCGATTTCTTCAGCTGAAACCTTGTGTCTAAGTACAATCCCATCTGTGACCATGAAATGACACTTTTCCCAGTTCAGGATCAAGTGCTTCTCTTCACACCGCTGCAGTACATCACATAAGTTCTCCAAACAGTCTTTAAAATATGATCCATAAACAGAGAAGTCATCCATAAAGACTTCTATGAACTTCTCAATCATATCCGTGAAGATGGACATCATGCATCTCTGGAAGGTCGCAGGAGCATTACAAAGTCCAAATGGCATTCTGCGATATGCAAATGTGCCATATGGACATGTAAAAGTGGTCTTCTCCTGATCATCCGGATGGATATGAATCTGGAAAAACCCTGAATAGCCATCAAGGAAGCAGTAGTAAGGATGATTCGCCAATCTTTCCAGCATTTGTTCTATGAAAGGTTAAGGGAAATGATCCTTTCTGGTCGCGGCATTCAGCTTCATGTAGTCTATGCACATCCTGTGTCCAGTCACAGTCCTTGTAGGAATCAGCTCGTTCTTCTCATTCTTCACCACTGTGACTCCTCCTTTCTTAGGAACCATGTGAACCAGACTGACCCAAGCACTGTCTGAAATGGGATAGATGATCCCAGCTTCCAATAGCTTCATGATCTCCTTCTTGACTACTTCCTTCAGGTTTGGGTTCAGCCTCCTTTGATGTTCAATCGATGACTTTGTCTCATCCTCAAGGTGAATCTGATGCATGCACAAGTCTGGTGATACTTGAAATGTCGTCAAGAGAATAGCCAAGAGCTTTGCGATACTTGCGCAACTTGCTTAGCAATAAAGTGAGCTCTGCGTTGTTTAAGGAAGCATTTACAATGACATGATAAGTTGAATTAGGACCAAGAAATGCGTACCTTAGCCCGACAGAGAGCTGTTTAAGCTCAACTTTAGGTGCTTTGGCCTCACTCCAGCCGCCAAGTATTACGTTTTTGGCTGATTTCACAGGGTGTCGATCGACACTACATGGTGTCGATCGACACTACATGGTGTCGATCGACACAAGTCCTCTTGTGCGACTAGCTGCAGCACTTGCTCAATAGCATCCAACATTTTCGTGTAACCTGCAGCTGCATCGTCCAAGTGCTCAATGTCCTTAGTAGAAGTCGTCAATGCTCGCTCCAAAGGGTCTGTAGGATGGTCCTCTTGAAAAATTTCCTCAGCAAGGTTGGTGAGTGAATCGACATAGAAGGTATGTCCATCAATCGTGGGTCTCTTCATCAGCTTCTCCATGTCGAAATTCATCACCAAATCACCAATGTTCAGGGCAATCCTCCCCTTCCTTACGTCGATGATGGCTCCAGCTGTAGCCAAGAATGGTCTACCAAGTATAAGAGGGTCTTTGGGTTCCTCATCATAAGCTAATACCACAAAGTCTGTGGGAATCAAACAATCTCCCACTTTGATAGGAACATCTTCCAAGACACCTCCAGGGATTCTGACAGAACGATCAGCAAGGACTAAGGAGATTCTGGTGGCCTTGAAGTCTGTCATATCCAGCTTAAGACAACTGAAAGAGGCATCAAGTTTACACTTGAACCCAAGTCGCATAGAGATCTCCCAAACTTGTCTGAGAATATGGAACAATCAAGAACAAAACTTCCAGGATCGGAGAGTTTTTCTGGAAGCCTGTTCTGAATGACAGCACTAACTTGCTCTGATATCATCATTACTCCTTCCTCCATATCCATGTTCTTGGTCATCATCCACTTCAGGTATCTCTTTATCACTGGAGTAGTTCTAATGGCATCCATCAAGGGAATTTCAACCACTAGTCTATCCATGATAGCCTTGCATCTAGCATCAAGTAGCTCCTTCTTAGACTTCTTTGGTATCAAGGGGAAAGGAATCTTTGGTTTGTAAACCCTTTCTGCTGCAACTGTCGTTGTTGTGGGCTGAGTAGGTGTCGTCTGTGATGAGCGTGGATCGACACCCGCCTAGTGTCGATCGACACTTGCCTCTGATTTCGGGTCCTTCGCGTCGAGTTCGTCAGATTTGTCGTGAATCTCCATGGATGTCGATCGACATACAGTAGTGTCGATCGACACTGGCTCCGCATCATCTTCTACATCTTCAAGCTCCTCGAATTCTTCAGTGCTAAGTCCTCTCTTCTGCATAGGTTGAAGGGTCTTTTAATTCCTCAATGTGACAGCGTTCACATGGCATTTGGAATTGGTATCAGTCTTCTCTGGAAGGAATCCTTCTTGCCTGTTAACAGCTTCTGCGGTTTGAGCAACTTGAACATCCAGTTTCTTCATATGAGAGTTCAGGTCCTGATACAATGAATCAATCTTCCCATTGAAGTCCACTGTTAACTTCTGCTGTCCTTCCAAGATTTTCTCAAGCATAGACTCCATTTTGTTGTCTTGCGCAGGAGGCTTCTGGTAAGAAGAATTCCCATAGCTCCTGGTGTAATTGCTGTTATTGTTCTGGAATGGGAGCTTTTGAGTATAACCAGACAAGTTCTGATTTCCTGTGAAGGAGTTCTTCTGATAATTTCCAGTGAAACTTCTGTTCCCTTGCTGGTTCCCAAACCTCTGGCCTTGAAAGCCACCTCCGTTGATGTAGTTGACATCCTCTTTTTCACAGTCTTCATTAGGTTCGAATGTCTCCACTTCATTAGCAAAGTGGACTTGCTTCTTCCCCACCAAGAGATTGTGTACGTTGTCTAGCTTCCTATTGACTTCAGCAATTTGGTTTCCTCCAGCTACTCCTGCGTTTTGTCTTCTTTCGAAGTCTGCGTTCTTGGTGCTGTTACAAGAGGTCAAATTCTCTATAAGCACCATTGCGTCTCTTGGGTATCTGGTGTTGAAGTTGTCATTGCTTGCTGCGTCTAAGGCCATCTGGTACCTCCAATCAATCCCGCGGTAGAAAATACCAAAGAGCTGTGGTTCGCTGAAATCGTGGTGTGGGCAGTCCCTCTTGTACGCCTTGAATCTTACCCAAGAAGCTTTGAATGCTTCAGTGGGTCCTTGGGAGAATGTAGTGATCTTCGTCCTCAGCTCTTCTGATCTCGTGTCATCAAAGAAATTGCATAAGAATGCATTCTTTGTTTCTTCCCAAGTGGTTAGTGAGCCTGGATCCAACTGCTTCAGCCAGTATGATGCATCTCCAGCAAGCGAGTAAGGGAAGAGCTTGTAGAAAAGACAGTCGTAGGTCACTCCATTGGCCTTGATGCTTGAAGCTAAATCCTCGAATCTCTCAATGTGATCCATAGGGTGCTCATTAGGAAGACCATGGAAGGGATGCTGAGCCACCAATGTGAAGTAGGCAGGCTTCAGCTCGAAGTCGTTTCTTTGAAATGCAGGAGGACGGATCGCAGCTCTATTAGCATAGAACTGGTCTGGGCGGTTGTATTCGCCAAGCGTTCTTCCACGTCCAGCTTCTGCAGGGGCAATTTGTATCGCTGGTTCTATGATGACGGCGCCAGCCTCATCAAGTCTCTGTCCTTGGGCATTCCTTCTATTGCCCTGTAGGTCGAATAGGTTGCCTTCTGCGTCGCGTACCACAACCACAGCTTCAGCCATCGTAGTCTGCGCAAGGTGTCGATAGATGCTATCAGTGGTGTCGATCGACACTAAGGTTGGGTGTCGATCGATGCTAGTAATGGTGTCCATCGACACTCGGGCAGATTTGCGGTTTGCACGTTCCAAACGATCGAGCTCCTGGTTTAGTGCGACTAGTTCCTCTTCCTTGTTGCTTCTGGTACTGGGCATGCACCTTAAACCAAAGGTAAGAAACTAAATTAGTAACAAAAGTAAAAAAAAAACCTAGTCAAAATCGTAGTACTAGGTTCGAAATCTGGCTCGGATGAGTTAGAATTGTCTCCCTAAAAGCTCAGGATCAATCTCTCTCTAAGTCTCAAAAACAATAATTATGAAAAGGTATGTGGCTAAACAATGCCCGAAATCTATTTATAGAAGAGGATTTTCGTCTAGGGACAGACTTGTAATTCTTCAAAACTTGGGATTATTTTCTTTTTCTGATGGAAGTCGACAAAAGTTGGCGGTCTCGTCTGGTGTCGATCGACACAAGTGGTGTCAATCGACACTGTGCGCGTAAATCCACTCTCTCGACTTCATCACTTCAGCTGCTTCTCCAAAATGCTCCAAAAAGTGTCATAATCTCCCACTTAGCTCCAAATGCTCTCCATCCTGTAAAGACTCAATTGGGACTCGAAAACTAACAAAAGACTCTATAAAAACACTTGTATCATGGTCCAAAAATGGGTAAAAACCATGATATATCAGTTTGGAAAACAAAGTTTTCTTTACCTGACTTGGTTTAATGTAGAAGTTGGACCTTTTGACAGGTGCTTTAGCTGCTTCCTGTTGTTTCTCAAGTTCACGGCTCTTTCTAAGTTGCAGCTGATCCTGGTGAACTTCGGATGGAGACAAAGGAATGAGAGTGATCTTCTTGCCTTGATGATCGAACATATGCCGATTGGTGTAGCAATCGTGCACAACCTTGTTGTCGAACTGCCAAGGCCGTCCTAAAAGTATATGGCTTGCATCCATAGACAAAACATTGCATATGATCTCATCTTGGTATTGGGCAATGGTGATTGGTACGGTGACCTGTTCTTTGACGTGATGAACACCGTCTTCATTCAGCCACTCAAGCTTGAATGGTCTAGGATGCGGTCTGGTTTCTAATCCGAGTTTCCTGACAAGCACATCATTAGCAACATTAGTGCAACTTCCACCATCAATGATCAAAGAACAGACTATATCATTTATGAAACAACGAGAATGAAAGAGGTTCTCCCTTTGTTCAGTATCATTGGGTTTGGGCTGCACGCTTAATGATCGCATGGTCACTAGAAGATTTCCTTGAGCCGGATAGTCATAAGGCTCTTCCTCATCATAGATGGGTCCGGTATCTTCCCTTTTATCGTTTTCAGCTTCGGATTCTATCTCTCCATCACAAGTAGAATCATCACCTTTTGGTTAGGGCATTTGTTTGCATAATGTCATAATCCCTGGCACTTGAAGCACCTGATATCTCTGGCTCTACTCGTGGATTCCACGATTTTGCCTTTGTCAAAACGAGAAGGTTGATTAGTCTTAAATTCAGAAGTAAAAGATTTACCTTTATCTTGAGAACTAGGCTTTGGTGAATAAGCGGGTTTTGGAGCATAAGCTGGTTTTGAAAAACCCCTCCTCTTGACTTGTTGTTCTATCAAGATGGCTTTGTGGAGCATGTCCTCAACACTTTCAAACTCTTGGAGCTCCAGCCAGTCCTGAATTTCCCGGTTCAAACCTGCAAGAAAACGAGCCAAGGTAGCATCCATGTCTTCTTCTACATCCACCTTAAGCATAAGCATCTCCATCTCTTGGAAATAATCCTCCACGTTCTTTGTTCCTTGGACCAACCGTCTCAACCTTTGGTGAAGATCCCTGTTATAATGACTTGGAACAAAACGCTTTCCCATTAATTCAGTTAGTTCTTGCCAAGTAGTTATTGATCTTTCACCGTTTCTTCTCCTAAGAGAAACAACTTGATCATACCAACTAATGACATAGCCATTAAATTCTGAGGCAGCAAGTCTAACTTTCTTAAGTTCTAAAAGATTTTGACAATAAAAAACCAGCTCAGTTTTTCTTTCCGATTCCAAATACGTATCAGGTTCATTCTTACCAGCAAAGGAAGGGATTTTGAGTTTGAGACCACCAAGTCCATCATATGACCTTCTAGAGAACGGGTTCTCTTCATCTCGGTTTCTATGACCTCTCCTTGCCCGGAAGGTAGAACGGTTGTCATCGAATTCTTCTTCTTCATGACCGTCAAAGGAACGGCTATGTCTCCTTTCACGGTTCCTTCTTTGGGCTGGCCGCGCTTGGCCTTGTTGATCCTCCTGGATTTTATCAAGTCTAACATGAACCTCTTCAAGACCTGCGTTCATAGTTCTCATCAAATGTTCAGTTAGTGCTTTCATTTGTAAACCATATAATCCAGATCCATGATTGTTATTTCCTTCTTCTCCACTTTCACTCATTGCTTTTCCTGAAAATCACTTAACAAACAATAAGCAAAAACTCTCTTTCTCACAAGTGTTTATTGCCTCACCCACACACGTGTTTTGCTCACTGATTTTATGGTGCTCACATTGAGTTATTCTCTCGATGTTCTTATCAAACAATTCAAGCCAAATCCAGCAAATACTTCCACACAATAAAGGAGAAAGAAATATACAGAAATTTCGAACGGAAATCCGTTTAGCCACCTCTTGACTGGATTTCTCCTCAGCCAGCAGGATTTCTCTTCCACCACCCTCACAAACTGGATTTCTCCTCAGTTTGTCTTAATCCTTTTCGGTTTTTTTTTTTTTAATAAAAGAGGGTAGAGGATGGCCGGGATTTTCAATGGAAAGAGGGAGAAGAGATCAGATTATATAGATATATATGTTTTTTTTTATTATTGAAAGAAAAGAAGATGAACAGATTTACCAACAAAGAGTGGCTCTGCTACCACGTAATGGAACCCTAGGATGGATTATGCTCTTTGTTGGCACATTGGATAGATCGGATAGATTGGATAGATGGTGGATCGAATGAGACCGTCAAGAGATGCGAAAGTGTCTTGGTATTCTCCACTCCACGGAACCGAGGAAGTAACCCTTAACCACGGATCTTAGGAAGTTTGTTGCGCTTGGAAGTAACCCTTGCCAAACTCAACTATATGTTCAAGATGAACAAAGAGATTTCTCTCAAAAGAAGAAGATAAAAAGTTGGATATTTTATTAGAATGAATCTTACAAATACTTATAGAATTCGCAACACGGAAAAAGAAAAGAGAAATAAAGTTTGTGGATTTCCTAAACATAGAAAATAAAAATAGAAGACTAGAATTAATTCATTGGTCAAAGACCCTTGAATTCACGCCAATGCTTAAGTTAACCCTTCGGCTGCCTGATGCTTCCCAACCAGAAGTCAGCCGAATATTTCAGAAGTCTGCCGAACATTTCAGAAGTCTGCCGAACATTTCAGAAATCTACTGAACATGCATCGTACCAAATGGAACAAATATAAGCATTCTTGGCCATAATGCAATCAGCTTGCTCAAGCCGAGTTATCTCACGTTCTGAGGTTCCTTTAATCCTTTAGCTCGAGTAGAATGTTTTTGACCGGAAGAAAAGTCGAATGGGTCGGGAAAACACTTATCGTATGAACTTGGCTCGGTGATCGGATGCTTGGCTTGGACAATCTGATTTCTAGAGTGGACACGAGTTGGTCGAGAGACTCGGTTATCAGGACGGAGTTCCCTTCGTAGATTATTTCCGGATAGTGTTGGATCAAAGCGGAACACGGCTGTGTCGGACTGAACACGTTCGCAGCCAATGCTGGTTTCTCCTCGATGAACCTCACTCGTACCGTCCATGACCCGCTCTGGTACATGTTGCTCGTCATCATCCTAACCATCCGAGGATGATACCCTCTTGGTGCTCTGCCACAGAATCTATCAGGTAGCCGACACTGTTCGGGACTGGGAGGCCAAACAAGATGCCTTTGAGGAGATTAGTTTCGAGCCTAGCGAGCTGAAAATCCTAACCCTTGACGAGTTGTTCGGGGACCAAAGACCGGTCATTCGGATAGAGCCTTCCGCGCCGGTGCTTATGAGCACGACTGAACCAGCTGCATTGGTACCTGAGACTGGCGCTGTGGTCGAGACTGAGCCTGCTAAGCGTGCTGCAACGACCTCGACGGAAGAGGTGGTTCCTCCTGAAGTCCAGGAAATGGATGAGGGTGACAATCGGCCAGAGGGAGCCGATCAGGATGCGACCGAGAGGGTATCATCCGAAGTAGAAAGGGCCGGGGAGACGGTCGAAAAGTCCGGGGACTGATCATCCCCAAGTTGTAATTTTTATGTTTTTCTTCAAGTACTTTTGTAGCCGATGATAAATCATAGCTTTATGATTTCACCCGTTTTCCTTTTGGCCGACTCGGAGTTGTTGTAAATCTTTCGAAATAGCAATGAACTGGAAGTTTCAAATTTAACGAACGATCGTGTCTTTTTAGTACGAGCAAGATATTGCGATACGGTATCGGCTTTTATCAATCATGCGACTAAAGTTCTAAGTGTAGAATATGCGAATCCGGTCGGCAGTATTTGGGACACTTAGAAATATTCTTAAGTCGACTGGAAGATGCGACCTGGTCGGCTAAATAATATTACAGGACTTAAGTTCGCGGAACAGAATCCGGCTTCAAAGTAAGTGTGAATACAAAACATGCGAGTAGCTCGGCTTAAGTTATTTTGTACCACTTAGTTTTCTAAGTGTGAATACCAATTGCAAAACAGGTCGGCGTTCTTATCAATACGACTTAGAAATATCTGAGTCGAATATAGGTTGCGAGTCTGATCGGCTTATGTACTATATGGCTTAGACATTGCGAATCAGGTCGGCTTATACACGGCGAAACGTGGCGTAAGGACGCATGTAAGAGGACTTGGCTTTTGTGCCGAATTGGGTGGATCAGACCTAGCTTTAGGCGAATCAGATATCTGACAAAGACGACGATATTAAAAGATGGCCAAATTTGAAGTAAAAATCTACGTTTTGTTCGTGAAAGAATAGCCGAACAGGCTTTTTCATAGTGAAGAGATTTAGTCCCCCCTTTTTTGATTGGAGGGAGCAGTTGTATCTGTCCTAGGACGGGTTGCCTATGTACCCCTTCCGGGGATCAAACCGCTCTATAATTCTTAGTGCTCGTGTGAGCAAATTTTTTTTTTTTTTTTGTGTCAGCATCTAATGATGCCGACCTTAATAGTAGTAGCGTTTGAGACTCATTGAGTTCCAAGCGCGAGGAACTTCGTCGCCAGCTGTGGTTTCGAGCCGATAGACCCCCGGTTTAACGATCTTTGTTACGATGTAGGGGCCCTCCCAATTAGCGTCGAGCTTACCGGGATTACGTTCCCTAGTGTTTTCGTAAACCTTCCGAAGGACAAGATCGCCTTGGTCGAAGTGTCGGTTTTGAATTTTCTTGTTACAGTAGCGGGCTGCTTGATTCTGGTAGTTCTGCATTCGGAGAAGTGCCTGGTTCCTTGTTTCTTCGAATGTGTCGAGGTTGCCAATCAGCATCGCGTCATTGAGATCGGGGTTTTTCGGGAGGACCGTTCGTCGTAAGCTGCCGACATTAACTTCGGCTGGCACCATTGCTTCACATCCGTAAGCTAAGGAGAAAGGAGTCTTTCCCGTCGCAGTTCTTGGTGTTGTACGATGAGACCAGAGGACTCCGTCGAGCTCGTCGGCACAAAGGCCTTTCTTTGAGTCAAGGCTTTTTTTGAAGCCGTCCAGGATTGTTTTGTTAGTTGCTTCAGCCTGACCGTTACCTTGTGGATGTCGAGGAGTGAATTTGCTGAGGTGGATCTTCCAACGTTCGCAGAATCCTTCGAAGTTTTTGGATATGAACTGTGATCCGTTGTCCGTGACGATCTCATGAGGTAAGCCGTGTCGATAAACGATGTACTTCCAGACAAAATCATGGACCTCCTTGTCCTTGATGCTGGTGAATGCCTTTGCTTCCACCCACCTTGTGAAATAATCCATCATGATGAGTATGTACTTGTGCTGGCGAGATGATGGCATTGGTCCGACGATGTCCATTGCCCAGCGCATGAATGGATAAGGAGGGATGGCCGATGTCAGCAGTTCGGTCGGCTGATGGATCATTGGAGCATGGCGTTGGCAGTATTCGCATTTGCGTGTATACTTGGTGCAGTCCTCCATCATGGTCACCTATGATTAGTTCAAGTTATTAATAATGCTCTCGCATCTATTAAACAACCTAAGGTTTGATTCCTAAGTGATCAGTTCATAAATCAAGTTAAGTTCAAATCAAGGAGAAGATCTAATTGATTTCCTTAACAAAGATAATAATTCTACAGACTCTTCATCAACCCTAAATCACCCTAACCTAACTAGCAAACTACTCAGACATATATATGAAAACACAAATCATGACTGAAATAAATTGCATAAATAATGAAAAGAGAATGATACTTGGTTTGAAATCTCGCTCGGATGAGTTAGAATTATCTCCACAAAAGCTCATGATCAATCTCTCTCTAAGTCTCAAAAACTATAAATTATGAATAAGGTCTTTGGCTAAACAATGCCTGAAAACTATTTATAGAAGAGGATTTTTCGTCCAGAGGCAGTCTTGTAATTTTTTCAAGCTTGAGACAGTTTTCTTATTCTGATGGAAATCCGGGTGCTTTGGCGGTCTTCATTGGTGTCGATCGACACCAAGGGTAGTGTCGATCGAAACCCTTTGTATAAATCGTCTCTTGACTTCATCACTTCAGCTGCTTCTCCAAAATGCTCCAAAAAGTGCTAGAATCTCCTTTTTAGCTCCAAGTGCTCTCCATCCTGTAAAGACTCTAATAGGACTCTAAAAACACCATAAGACTCTATAAAAACACTTATATCATGGCCTAAAAACGGGTAAAAACCATGATATTTCAACTCCCACAGACTTAGCTTTTGCTTGCCCTCAAGCAAAACAGAAACTTAGACTGAAGTAGAAGTTTGAAAACAGAAACTTTCGAGTA
The DNA here is from genome assembly GCA_020283515.1 of Alliaria petiolata. Taxonomy (NCBI): domain Eukaryota; kingdom Viridiplantae; phylum Streptophyta; class Magnoliopsida; order Brassicales; family Brassicaceae; genus Alliaria; species Alliaria petiolata. The sequence continues at coordinate 93,166,218 of JAHZTW010000002.1, forward strand.
CCTTTTCAAAACGCCACAAATGTTAACACTCTTGAATCCACATGCTAAAGAGCCAACCTTAGGTAATGTTCAGTGTACTTACCACAAGCTTAGCAATCTCCCAGTTCAAATCCAGATCCTTTCCTTGGTGAAATTTCGAACTCTAGCAGTGATATTGCTAAGAACTTTTCTGATTCTTTCCTTTCCTTAGTGCCTGAACAAGATATACTTTCTACAGCTCTCCTATTTTCTCTTAATGTGATTTAGTAGTCAATAAATTATGTTTAGTAGTAATTGTACTCAATTTGGGTGTAGTTATGTGAAATCATGTTTAGTACTGAATTAGGACCGAATTGTTCTATTAGTAATCACTAGGAGAGAACCCGCGCGATGCGCAGGTTTTACTTTAATTTGAGTTTCTAAAAATATGTTTTATATTTATATTTTGATTATTGATTTTATATTGTTTTAAAAAAATATTATTTTCTACTTTTTTTTCTTGATGATGTGTATAATCTCTTTCATACATTATTTCACGAATTTTTATTTATTCTTCAATTTTCATACTATTTTCATTTGTCTAAATCTTAATATTATGATATTATTTATTTTTTTCAATGTATTATTTTGAAGATTTTTTTTGTATATCTTTCATTGAATCCATATATTTTTTCATCTTTTAAAATTTTGTATATTTTTGTATGCATTTTTCTTATTCTCTATATTTTTTATATAATTTGTTATCTTCTCGATTTTTATTGATTTTATTGTTTTGTCTTATGATATTATAGGTCGGAGTTAACTTTTTAATTTATTCAATATCATAAAAAAAAATTTAGATTTGTGGTCGCGTAGATAGCGGTCGCGACCAAACGGTCATAGGTGCAATGGTTTCTTATTGAAGAGTCAAATCGGAATTTTTGCATCTTCTTATCTTCTCGATTTTTTATTGAATATTTGTTGTGTCTTACGATTTATATGTTGTTGTTAACTTTTTAATTTATTCAATATCATATTTTGGTTGGAGTTGTACCAAAGTTAATTATCCTAATTTATTTGCAAATGAGTATAAAACAACTTAAAAAAATAGAATGATATATATATATATATATATAATTATTTAATATATAAGATTTATATATATGTATGTTTTTAAATTAAATTTGAATTTCACCTAATTACAATAATTTTTAAATAGTTGAATTCAAATTTAATAGTTTTTATGTATAGCTAATTATACATATGTTAATTTTTATTTATGTTGCATGATGTTTAAAAAAAATAATAATTAACTGCTTATATATTTTATACATGTGAAAAAATAATGTTATGATTGACTAATAAGAAGAAACTGTTGTGACTTCTTCTAAAGAGTCTTATTCATCTGTTATATAGTAGATGATGATTTGTGATTTATGAATGTGTTATTTGTTTATTTTTTCAATGATTTTTTTTTAATATGTTATTTATTATTTTTTATACCGTAATAATAGATATTTTATTATATACATAACAGTTACACAATTTAATCTGAAAGAATAAGAAAGTGAAAATTAAAATTGTTTATAATTATGTTTAGTCTATATCTTTTTATCATATATAGTTGGATGGGTTTAAATTAGTAATTAACATGATCGCGACAGGTGGTTAGTGAATTGGTTAGATTTCGACATGTGTTGCAATTTGAATATATTATATAGTTAAAATTAAATTTAATGAGTAGTTAGATTTTAATAAATAATTGAGTGTTAGTATGTTATCGATTATGAAAAAAAAAATTAGTTAACTTCATTGTAAGAAAAGATAAGCTGAAACACTAATCCTTTAAAAAAATATAACTGGAATGCTTTTTTTGGGCTTTGTGAATAAGATTTTATTTGTCATTAATTACAATAAATATTGTATATAATTTAGTGATTTGATAACTTATAGGTGGTGTTTGTTTGAAGTTTTTTATTTTTTTAATTCTATAATTTATCCTTTAGATTTATTTTGTTATGTTATTTTCAAAGTTGTAATCTATATTAGATCACCATAGTTTTTTTACGCCTTTTACTATTATTATAGTAATTTTTGCAAAATTTGAGAAGGAGTACTTATGGCATAATGAATAAGACTGTTGATTTTTATTGAGAAGATTCTGAGATCGAATCCCCTTGGATGTGATTTAAAAGTATTTTGTTTGGTTCATTTAATGCCAAATGAAACAAAATTTAATAGGTACTAAAATTTAAAAAAAAAAATTTAAATAAACTAAAACTCACATGTGCAAAATGTGAAAAGAATAAAAGCAGTCAGAGTTCTTTCGTTTTCTTCCACAACTTGTTTAATTCACACTAACTCCATAAAGTTAAAGACTCGTATTTATAGCTTATATTTCTTTCTTTAGTTTGGAATTTTTAAAGTTTAATAAATGAGTTTGATCTCTATTCCTTATATTAATTTTGGTTAATTTCAACTTATACAGATTTTGATCTATTTTCACAGATGATTGCAATTCAATTTTACTATGAAAAAATATTATAAATCAATATTAGACCACACATCTAAAAAATTTTTTACGGGGATCTGCACATCCTCTCTGAGGCATATATGAAACGATATTCATCAAACTTGTTGGATGATGCAAAAGTTCTGATTTGACTTTTCACTAAGAATGAATTCTTATGATTGAAAATTGATGAATGACAAATAGTACCCTTTGTATCTATTTCATCTATGCAGACTTTTTGCCTATCCATTTCACAAGCATGTGCACAGCTTGATAAACTGAAAGGGTTATTTTTTGGAAAAATTAAAAAAATTAAGGTGTAAAATATATTTACCATTTAACTAATTATGAATGGATTAATACTAACATGAATTTAATAAATTTAAATTTGTTATTTCACTAATCAGAAATTTGGAATTTTGACTCACTTCAGAAATTCAAATTTGAAGTCTAAATTTACATATAAAATATTTAAAACTATCAATGGTATATGCTTCTAATTTAATGTGTAGAAAATTGCAGAAAAAGAGCGAATATCACATATTTTTAGAGAGATTAGCCGAGAAGTACACATGGCCTAATGGTTAAAATGATTGAATTTTAATGAGAAGATTGTGGGTTCGAGTCTTGGTGTATGCAAAACAAATTTTTAAAAATTAAATAAAATTAATTTTTCAAAATTAAATAAAAAAAGACAGGTGGCAAGCTCTTGTGTGATGACGTGACACTCGCAGGAGAGTTCCCTTCTACTTTTATATAGTAGATTTACGCTTCTTTTAGGGTATAATGTGATTTAGTAGTCATTTAGTGTATAACTAACATAATAATAAATTTTATATTTAGTAGTGATTGTACTCAATTAGCTTATAGTGATGTCAAGTTTTGTTTAGTTGTGAATTGGAACCGATTTGTTCTAATAGTAATCATTTACGCTAAAGTGATTTAGTAGTCACTATTTAGTGTATAATTAAGATAATAATAAATAATGTTTAGTAGTGATTGTACTCAATTAGGGTATAGTGATGTCAATTTTTGTCTAGTTGTGAATTGGGACTAATTTGTTCATTTAGTAATCATTTAGTTGATAATGTGATTTAGTAGCCATTTAAGGTATATATATTGTTTTACTGTTCATTTGTGGCTTTGTTTATACGTGTAGGCCTGGACATTCGGTTATTCGTTTCGGTTCTGGGTAGCAATCATTCGGTTTTGAATATTTCGGGTATAGAGATTTTGTACCCATATAGATATTGAATTTATTTCGATTCGGTTTGGTTCCTATCGGTTCTGGATCGTTTTGGTTCCCAATTTTCATAACAGATAAATACCCAAAAGTTTTAGGATATGGTTCGGTTCGAGTATTGGTTATCATAATACGTGAAAACCTAGAAATATACCAAAATACCAAAAATTATACATGAATACTCGAGAAAACCTAAAAAACAAATACCAAAAAATCTGAAAATATACTGAATACCTGAAATAACTATAAAAAAACTTGAAATACCAAAATATACTTGTAATATCCAAAATATAACTAATACATTTATTTTTTTTAGATCATTTGGGTATCCGATCGAGTATCGGGTAATACCCGGAACCGAACCAATACCCCCGAGTATTAATGAAGAGGATCCATCAGGTATTTTGTGTATAACCGAAACAAAAGAGAATCGGTAATTTTAGATCGGTTTCGGTTCGGATTTTCGTTTCTGGTTCTTTTTTCCAGGCCTAGATATGTGGATGGGTCTGTTATCGATACAAAAACATTTGAATTCGAGAAGTTGAATTCCAAACAAAAAAAAAACAAAAACAAAAAATAATAAAAGCAATGACAAGTCAAATCAACTTTTCGTATACTGTTGAAAATATAATATCTATTCTAATATAGTATAGTTTTTTAAAAAATATGCTTTGAAATGCTGTCATGTGCATTCTAAACAGTGACATGTATCACCTACATTTAATTTAAAATAAAATTTAAACACGTAAAAATGGATATTTCAACCCTAATACATCAAAAAATTATATGTTTATTTTGTAATTGGAGACTTAGAGAGAACACAAATCCAAGCTATATAAGAAAAATATGACAATTGTGATATATGTCTTGATAATCTACAAGAGGCGAAAAATATTTTAACACTTTATTTTGCAGTCACAAATTTCATCGCAAATGTATTTCAGATTGGTTATACTTTAAAACAAGATGTCTTTAATTATTGTCGAAAACAAATAATTTTATATTTTATATACGAAGGGAAAAAAATTCTCATTCACTAAAAAAATTATTATTCCACCAATCTTTTAATACAAAATTATAAAACTATATGATATTCACAAATTAGAATAAAATATTTATACACAAATTTTTATTAACAAATATTATAAAATAAATTGTAAAATTAAAATATTTAAATTATTAGTTAATTATACAAGGAAATTGCTTGGACAAGATTTAGACACGTTTAACCTTATCTTCTCCTTTTCCAACTTGGAAAACTAAGATTTTGAAAGGCAATAAGAAAGAGAAATATATATTTTCTTTTTCATCTCCTTCTCTCTCTTCATCGCTACATCCAGAAGACCGCTTCGCGAGCAGGATTTTGGGCTCTTTCTCAAGGACCCAAAGATTCACTTCCCTCTCTCGTCGCCAAGTTCAAATAAATCATCCCAAGAATACCAGTTGTTCCAATGGCACGACTCAAGATTCAGGTATGATCTCACGGTCAACGAACCAGCAATGGTCCAAGACGCACTCCATCATTGTGCAAGTTGGGTTAGGGTCGAGGAAGACCGAAAAACAGTTTTCTAACGCTACAAAAGCACCAAGCCTCCAGCCTCACGCGGTTCTTCAGCTCCTTGAAGTGAAAGGAGCGACAGAAGAGAACATAAGGAATCAAGAAGTTACTCTGGATCGCATAATCATGCAGTTCGGAAGGGACTAAGCACGAGCAAAGATTAAGCAAGCCTTAAGTCTGAAGATGGCCCCAAAATGATGCGACACGACCAGGAATTATATTGCATATATCACGAAGTCCACGGACATTGAACCGCGAAGTGCTACCAGCTTTGTGGGTCTCTAGTAGACCAGCACGAAGCAAGAAAGCTTGGAGAGATTAAAATCAAGGATCCAACGATGCCAAATCGAAGTGAAGAATAAAGAAATACGATCTTAAAAACTTAGAGATTTAGAAGAATGACTCTCCTATTAGTTTAAGGAAAATAACTCAAAACCTTAAACCCCAAATCTCATAAGTTGTGCCACAACTCTAGCACCTTCTTATATAGAGAAAACCAAAGACTAGATTCCTAAATCAATTAGGAAAACTTACAATTTAGATAACTCCTAAATATATATTTAGATATCTCCTAAATATACTTAGCTTGGCTAACAAGCTATTTCAAGCTTACAACAACATTCTCCCCCTTAAGCTTGAACTCATCATCTCTTACGTCTTTGACTCCAATGAAGCTCCTCATCTCTTTGAACTTTAACTTTCCGAGTGCTTTTGTCAAGATATCAGCCTTCTGTTCACTTCCCGGAACATGCTTGACCTCTACTTGTTCGTTTTCCACACACTCTCTAATGAAATGATACCTTGTGTGAATATGCTTACTTCGACCATGGAAGACTGGGTTCTTGGTGAGGGCTACTGCGGATTTATTGTCAATCCGAATGATCACCTTTTCGCACTCTCTTCCATTTATCTCGGCAAAGAGTTCTTGCAACCAAATAGCTTGTTTGGCTGCTTCAGTTGCAGCCATGAACTCGGCTTCGCAGGATGATAATGCCACTGTCTCTTGCTTTTGTGAACACCATGTAATCGGACATTCATCAAAATAGAATATATGACCAGTTGTGCTCTTTCCATCATCCACATCTACGTTGTGACTGCTGTCACTATAGCCTACTAGCCCATCTCCGTTTGAACTTTTGAATACAAAACCATGAGACAAAGTTCCTCGTAAGTACCTTAGCACTTGTTTTAGAGCTGCTCCATGAGACTCCTTTGGTTCTTGCATATAGCGACTAAGTACTCCAACACTGTAGGAGAGGTCAGGTCGCGTGTGAAGTAAGTACCGAAGACACCCAATACTTCTTCTATAGTCCTTCTCATTGATGCGTCCTTCTTCTAGTCCTTTTTATAACTTCACATTCGGATCCATTGGTACTTGAGACGCATTACATTCATTCATTCCAGCTTCTTCTAGAATTTTGGACGCGTACCTTTCTTGCTTCAACGTTATACCATCCTTGTGTTGAATTATCTCAATGCCAGATAATAAGTTAAAGTGCCGAGATCGCTCATCTCAAACTTTTCAGCCATTTCTCTCTTAAACGCAAGTATCATCTTAGCGTTAGACCCCGTGACCAATAGATCATCTACATAAACAGCAACTATAAGAAGATGCTCCCGCTCTTCCTTCCGATAAAGTGATGGTTCCTTCGAACACTTGACAAACCTAAGCTCTTTGAGAGTTTTATTCAGTTTCTCGTTCCATGTCCGTGGGGCTTGTTTCAGCCCATAAAGTGCTTTCTTAAGCTTGTATACCTTGTCTTCACTCCCTTTGATCACGAATCCATCTGGTTGGGTGACATATACTTCTTCTCTTAGTTCACCATGGAGAAACGCGGTCTTAACATCAAGATGATGTACTTCCCACTTGTTAGAAGCTGCTAGAGCAATGAGAAATCGGATGGTCTCAATCCGTGCAACTGGAGCAAACACTTCGTCGAAGTCAATACCGTGTCTTTGAACATAACCTTTGGCGACAAGTCTAGCCTTGTGTTTGCTGATACTTCCATCAGGTTTACGCTTGATCTTGAAAACCCATTTTAACCCAATTGGTTTGATTCCATTTGGTAGATCAACCAAATCCCAACAATTGTTTCTGATTATGGAAGTAATCTCATCCTCGCATGCTATTATCCATTCTTTAAATTCTTTTGCTTCGTTGAAATCTCATGGCTCCTCGTTTATCATGATTAAGAGGCGTTCACCTTCAGCTTCTGCGAAACAAAGATAGTCCTTCAAATATTCTTTTCTTTTTCGTGGTCTTGTTGATCGCCTTAGGGGCTGTTCCTCATCTTCCTCTGTTGTGACATCCTCGGTGTCACTTTCAACATCGTGTATATCTTGGGGTTCTGGTTCCTCAGGTACTACGTTTTCACTCATAACTCGAGTCTCACGATCACTTTCTTGTGTCTCTATCACCTCTTCTGTGTTACTAAACCCTTCGAACTTCAAGCTAAACATTCCAGAGTCTTCTTGATCATTCCACTTCCACCCATTACTTTCGTCAAACACTACATCTCTGCTGATGATTATTCTTCGGTTTGTTGGGTCTAATAATCGATATGCTTTTGACCCAGGTTCTGTTCCCAGATGGATCAATGCTCTTGACCTATCGTCCAATTTCTTTCGACCAACAATCTATGTTCTTGCGTAGCGAATACATCCGAAGACTCGAAGGTGCTAGAGGTTTGGTTTCTTGCCTTTGAAAACTTTGTATGGAGTTTGTGCTATCAATGATCTCGTTCCGACTCTATTTATCAAATAGGTAGCGTGCCTCACAGCTTCTCCCCATATATAGTTTGGTATACTCATGTGTTTCAAGATGCTTCTAGTCATCTCTAGCAAAGTCCTGTTCCGTCTCTCAACTACTCCGTTTTGTTGAGGAGAATAGGGCGCAGTTAGGTGTCTCTTGATACCGTATTTCTCACAGAAATCTTGAAACTCATGTGATACAAACTCTCCACCTCTATCAGTATGAAACATCTTGATTACAGATCTTGTTTCTTGCTCGTCCAATGTCTTGAATCTTTTGAACTTTTCAAACGCTTCACTCTTCTCCTTCAGTAAGATCGTCCACATATAGCGAGAGTAGTCATCAATGAGCACGAAAACGTACCTCTTCTGTGCTGGAGTAGGAGGTGTGATGGGCCCGCATAGATCTCCATGTATGAGTTCGAGTACTTGAGTCGCTCGGTACAAAGTTGCTTGCGGAAACGGTTGTCTCGTCTGTTTCGCACGTAAACATGATACACAAGTCTCTTTCTCTACTGTCATGCTTGGTATACCCGTCACTAGTTCCTTGGCGATCATCATCTTCATTGTTTCCAAACTGATGTGTCCCAATCGTGCGTGCCACTTTCTTGATTCACTCCAAGAAAGTAGTTGTAGACACCTAATCATCTCGACTTCCATTACTACTTTGTATAGCCTGTTCTTGGACCTAGTGGTTCTGATCAATAGTGCTCCGTTTCGATCATACAATGCTAAGAAATCATCTTTCATTCAAACCTCACAACCTGCTTCTGTGGCATGTCCAAGACTCAAGATGTTGCTTTTCAAATCCGGGATAAAGTATACATTGTTAAGAACCTTCTTCTCGCCGTTTGCAAATATGAAACGAATTGATCCTTTTCCTCTTATGTCAACACGGGAGTCATCGCCAAACCTTACTTTTCCCGTAATTGCTTCATCGAGATCAAAGAAGAAACTGCGTTTTCCACACATATGGTTACTCGCTCCATTGTCGAGATACCATTATATTGTTTGTGTCTAGATTAGCGTCGAAAGTACTTGGTTTTACCCTTCTCTCGTTGAGATACACCACCTCGTGTACCATCAACTCATCAGCTTCTTTTCTATCATCATCCTCCTTTTCAACTACTTCTTGGAGCTTAAGTAACCTATCCGGGCAATTCGATGCATAATGCCCTAACTTGTCGCATCTATAGCACATTATCTTAGAATCATCTCGTTCTTGTCTATAACTAGACCGTCCACGGCCTCTCCCTCTCCAGTTAGAACGACCCCTTCCTCTGCTGCTTCCAACGTAGTCTTGTTGAGAACCTCGCGAATCAGTGTTGGTGTACATGAGTTTTCCTTGATCACCGTGCCCTTCTTCTTCTTCTTCTTCTTCACAAACTCTATCTTCATAAGCCTTTAACCTTCCCACAATATCTTCGAAGCTAGTGGTGTTAAGATCAAGAACTTGCTCAAGAGCTGCGACGATATGTATGTATTTTCTTCGTGGTAGACTCTTAAGAAATTTCTTCACGAGCTTTGGTTCGTCAATGGTTTCACCGAGAGATGTCGATTTGGAAGATATTTCAGAGAGTTTTCCCACAAAAACATCGATCGAATCAGTTTCCTTCATCTTGATTATGTCGAACTCTGCCATTAGGGTTTGCAACCTCGCCTCCTTTACCCTATCGGCTCCAACATGTCTTGCTTTTATTGCGTCCCAAACTCCTTTTAAGGTATCAAGGTCTCCGACTTGCAAAATCAAGGCCTCTGGTATGGGTTGAAACAATAAAGCGATCGCCATGTTGTTTTTTTCTTCGTCTTTTCCTCCAGGATCTATGGTTTCCCATACTTTGTTTACCTTGAGGGCGATCTTCATTCGTATAGACCAGACCGTGTAATTTGTAGAACTCAGCATGGGACACTTGACGGAGGAAGGTCCGATCTCCTTGGATTTGATATCTTTGATGTCGATTCCTTCATTCTTCTTATCGGTCATGATGATCTTGCCGCAGACTTTCTTCTCTTTTATGGCTCTGATACCAAATAAAGAAATACAATCTTAAGAACTTAGAGATTTAGAAGAATGACTCTCTTATTAGTTTAAGGAAAATAACTCAAAACCTTAAACCCCAAATCTCATAAGTTGTGCCACAACTCTAGCACCTCCTTATATAGAGAAAACCAAAGACTAGTTTCCTAAATCAATTAGAAAAACTTACAATTTAGATAACTCCTAAATGTATATTTAGATATCTCCTAAATATACTTAGCTCGGCTAATAAGCTATTTCAAGCTTACAACAACAAAGAAACACCAAATAAATTGGAGTCCGCAGATCGTGAACAAAAGAAAAAATAAATCAACCTAATCATCGGAGGATTGAAACTCTACGGGTAATCAAAAAGATCAATCAAAAGACACTAGCGACGTGCAAACAAAGAAAAAGCTAATGGCGAACTAATGTTTCCTAAAGTGGAAATAACTTTCGCTTAAGAGGATCGAGTGAATCTAGACAACATCAATGAAGGCGCCCTCATGGTAATTCTTGATATATGGGCTAATTGCAAAGTCTCACGTATTCTCACTTACACAGGTAGCTCTGGGAATATAATTTTCTTGGAAACCTTGAAGCAAATGGGCATTGTGGAAAAATACATCTGAGGTACGACGTCAACTCTACGGGTTCAATGGTGAGACTGCGATCTCAATAGGAAAAATAGAATTGCCATTCTCGGCTCATGGAGGCATGAAGATGGTAGACTTTTCCGTAGTCAACAAAGAAATTCCTTACAACGCAAATTTGGGAACTCCTTGGCTCAATTCGATGAGGGTAGTAACCTCGACTTAATTATCATCAATGCATCAAATTCCAGAGTCTAGAAGGAGTCAAGGTCGTAAGAGGATCCAAGTTAATTGGACCATCGCTGAAGATCTAAACTAAGAAGACAATTTTATTTGTGGGTAAAACCATAGATCGAGTTGGGAACGACAAACAGAAAACATATAATAAACAATCTCAAAGTGCAGATAAGAGAGATTTCATTGAACTACGGCGTGGCTTGATCTTAAAATGGATACGTAGGCAACTTGCGAAGTCAAGTACAGCTACAAACAATATTAAATAAATAAAGTGTCTTATTGATAAAACCAAGGGGGCTAAAATGCCAAGTAAATTTCTTCGAATTTCTAACAAATAAACATATGCATGTCGATTTCTTTCGGTGTAGAAACTGAGAAAGACAAGGACACGTTTGATAAAAAAAATCATACTTCAAATATCTCAACCTTTGTGAACCTTCCAAGGAGCTTTGGAGAAGGTTATCTTTTGAGTGTTCTTTCGCCACCGCCTCCACCAATTACCAGGTTTCTTTTCAGCCTTTGAGCAACACTCACCTCCAAAATCGAGGAAATATCTTTAGATGGCCTGCTAGAAAATGGGTAGGAAAAGATCAACATAACATCTAGAAAGATGGGGTTAAAAAAATGAGATCCTTACTCTACCACCAAGGTACGTTCGTTGTCGTGAGATCCGATGTGGAAATATGAAAGGAATATTTCAGACAAAGACCTTTCACTTTCGCACAGGTTTCCGGGGAAGATAATTACACCAATATTTTACAACTTTTATCTATGATTTCAAGATCTTTTGCATGTGTCTTAACTCGGTTTTAAATGGTTTCAAGTGATTTCCATGTTTTCTAGTTTTAAAAGTCATTTCAGGTAATTTGGACACAAATGGCACTTTTTGGAGTTTTTTTGGAGTAAAACAGCTTTTGGACAAATTTTGACCACCAGAAGTCTTGCATTCGATGAAGACCTTCAACAAACTTTCTACGGCTCATTTTTGGACACAAGAAATAGGATTGAGTTACCTTCTGCAGTGAAGTGTTTTGACGGAAATCTCGTAGTTATATATTCATATATGCTTGTTTTACTAAAGATATGTCATGCTGCCTCGAAGACAAAACAGGCGCAGAAGTCAAAGACAGACAAGAGCCATCCACCGCGAGATCAGAAGCCTCTCACATGGCGAATTCAGCCCAATTTTTGGCCAGCCATCACGTCTTCATCAAGCCCAAAGTTCAAGCATGTTTGTTTTTGAAAGCTCTTAATCAACCAAGAAAAACCAAAATACTCTCGACCTTTGAATACCTATTAAAAACAATGTTTTAGAGTTCTGCATAAATCCGAACATTCGTTCATTCACACAGCTGTTCGCGATCATCTAGCAGCCAATTTTCTTTTGTTGTTTTTGCATTATTAGTTCTTCGTTTTTGTTACTTCAAGGGACCATACGTCTACCTCTATACTTTTTAGAGAAGATTTCGAAACCTCTTACTTATTTTATTTATTTATTTCGCATGTTGATATGATTTGCATGATGTTTTGCACTTCAATGTACGAGTAGTTTATTAGTTGGGTTTTTAGAGTTTTCGAAGAGGTTTAATCATGTATATTAGATATTTGGTTGATAGACTTAGGATTATCTTAGGTATCTTCAATTTATTTTTGTTTTTAATGTATGATTCTTGATTGATCATCTAGCAACTGATTTTAGAATTAACAAAACCATTCACGTTTTGAATTTGTTAACCAGAACAAGAATAGACGAGCAATTGTTTCATAATATACGAAAGCATTGTTATGGAGCATTGTGAAGGTTGATGAACTTTAATTTAATGTGTGCGTTACTGAGTAATTAGCAACAAACACTGAATCTATTATATTATTTGCGAAGTAGAAATCCTATGTGTCGCTCCCAGGCTCGCTCTCGCGGATTTTTTACCGTTTTACCCTTAATGAATAATTTTGATTTAGCTGCTTGGTTTGTTAATTATCAACACGGTTTGTCGAGCTAATTATTGGTTAACTAGGTCGAGATGTTATTGGTGAGCTCTAGGTAATTGTGACGCTATATATACTTCTTCTACGTCTTAAAAATCAAAACCATTCATCGGCGATTTGTTTTCGTTTTGCTAGGTTGTATTGCTAAGGTATAACATATTTTTGCTTTTTGGGGAAACATATGTTGTAGTTTGTCTTTTTTCTGTTATCGATTGTCGTCTTTTAGTGTGGCTTCTTCGTGTTTATGCTCTAATTATCTGTGTTTGATATCGTTTGTCGTGGCTTCTCAGCTCTCGTGGTCACAAGTCTTATCTCTCGTGTAGATCGATGGAGACGTCTTCTGATTAGTTTACTATAGTTTATTTGACTAGGCTTAGTGAGTATGCATCCCGTGATATAGGAAATATTACATTATTAGGAGGGTCATGTAAGTGTTTTATTGGGTTTTCTAATTAAATTATTATTGGGTTTTCTAAATTTTTTGTAGGGTTTTAGCTAGGTTTTCTATATAAAAGCGTTGAATACACTTTCATAACAATAATCAGAAATTTAAGAAAAACTATTCTCGTCTCTTGTCTTTTTTGTTACGTAAAGCTTAACCCTAGCTGAGAATCCCTTCTTCAATCAAGGATTCTTTACAGTTGAATACCAAATCTGTGTTTTAGGAACATTGATTTGGGTTTCTATCGGCTACTTGATAAACTACGGTTTATCTTTATCAAAGGTATCAGAGCCCAAACGATTCTTGGAAGCCATGGCCGAGCAGTTGTTTCAGACATCGTGCGAGTAGGATGATCCTATTTCCAAATTGGAAAAGCTGCAAGAAACGAAAGGATTAATAGATTATCATGAGAAATTCGAACTGATTCGTTCAAGGGTGAATCTATCAGATGCAACCTTGGTAAGTAATTTTCTTGCTGGATTAGAAGATGATATGCAGAAAAATATTAGCATGTTTCAGCCACAGTCTGTGGAACAATGTTTGCTAGTGGGAAAATTGTATGAACGAGCATACTCTAGGAAGCAGAAGTTGATTAATCTCAATCAGCTTCACGGATCTTCTTCAGCAATGTCTGCGATTCCGGAGGTACAGGTGACGAACATGGAACTAGTTGGAAGAGCAACAACAGAAAACTTTGATGAATGCTTTTATGAATTTTTAGTGATTCAAAAGCAGAATTTAAGGAGTTCCAAGAAGCAGTTTCAGATTTGATTAATGCATCCCAGTTTCAAGACACCAATGAGACTCAACAAGAGTTGCTTCACGACACAGAAATGACTCACGAGCGCGAATCGCATGAGATCAATGAGTCATATACGATGATTAATTGTGTTCCACAATCTCACGTACCAACCTCTTTCCTAGAACGTAGCCATAGATTTTGCAGTATATCTTTGGACATTTTTGAAGATTTTCCATGCTCATATGCAATTGTGGGAAAACATCAAGTTCAGTTGCAATCTGGTTTTGAATGTGTAAATGCCAAAGACAGTGCATACCATGTTTTCGACAAAGGAAAAGACAAATTACAACAAAGGAAGAAACTGAGTTTGTCTCCTAAGTCCTGGAAATTCAAGTTCAAAAGGAAATTTGAAGCTGTATTTTGCTATGGATCACATTCTGGTTTGGATTTTAATGTTGATGTCACAGCTGGTATATCAATGGATGAGTTAAGTTCAGTTCGCAAGCTTTCACTTAGTGTCTTAGACCATAAGAGTAGTTTGGCAGCCTTGGAAGAATAAGGCTGAGAACTTGTATGAAGTTTCCTTCTTAGTTGGAGATAAGCAACTTTCAAGTTCCTTGCTTCGGGCAAACCAAATATGGGATCCTGGTGGCAATTTCTCTACAACTGAAGCTACATGGGAGTTTTCAATTGAATTGCTGCAACAATTACGTTTTTAATAAACCTTGAGGTCAAGGTTTTTTCGAACAAGGAGGATTTGATATAGGAAATATTACATTATTAGGAGGGTCAGGTAAGTGTTTTATTGGGTTTTCTTATTAAATTATTATTGGGTTTTCTAAAATATTAGTAGGGTTTTAGATTTTTTATATAAAAGCGTTGTAATACACTTTCATAATAATAATCAGAAATTTAAGAAAAACTATTCTCGTCTCTTGTCTTCTTTGTTACGTAAAGCTTAACCCTAGCTGAGAATCCCTTCTTCAATCAAGGATTCTTTGCAGTTGAGTACCAAATCTGTGTTTTAGGAACATTGATTTGGGTTTCTATCGGCTACTTGATAAACTACGATCAAGTGGAGGGGGACATTCGGGAAACTACTTGATTTGGGTTTCGAAACACAATCTTAGAATGGTTACATTGTTCTAGTGGAGGGGGACATTCGGGAAGAGATGTAACTCATCAGCGAGTTAAAGGATTGTTTTATTGGAAGGGTATGTCTAAGGATATCCAAACTTACATTCGAAGTTGCAATGCGTGTCAGCAATGTAAGTATGATACCTCGGCGTCTCCAGGTTTGATTCAACCTTTACCAATTACGGAAACAATCTGGACCGATATTTCCATGGATTTTATCGATGGATTACCAAAATCATACGGTAAGACAGTAATTTTGGTGGTGGTGGACCGGTTAAGTAAAGCAGCTCATTTCATAGCCCTTTCTCATCCTTATACGGCCGCGTCTGTCGCTCAAGCGTTCCTCGACAATGTATTTAAGCTTCATGGGTTTCCGCAGTCCATTGTCAGTGATCGTGATGCTGTGTTTCTCAGTGACTTTTGGAGAGAATTATTTAGTTTACAAGGAGTGGCTTTGAATCTCTCAAGTGCGTATCATCCACAGAGTGATTGTCAGACCGAAGTGGTGAACAAATGTCTTGAAACTTATTTGCGGTGCATGTGTAGTGATCGTCCACACCTCTGGAGTAAATGGCTTCCTTTAGCCGAGTTTTGGTATAACACCAATTACCATTCCTCCATTCAGATGACTCCTTATGAAGCTGTTTATGGAAAATCACGTCCACAACACTTACCATATCTTCCGGGTGAATCAAAAGTAGTGGTGGTTGCTAAATGTTTGCAGGATCGAGAAAACATGACTTTGCTCTTGAAGTTTCACCTTTTAAGGGCTCAGCACAGGATGCAACAAAATGCAGATCAACATCGCACAGATCGACACTTTGACATTGGTGATTATGTGTATGTCAAACTCCAACCTTATAAGCAGAAGTCGTTGGTGATGCGCTCTAATCAGAAGCTTTCTCCGAAGTATTTTGGTCCTTATAAGATCATTGACAAATGTGGACAAATTGCTTACAAGTTAGAGCTTCCAACATCTTCTCAAATCCATCCAGTATTCCATATTTCTCAGCTAAAACTTCAGGTTGGATCTTTCCAAACATCAACTCAGCTTCCGTCAGTCATTCAAGATGTACTCGTGAAGGAACCACAAGAAATTTGGAAAGAAAAATGGTCCAATGGCAAGGACGAGCTGCTACAATGGTTCTGGTCAAGTGGACGAATCAATCTACAGAGGAAGCAACTTGGGAGTTTCTTTACAATTTGCAGAGAAGATTTCCGTCTTTTAAACCTTGAGGTTAAGGTTTTTCAAATGGGGGAGATTTGATATAGGAAATATTACTTATTTAGAGGGTCACGTAATTGGCCAAGTTTGGTTTATCAAATCTAAGTTATAATTTATGGGCTTTCTAAATTATTAGTAGGGTTTACGGTTTTCTCATATATAAGAGTTGTAAGAGGTTTTTATATAATAATAATAATCAGAACTTTAAAGTAATTCTTCTCCTCTCTTTGTCTACTTGCTACACAAGCTTAACCCTAGCTGAGAATCCCTTCTTAAATCAAGGATTCTTTGCAGTTGAGTACCAAATTTGTAGTTTATCTCTATCATCCCGTTATCGCTGCCGATTGTCGAGCTTATTGTTGAATTAGGTCAAAAATTTGGAAAACCCTAGATCGTTTAGATGCTATATATACTATTGATCCTACGTCTCGGTGAACCCTTTAGGTCATTGTGAGGTTATATTTTCTTGGTGACATCTTTCGTTACGAGACTCCTTACTCTTTCAACCACAAGCCTTTATTCTCTCGGAGAATTTCCAAGATCATCTTCTTATCTGATATCAGATCCCACGAGGAGTCTCCTCGTATGAGTTTTTACTCTTTTATACATGTTGCCTTTTGTTTTTTTTTCCAGAAAATCTCATAATTAGTCAATGGTATTGTGTGCTTTGTGGTTCTAATGCAGAGAACTGCCTGTCACATTCAGTTTTTTTTGCACTCTCGAGATGGCTACCAGTGACATTGCATGTTGATTACTACAAATTTGTGAGAGGCATTCAAGTCCTTACGTCCTTACATTGGTCCTTTTTCTCCCATTGGAAACTAAGCACAACGAACAGATCATGGTGGCCTCAAGTCCTTACATTGGTCCACATTTCTTCACAAATCAGTATTCGGATTGCCACTTACCGCTATGGAGTACAGATTATTCTTCGAGGTAAAAAGGGTAACTCTTATCCAAAAGAACTCTTTTCATTATTATTTTGTTCAAGTTTTGATATGGTACGAGTATTTACAGACCCCACGTTTTGGGTCTACCGCATTCAATAGTGTAAGTCATTACAATTCACGTTTGTAATTCTTTCTTTTCATGAACGTTTCATTTCAGCATTGATTGTTACATTTAATCTTTGAAGCAGCCATAAATAGTTGAATTCTTTTTTCTCTTTTTGATTCAGTCTTGTCGTGATGTCTCTGGCGCGTCGTAATCGAGTCTTTGGTCACCACCACTCAACAGTGGTTTCTAATGACATCAACCAGTCCGTCTTTTATTTTTTGGTTTCCTTTCGTTGGCTTAAATTACAGCCGCTTCTTAGAAAAAAAAAAAAAAAAAAAAACCTAATCGCTTAAGCTATATATAAGTTGGAACAAGGTACGTTTCTTAAAAAAAATAATTTCTCTAGGAGTCGCACAGAGGCCATAGAAGTCGTTAAGGTTTATCATCATCATCTAATACTCTCATGTTTTTGTTTTTCAGGGTTTCTTCTCTGGACTTCAAAACTCCTCTACTCTTCCCTTTGCCAAAAAATCTTCTTCGAATGAGTTTGTTTCCTTCGTCACTTTCCAGATTTCTGCAGTGAGTTCCTTTCCTCTATATATATGGCTTGGCTTAATCTCTAAACTCAAGAGCTGTCTCCTGTGTCTAATGCCTCTGCCACTGGTTTTAGAAAGGTGATTCCAATATTCTAAATTTCGTATTTCTTTCGTTAGATTGTTTAGTTACTTAATTTGATTTATTTTGTGTATTGTTGTCTATACATGGCTGGCTACGGTTTTATATATAAATTTCTCGATGTTTAGATCTGTCTTTGTTTACTGCAGATATTGCGGGACTATCTATACGCTTCAAGTTGATGAACACCATTAAAAGGTACCAACTTTTATTAGCTGCTACGAATGCAACCGATGTGATCCCTTTCTAATTTACCTAATCACTTCCGTTCCCTAATCACGTTTATTAGTCTCCGAATTTCATCGCTCGACATCATCGCATATTCTCTTTTTTTTCGTACCTTCTTCAACAAAGGGATCACATTGGTTTCTTTGATTGTCTATTTCATAAATTGGTTTTCTGTACGTGTTATTTTGGGAAATGTCGGTAAATTGTTTTAACGTCCAAATTAAAAACAGAAAAAGGTTGGATTGCTTACTTGGTGGGCATGATCAACAAAAAAGGTTCGCTTAGATTTTAAGTGTGTGTACACTTTTGTTGTTTTCACTATCGTTAGATTTAGATTTTGTTAGTTTTGGGCATCGCTACTATGTATTATCTATGTTCGGATATTTCCCTTTCTTTGATTTAATTTGATAACACTAATATTCAATTTGTTTCCTTTGTAGCCGAGAATCTTTGAGTCTCTTTGTTGTAAGGGATCTCGAACAGCAGAGGTTAGATTGAGAAGAGGATAGATAATAAGCGTTTATGTGTAGCAAGGAAAAAAAAGAGAATAATTCTCAGGATATTTGGTCCTCTTTTTCATCTAATATTTTTTGGTTTTTATGTTAATTAAGCATGGTTATAGTTTGATGTGTAATGTAGTGATCGTTTACTTTGTTTCTGAATGTTTGGTTCAATAATTTGCTTTTGGGATTTAGTATACTAATTCTGTGTTTTCTCGTGTGGTATTGGATTTGGAACAGTTGATGTGCAAGGTTCAGAAACACAAATCAATATACACGTCGATACTTTCGAGATTATTCTGTTAAGGAATTGTTCTTCTTCTTTTACTCAAATTTACACGCACTACAACAAATATAGGTATTGATAGCAGACGCTTAACGCTATGATATGGTTATTATAGTATTTTCATGAATGCTATTAAAAGAGACGTTATAATAGAGTGGCTATATACGATAGCGTTTTTGAGCCGGTGCTATCGTAGGATATCCTATAATAGCATCTTTATAATGTTATATTACAATTATTAATAACACAAATACCGTGCTATGTTTAGTTATATAATAGTATTTTTAGGTTGCTATATATAAATTAAGCGTAGCTCTCTTTTCTTGCTATGATTTAATTTTCAGTAGCTTTATGTTAGTAGCTCTCTTTTCTTGCTATGATTTAATTTTCAGTAGCTTTATGTTAGTGCCATTTGATTAATTCTCGTAGCATAGATGTTGAGCTATTTGTATATGAGTTGTAGCTTTTCTTGCTATAAACCACGTCTATACAGCATATTCACATGAAGTTACAATTTATGAGTAGAAACCTGTAATGAAGCTGAAATTGTATTTCATAATTGAAAATATCACACATTGTCGTCGAGCATACAATTCAATATCATAATTCCAATTACAATTGCAAGCATCAAGTTTATACTAACATCTTGGCGCCAAGAGAGTCAATTGAGGGGCTTTGTTCTTTTGTCATCTTCTCATGTAATCTTTCACCGGCCTGGACAAAAAAAAATAGATTATACATAGTCACCATGTTAAATTTTAAAAACTGCAGAATCAATATGCAAAGACGGCAACTTTTTTGGTCTTTTGGATCACTTAAAAAACAAGTGTAAAGCTTATTTTGCACATGTACAAATCGAAATTATCATGGGAGGATGATAAGCATGATAACAAAATCTAGTTTTATATCTATATAGATAAGCATGCACAAATGGTGGGAACGGCAATCGTGTGATCAAAATTCTCACGGGGGCATGATAGTTTCAGATGGTTACTAAGAAGCAAGTAAACACAGAAGATTATAACTTATGTACCTCGCTGAAAGGTTCCTTTTATCATTTAGTTCAATGATGCTCTCTTGAAACGATTTGTAGAAGAATCTCGACAACCAAGTCTCGTTCCTTATCCGGCTGTAAACCAAAAGGAAATGAAATACCAAATTAGTGGATTTATAGATCTAACTAAGCTAAAGAAGTCACAACAAACATTATAGAAGAGAGACAACAATCACAATGCAAGCACTTCATATCCATTACTAATCTTTTCTAACCGGAAAGAAATTGATGTCACTCTATGGATTCTAGACCACTCAAACCCACAAAATCCGAACTTCCGTACACTCACCAAGGGGAAAAAAATATTGACAAAGGTGCACGCCAGAATACCTTTTAGCCTGCTGCTCTTCTAATTTATTTTGTCCTGTGTATAACTTTTAGCAATATATAAAAAAAACAAGTACTATTGTTTTCCCTTCACCTGTCTTCATCTCTGCAACGGATCCATCATGAAGCACTCCTCCACCAAATATCCGATGCAACAAAACCATAAGTATACTTAACAATCTCTCTTCAAAATGATATAACTAGTATGGATTAGAGTTTGAGAGTAATATAGACATACCTGCACATCAAAATGATGCATCCCAATTGTTCTCTTTGCAGCTTCACGAACAACAGCAAACGCCTCTACAAGGAAAAACATTATAAAAGGTGAGAAAGCAATTGCAGAGATTAATCAAAACAAACTATCATTCTTAAAGAGAAAAATAAAGTAAAGTCCACGAAAGGTTTTGATCAAACCAGCTTGCATATCTTCTAGGTGATCCCCTCGTGCCAACTTTTCCCGAAATTCTGCAGTTTTTGCTTTCAGCTAAGGAGGTAAACAAAGAAAAACCAAAAACACATTAAAGAATCGTATCAATTGAAAAAAATAAAAACATAATAATGTCTCAGGCAAGCAGTGAACACTAAGTTGAACCTGTTCATCCGAAAGGCTTTGAATATGTAGTTCGAGGGAATTAACAGATTCCAAAAGATGATAGTAGTCCCGCAACACCCAATAATCCATGCTCGCAACATCTTATAAATTTCTCTTCAAACTACCCAAATTCCCCTAAAATATGGATGATATTAACAATAAATATATAATGAAAAATAAAATACTAGTGAGAAGCTTGAGAAAGAAAACTACATCCAAAATCTCATTAAGTAAAGCATCTTACGAACAAAACCAAATCAAAAATTCACCAGAAATGTCATTGAGAAGAAAGAGACACCAAAAAAACAACTAAGAAAAACAGAAGAGACAAATGATCGAACAGTTGGTGTGCAAAAACTACTGTCAGATTTTAACGCATATCATACCATTAGGGAAGCAGAGACACAGCTTCTCCGAACAAAGTGACACCTTCGAATCGGTGTCACAGACCGAGAGAGAAAAACACCAGATAAGGGTTTTGTCCATGGAAACTTATTACTTCTAGACAGTAAGCAGTGAAACTTACCTCCTCAGATTGGTCTCTCTTCTGACCAGATTTAGGCTTATATCTGAAGAGCCACTTGCTTTTTCTGTGCCGAAGCCTCCTTCGCCGTTTAATCAATTCCGCCATACTCAACCCTCAAAATCGGAGCCGCAGAAACCGTGTGAGAGCAGGACCTTAGGAACCCCAAACCCTAACCTCAACCGTAGGCTCCGTAAGAACCCTAGAAGAACCCCATTGATCGTAGAGATAGAGTTAGGGTTTCGGTGAGTTGGGTTGGAGGAGACGCCGGCGGAAATGGAGAGAGGAGGCGACTTTTCGATTTCCAACGAAGACGAGGAGATCAACAATGAGAGAGGGAGAGAAAAGTGCCACATTGAGAGAGGGAGAGCGTAGATCTGCCGTGAGAGAGAGAGAGGAATTTGTTTGTGAATTTGATCTAAGAAGACAGGAAAAAAGATTTAATTGATCAAAACCCCAAATTTTGGGATAGATTCCGCCAAAACCAAATTTGGTCTAAGTGTAATATGGTGGTAAATGAAAAAAAATTGGTTCGAAGTTATTTTTAGCTTCCCGCTTAGTCATTTATCTGTTTAGCATTTCTAAAATGCTATCATACAACAATTTAATCCTGTATAATATCTTTAATAGCACTTACATAAATCGTGCTATCATAATGTGCTATCAATACCCATATTTGTTGTAGTGACGTCAATACTTTCGAGATCGTGGCTACATAGGTAAGTTTCACTGTCTTTGGTTTTATTGATATATATAATCACGCTATTTGAATTGTATAATATTTTCTTGACTTACTGATGGTGCTTGTTACGCTTGTGTTAAAAGTCACGATTTAATTGAGCTGTACAAAAAGTTTTAGCAGATAATTTATCATCGCTTTGTTTTCATTATTGCTAGGTTTGTGAACTGAAGTTTATATAAACATTATTGGTGCTATTATCTCTTCCAGGCTCTGCTCAATGCTTTGCTCGAACCCAAGCTTGATTCACACATTTTCAAAAATATTACCGATGAGCCCATTGCAGCTGGTACCGTCTGGGCTTTTTAAAAAGCCTTAGGCAAAAAAAAATTTTTGGGCCTTTTTATATAGGGTTTAAAAAAAACAAAAATTTGGACCCTTTTTTCTTTAAAAAAATTTTAAAATTTGGAATGGGCCCAGGGCCTTGGCCCCTCCGCCTACCCCACTGAGCCGGGCCTGGCTGGTAGGCTTCTCTCAGAGATCTGTATACAAACGTATCCAAGCAATTTCCATTTTAAACGAAGGAAGAATGTTTGGAAATTCCATCTTTATTAGAAAAAAACTCATGATTTACCAGCTACACTCAAATAAACTCTTGCAAGACGACTACTTGTGGCGTTGGGATGAGGAGATATAAATCAACCAAGTTGGGATTAGTTTGCTTTGCCTCCAAGTAGGTGTCTTTTACTGAAAATAAACTCTTGCAAGAAGACTACTTGTATCTCATCGTTATTCATGAGTGTAAGATTGTAAAGTGGTTTTAGTGCTCTACATATGTGTATACATTTTCATTTTTTTATAAATTAAAAAGTAAAATTAGTATACATAATCTATGTAAAAAGAGAGTTTTGAGGTGTAATATTATTTTCTTAAAGAATCTTGATAACTTTTTTAAAACGATTGTTTCTTTAATATGATGTTACTAATTTTAAAATTTACATAAAATCAATAATTAATAGTTGAACACTCATAAAAAAATTTTAATTGTTTTTTAACATATGCTTATTGTATATATAATTAATAAAATGTAAAACTATTACTTAAATCATGTAATTTTTTTTATTTAATAAAAAATTTTAAAAATTTATCCTGCCCAAGACGCAGTAAAACACCTAGTAATTAAGTTGTTAGACATGGGTAGTCGGTTTTACGAAAATACAGTTTTTAGTTATTGTTTCCATCCAAGGGCGTGTTGGATTTCGTGTTGGATTTCTTCTTTTATTTTGGCCCAAAGTAGTTTGAACAAGTCTTTAACTTTTCAGATTTTTCGGCCTTCTATCGGCCCAACTAGAGATGATACGCATTTAAATATTTGGGACAATTTTCACCAGAAAGTAAATACAGTAAAACCTCTATAAATTAATAACGTTGGGACCGTGAGGTTTTATAAAAAAATATTAATTTATAGTGATTATTAATTTATAGATATATTATTTGGTTGAAAAACTAATTTTGGGACTGATAAAAAATATTAATTTAGCGAGGTATTAATGAATCGAGTATTAATTTATAGAGGTTCAACTGTACAAGCGTTAAGCTTTTTTCAGCGCGTCGAGTACACCAACTCTATCTTTCTCCACCAGGTATTTCGCTCTTTCTCTCATGTTTTTTTTTTAAACGGCTCTTTCTCATATGTGTCTCTCTCAGTCTCTCTCTGAGACAAATGTCTCTCAGTCTTTCTCTAAGACAAAGGGACAAAACCGGCTATTTTTTCTCATTTTTCTCATACCTACTTTCCATACTTTTCATATTGAAATTAAATACTACCATTCTACAGTGGGACCAAATCAAGTTTTTGTTTCCAAAGTATCACCACAAAGTTTATTTTCTCAATATAGCATAAATAAATGATTCAAATAATATTTTACCTTCAATAAACTTAAAATTTAAAATAAATTTAATTTAATTTAAAAATAAAAATAAAATATTTGTTTCAATTTTTTTTTACGAAATTTTTTTGTCAAATTCTTTTTAGTAAACTCTTCCTAAATATTAGTAAACTTTTCCTAAATTTGTTTAAATACACTTTGTGTATATCAAAACTATTTTTAAATGTTAACTAAACTCTTTTAAAGTTTAACCCCCCCCCCCCCTCCCCCTTTCTAAATATTTGTAAACGCTTTCTAAAAATTAGTAAACTTTTTTAAAATATTTAGAAACATCTTCTTACATATCAAAACATTTAATAAATGTTTAGTAAACTATTCCAACTTATTTATAGTCACCATTTTAAACGTTTAAATGTTTTTACAAATTTCAAAACTATTTCTAAATAGGTTTAGTATACTTTTACTAAATTTTTAGGAACCATTTCCTAAAAATGAGTAAATCATACATAAAAATGAAGAAAAAGACATGGGAGGAAATGTTTTGTTGAAAAAAAATTAATTTTTTAAGATTTTTTAATTAATTTTTGAAAACAAAATTATAAATTTTTTAAAATATTTTTATTTTTATTATATTTTTGTTATATTTGAAAATTATGTAAGGATAAAAAGTTTTTAATATCCAAAAATGAAGTATATGAGAGACTTTTTAGAATTGATGTCGTGCTTCTCAATAAAATTTTATTTGGTGCTATTTTAGGGTATTTTCTATTTTAATTCTTTTTTTTTATTATTTGGCTTTCAATTGAAATTTTTTTACATATTTCTAAAATTTAATTTTTTTATTTCTATTTAAATTAGTTTTACATTACATTATGTAATTATATATTTTTTTAGGGGTATACGATCTATTTTTTCCTCAGAACTATCATATAGCCCCATCAAATAGAAGTTAATAATCTTATTACATCCGAAATAAAAATCACGCTAGTTACTATGGTTTGCAAGATAAACCCGAAACCAAACCACGTAATATCGACAGCAAACCGAATTTAAAACCCAACTGGACATAAAACCGGACCCGTAAGCTCGATAATAAATCCAGTTTAACACAAAAACTCTTAAATCTATAATGCAAGAAAAAAAAAAAAAATAAGGTATCCAAAATTAATTTTCCAAAATCGATTTTCTGCCATTGAAGTATTTGAAATTGACTGTAAGTGATTGTTAGGGTTCGAATTTATTGTTTTGCTTATTTGATTTCATAGAAGTTTGAATTTCTTGTTTCTCGTCAAATCCAACCAGAGAAGTTTGAGGATGTCTTCCTTAAACGCTACACCATTTAAGAATACTTGTATTGGGTATAAATTACCATCACCACGTCTGATTTCGTAACGTTCTCTAGCCGTTAGTTTTGTCGTCTTTGGTATCAAGATACACATTATGACGAATTTGAGCCTCATCAACAAATGAAGCTATGGCTTCTTCGATGTTTAAGTCATTATGTTCCTGCCTATTTTTACAGTCCGAATTTTCAGGAAAAAACTCCGTTGAACTCCCACTATCGACATCGATTTCGACTTAAGACTTGGATTTTTTTTATTTCTTAGATTTCTGGGTTTCAAACTCGAGTTAGGGTTTGTTTCCTTCGTTTTGGGTATTTTATAATTTGGCAGATTAAAAGTTGTAATCGAGTAAAGGTCGTAATTTATAAGTTGTAATCGGGTTCTTTTCGGATTTATTTCCGATTTAAGTAGTAGTTTACATAGTTCGTATTGGATTGATAAACAGTAAACTAATTTTAATCATATCTATGTGCAAATTAGTTTTCAAGTATTATTTTGTGTGCATACAAAATTTGATCTTTTATTTTTAGTGTAATAGGATCTTTAACTTTCATCCGATGGAAATATAATACGAAACCTAAATTTTATATACATTTAATGCTATATGTAATAGTTTCTGAGGGAAATAGATTTTCTGTCCCTTTCTTGTCAACCAAAGTTTCATTAAAAACCCAACATGGCATTACAAATAGATTTGAAACCTAACAACCCAAATTACATTTTGAAACACAAATCATAAAACCCATTAAGAGTAATGATATAATAACGATTGTCTAATGAAAAACACATGTCATACACGTGTAGTATAATGGGTTGACGGAAAAGAACTCTGCCATACACGTGTAGTACAAGGTCTTGATTGGCGTTGATGCTGTCAAGACTGTAGACACTTTGACAGGACAGCCGTCACAACATTTTTTTTATCTAATCAAACCTTTTTAGTTTTATTTATTTTAAAGTGGTCACAGTCATTTTAAAATTTCTACTTAGTTATTGGCACTATCTGATAACATTCAGCTGAATTTTGTTGGCTGATTTTTTTTTAAGTTAGCTAATTTTGTTTCCAAATACGGTTACAAGATAATTATTGAATTTAGTAGAAATTAAGCTACAAACAAAAAACATTCACAAGTTATAACAGCTGAATTTTCAAAAAAAAAATAATAATAGTAGTTGTAGTACAAAAAATTTAAGACCAATTTTTTTGGGTTTTGAATATTTCAGTAACGGTATAAGACATATTCAAAGTTTTTTCAGATCGAGTTTGGTTCGATTTCGCCTAGATTCAGATCGGTTTCGAATATCCTAATTATCTCAAATTTATGCAAAATATCCAAAACAAAGTAATGGTAACAGAGTAATAGTTGATTAAAAACAATTTATGCTGAAAAATGTGATTACCAGTTGAATGAACTGATTTTAGCTGTTGAATTGTTAAAATTTTGTTCTTTTTTCAGCTGGTTCAATTTTTTGTAATGACAATTGCTTGATAATAAATATAAAACCAACTTTTATCTGTGATTAAATTCAATTCAAATAGGAAATTTTTTGAAAAACATATTGTCAAATTATTCATATGTACATATTGTCCATGTTTGGGATTTTTTTTATTATTATTAAGTATCCACCGTATAATCATGTTTGATTTAGATAAAAAATAGAAATTTTTAAAAAAAAATTGTTTAAATAAAAAAAAATGAAATAACTATTTTTAAAATTTTTTGTTATTTATATTTTTATGTTGTTTAATACCTTAATAATATATGAAAACAATTTTATTTTATCACATATTTATTAACTTAATTCATATTTCTTAATTATTTTTAAATATATTTTTTCAGCAATTTTGTAATTCCGTAATTTCTATGTTTTCCGCATTCCGCCAGTTCCGCAGTTATCATTCACACCATTTGTAACTTTTTCACAAGAGAAATTGTGTTGTGTGACCATAAAAAAAATTTGTAATTAACAAACTAACCATAAAAAACTAGATTAGAATATGATGTGTATAATCTACTATATGAAAATAGAAGAGAATTCATATGGATGTGCTACGTCAGCATTTCCATATATGACACTTGTCATTTATCATTTAATTTTATAAAAATTATTTTATATGTATTAATTCTTTTCTATATTTGACACTTCTCATTTATCATTTAATTTTAAAAAATTATTTTATATGTACTAAATGTGAAGCAAACAAAATATTTTATATCTTCTTATTTGCATTCATAGGATTTGAACCCATAATTTTCTCAATAAAAGATAACTATTTTTCTATTATGCCATGGATACTTTTTATCAATCTTCTATAAAAACTTATGATATTGTCTTATGTTTAACACATTAAATTAGAAGTATTTTTTTTAATTTGCATGTTTATCAATTACAGATTTCGCAGGATGTCCCAAACGCATAAATAAAGAAATCCTCAAAATGATAGATTGAAAAAAATAAATAATTAATTTTTTAAACATCAAATAAAATAAATAAATATTAACATATGTACAATTA
This sequence comes from Alliaria petiolata, assembly GCA_020283515.1. Taxonomy (NCBI): domain Eukaryota; kingdom Viridiplantae; phylum Streptophyta; class Magnoliopsida; order Brassicales; family Brassicaceae; genus Alliaria; species Alliaria petiolata. Next base: position 93,194,231 of record JAHZTW010000002.1, read on the forward strand.
ACTATACATAAAAAACCATTAAAATTTTGAATTCAGTTTTTAAAAATTATTATAAGTAAATGAAATTCAAATTAAATTTTAAAAAATGAAAAATATATAATACATAATTTTTAATATATCAATATATTTCTTTTTTTTTGAGTGATTTAATCATTATTTTAAAATAAATTAGAATAATTAAACTTTGGTATATGGAAAAAAAATTATGATATTGAATAATTAATAAGTTAACTCCAACCTATCAAATCATAAAACACAACAAAACATTCAATAAAAATCGAGAAGATAACAAATTATATAAAATATATATAGAAAAAGCAAAAAAATAAAGAAAAAGAAAAATGGATATAAAAATATACAAAATTTTAAAACATAGAAAAAACATGGATTCAATGCATGTAAAAGAAATCTTGAAAATGATAAATTGTAAAAAAATTAAAAGTTACTATAATATTAAGATTTAGACAAATGAAAAAAGTATAAAAATTAAAGAGTAAACAAAGATTCGTAAAATAATATATGAAAAAGATTGCGCAGATCATCAAAAAAAGAAAAAAACTAAAATTATTAAAAACAAAAGATAAAATCAATAGTCAAAATATAGATTAAAAAACATATTATGTAAAACTCAAATTAAAAAAGAAAATACGCGCTTCACGCAGATTCTCTCCTAGTATATATTAAAGACAAGTTAATCTTTGCTGACACAATGGTTGCTACAACTAAATATCCTTTATTTTCTCTCTCCATTTACCTTTGTTTTTGTAAAATTTCTCCACCCTCTCATTTGATTTTATTTTGATATTTTGTAGAAAACTAGTTCATATTACTGAAAATACAATTTTTTTTCTATACACACCATATTTTGAATTTTTAAAAGCGAATCAAATTACTCAAAACGCATATATATTTTATTTTATTTTGACGATTACTCAAAACGCATATATAACACAATGTAAACATGTATGTTTATATATTATAAAGTCAGACTATATAAACTGATATCTATTCTACATATGAATCATATAACATAATAACTCTTTCAAAATTGAGATAATACAATATTTTGGGGTTTTAAGATTATTTACATGATTTAAAACTTATTTTATGGTTAGGATTTATGCTTTTGGGTTTCAAGTTTAATATTTTATATATTGAATTTAGTTATGTATGAATTATGGTATATATTATTTGTATAAATTAAATAGACCAGCAGGTTTTATATAAACTGGCGGAGATTCACTACAAAAAAACATGTGGATTGTATCATTTATTATATATTTTTGCATTACTTATAATTGATGCAAACGAATCTTACATCACTTAGAAAAGTGACTCTGTTTGTGGTGATGCAAATAATTAACATCAGTTAGTTATCAACCGATGCAAATATATTTTATTTTTGCATCGATTGTTATAATTGATTTTAATATGTGTCAATTACAAAAAACTGATGTTATCTTTTACATCAAATTTTAAAAGTGATGTTAGTATTTGTGACGATTATAATAATTGATGTTAAAATTAACATCAATTTTAATAAGTGATTTTAATAGTTGTATCATTTATAATAAATGACTTAATATTTGTATCATTTAAAATATATGATTTAAAATATTACTATCACTTGTATATAATTGATGTTAAATTTATGCGAGTTTTCATAATTGATTGTAATAATTTTTTTATATAATTAATCTTATTGTTTAAAACCAAAAAGAAAATTAATCTTATTGGTTAAAACCAAATAAAAAATTAATTTTATTCACCAATAAATATGAATATTAGATATTTAAGTTTCAGTATATATAGAGATGGTTTCTCTTTAACTTCGTCATCTATTAGCAATGTGAGATAAAGTAAAAAAAATTAGTTACATCACTTTTAACTGATATAAATTTTATATCATTTTTCTAAATGATGTTAAACAAAATCATTAGTTAGATCGATTATTTAGCTGCTGTAAATTTATAATTTTGTATCGATTTTGTTATAATGATGCTAAAGAACGAAACAGTTACATCAGTTTTAATAATTGAAGCTAATTCACATAATTATGTTTATATTATTAGTGTAATTTTTATTAGAATTAGTTTTTATTGATGCTAATTTTGCATCATTGTTAGAAGTGATGTTAACAAAAATTAATAAATACATCGATCATATAATTGATGTAAGTTTATATTTTAATATCAATTTTGTTACAGTGATACAAACTAATAAAATTTGTATCACTTTTATTGAATTGATGTCAAACTAGTTAATTATAACATCAATTATCATAATTGATGTTAAGCCATGTATATTTTTTTCACTTATAAATAACTAATTCAAAATAGTATCACTTAGTTTTGTGATATAATTGATACAATCCACCCCTTTTTTGTAGTGATTCTACCTCTTTCAATCTATTATAACTGCTATTTTTATATAATTTGATTTAATTTTGTGATCATATTGTTAATGGTTTATAACTATTTTTTTATTTATCCCTATTCAAATTTTAAAAACAGACATATATATCTCAAAAAGAGATAAGCAACTTTTATTGTAGATATGTTGTTATATATGAAACAAGAACAAAAAGTATTCCATTTTATTTATGTTGTTCATATTTATAATATCAACCCTTTTTAAGTGTAAATACTATCCTCAATTTTTTTTGGGTAGGAAAATACTATCCTCTATATATTAATTGAGAAGCATTTTAAGAGATTAATTTTATTTTTTACAATATTTACAATACAGCTATTTTGTTGATGTGTAATTACCGTATTCATTCTCACCAATCTTTTCTTAAAAAAAACTTATTTAATTGATTAATTATATTATTTGTCATTATCCAATTTAAAAATTTAATATAACCAGAAAATTTATAATTCATTTTCTAAACAAATTCAAAAGCAATAATTTTATACAAAATAATTTAATTAAAGTAAATTTATAAACAATTTATGATATACACATGTTACATAATATTTTTTTTTTAACATTACCAGAAAATATTTTTATAAGAAAAAAAATTATTCAATGTGTAATTTTAATAAATAATAAAATTGCATATCATGTACAAATTAAAACAATTAGTTATGCTTTGAGGGATCGAACTTAAGACATCAAAGATAGCATAATCACACACAACTACGTTCACAAAATATTTCATATGTTTGTCAAACAATTTCTTTTATATACCTTATTCCAATATTTTTAATTAAATTTGTTTTAACAAAAAAAGAAAAATAATAATACTAAAGCAAGACTTTTCTTTAACTAATTCATACTATGGGTTATCAAATCTAATAAATTAATAGATTTCATTAATAAGACCTACCATATTGAAAGATTTCAAAAATACATCATTTAGTCCGAAAATCATTTAGTTCGATTACCTTTAGATTTGAATTTTAGGATTAGTATTAATTAGAAATCAATCAGTTACACCAAATTCGGACTGATATTCTATTTCTAAAATACACATAATCAATTTATTTTAATTAGTAATTAATCAATTAAGAAAATTTTGATTGATTAGTAATAATGCTATTTTTGATTTTGTTATCAAAGATATTAAAATTTTAATTAGTGGCACATCTTATTCACATTCCTGGAATACAAGCATTCTTATCTATGTAAGTATGAATATCTCCTAATTAGTGTCATGTGTTTATTTATATGTACATAACTCATTAGTGTAATACATAATTTAAAAATTGACAGGTTTCCGGTCAATACCCGTTGATGATATTTAAGCATTGCCGATGACCAAATATGCTTGAATATGCAGATTTATTTGTAATTTTTTTATGTCTTTGGATAGTTTTATTTAAGAATAAATATTTCTAACAACATATGTTAGTGCATTTAATTACAAATCATATTATTAATAATTTCAGATATTGTTTTCATAAATTATTTGTGATATGTCTATATTTTTCTTTCTACTTATTTTAATATTATACACATTCAACTACTATTTTGCTTAATTTTACTTTCTCTTATTAGAAAATATTTTTAAAAAATTACTATATTGTCAACATAACAACTTATTATATAAAATGACTGGACTAAACTATTTTACTTTTAATTTTCAAATTATACAAAATTAAATAAATAATAATTTTTTCATCTCGCGCATGACGCGGATTATCAACTAATTCTATATATAACAAAACATTATTACATTCTATTCATAATGATACATTAGTAACTAAAACTTCCATTAATAACAACATAGTACCGTAGGCAAAGCTTAAGGGTCATAAGATCGAGTGACGCTTGGGACGAAACAAATATCACATGATGTGGTTTCAGGTCTGAGGGATTACGATATTCGGCCTAGAACCTCCTGGTACTCCAAACAAAAAAAGGGAAGAGAGGTTGAAAAAGAATGAGGGATACTATTGTCTATTCCAACTGTCAAACATTATATGATAGTTAGTTATATCATTTTTAAATTCTTATACTATATTTTTAATTGTTTGACTCAATATAGTTATTAGGCAATTTAACTATTTTTGCAATGTAATAATTGTGGATGTATAAAAAAACAAAACCTTAACTTTTCCCAAAATAACTAAAACTTTTCTCCAGATTTTTATAAATTTTATTATAATTTTCTTTTTATAGATTAATTATTGTCTTTTTCATAATTTTGAGATCCATATCTCTTATTTTCTATATTCAACTTTGACAGAATTTATATTTTTTACAAAATATATAATATTTTTTTAAGTAACAATCACATTCTACAGTTTTTTTTACAAATCAAATTTTCAAAAATATTTAAAGTAACAGTCATATTTCCTACAACCAAAATTTTTACAGCAAAAAATATACAATCATAAGCATATAGTATGTACTTATCAATTGAGGCCAATATAATATGGTCCAAGTAAGCAAACCTGAGAGGACCCGTTCCCGTCACCTTGGTGCCCTAGGTCTCGCGCCCTAACTTGCAACACAAGCAACACACCTGCACACACTAAGAAGGGGAAAAAGAGGGGTGAGCAACGAATTACTCAGTGAGGAAAGATCATCCCTGCCCACATGATTCACACCATCAACAATATAACTCAGCAACCACATATACTAAGCCTAGAACTGACAAACATCACATAACTTATCATCAATCACATCACATATCATAACTTCACACATATCACATGACACATGACACTGACACCTGACACACTGGGCTGGCCGTCACCTCGAAAGGTCGTACGCCACCTTTGGCTCGTCAGTCGGTTTACGGGCTTCGACGGGATCGCCATGTCCTCGTCCTCAGTCCGACTACTGCACTGAAACATCGAACTTTAACGGGATCGTCATGTCCTCATTCTCGGTCCGACTACACACATACATCATTCACTTTCCACAAAACATTTTATACTAACTTAACATATATTCACTCAATACACATAATAACCGATTATCATCAATCTCTCACATCACCACAATCAACAAACAAACTCCTAAGCTTAACATATGTGATTACAGAACTAGACCATTGAATAGTATGAATCCACAAGTCACAAATCCTCACCTTAGCCACTTTGATGTTGAATACTAACTCATCTCCTTTTTACTCTTTTAGGCATATTCGCTGCCTTAACTTCAACAGCATGATTTCATATGCTCCTGGGTCTCAAAGAGGTTATCCTTCAACCGAGAGATATAACCATGTCTTCTAAAAGTCTCTGCAAAGTTTCAGGTCAAACGGACGCCGTTTGCCTAATCAACTAACTCAATCCGCTAGACTCGTCTGATCTGCTCGCTGCACAGAATAGTCTCGGTAGTTTAGTCATAACTCCCAAACAACTTGATGGATCACATAGATATTCAACAGACAGCTAGGTATAAGGGTCAGGAGTCTCCTTACCAAAAATCAGCTCGAAAGGATCACTGAAGAATCTGCAGCACAACTTCCTTTCGATCTGGTCACAGCTTCGCACTGCATAGATCAGGCATGCGAAAACATTCATAACTCTAAAAATATAGTTCTGAACATGGATCCGCTTTCGCTTATAGTTATATCCAGGAGTCATGAATGTTCTTACCAAGTTTCAGATTGATCACAGCAGTTTTGCTTATCTGTTATCCTTTTGTTCTGAAACTGGTATGATCTGTGATGATAGGATATTTTCCAGATTGTAGCAGACAGAAGGAAATGGCGATATCTTTTAGCACAGATATCCGATGACGACGATCTTGTGCTTTCTGGAAACTTGAGGCTTGGGGCTTTCCACAGATAGGTTTAAGGTCGCGTGGTTCCTCGGGGTTGGGCGTGAAAACGTTTCTCAAGCTGACGGATTTTGATGATCATTCTTCCCTCTCTTCCTCTTTTTCTCTTTCCCTCTTCTCCTTCTCCTCCTCTTCTCACGTTTTCCCTTCTCTCTCACGCTTCTCTTCTCCCTCTTTCTTTCTCTGGTAAAACTCACGCTTCTCTCTTTTTCTCCGTGCAAGTGCAACGCGGCTCCCAATCTCACGTGAAGGAGGAGGTGCATAATACCTAGATCTAAACGCACAGCTTTGACACATGGTAGGCTTACTGGGCCTTAAATATCAAAACAAAAATTGGCCCATAATTTTGAAATCCGGTCGTTACAATTCTCCCCTACTTAACAGGAATTCGTCCCGAATTCTGCGGCGAAAGATCTCAACTGCGGCACTTTAAACGACCGCAAGACTCCGTGTCGAGAAAACTGAACTCAGGCCCCTTTTTTT
>JAHZTW010000002.1:93202773-93226513 GCA_020283515.1 Alliaria petiolata
GTCCAAAAACGCATTCATAACTTTCATAACAAAATCCCAAATGACAATCTGATTTCGGCTATGAACAGATATTGGAGTCAGGGATTCTCTTACCAAATTTCAGATCGATCAGGATATATTTACTATTTCGTTTCCTTCTTCCAATACAACTGAACAGATTCGCGCTGGTTAGATATTCGGGCAGATTGAACCAGATGAGAAGAAACGTCTATAACTTTCATTACAAACCTCCGATCGGCACGAACGAGATCTTTCTGGAAAGCTGAGACTCGGGGCTTTCTATCCATAGTTAGTACGTCGCGTGGTTGCTCACGGTTCGCCGGAAAAACGTGTCTCAAGGTGGCGCATTCTGATAATATCCTTCTTCCCTCTCTTCCTTTTCTTCTCTTTCCCTCTTCTTCTTCCCCTTCTCTTTCTTCTTCTCTCCTCACGTGCCCTCTCCTCCTTCTCCTTCTCTTCTCACAGCAATCCTCTTTCCCTTCTCTTTACGTTTTCTCTTTCTCTGCTCGAGCGGCTAGGGTTAGCAGAAAGAAAGGTACGTACTCTTACGTGTTTTGGTTTGTCAACAAACCAAAAGGAGAGGAAATGGGCTTAATGGGCTTGAAGACAAAAAGTAAAAATATGGTCCATTCTTTTAAATTCGGGTCGTTACAATTCTCCCCTACTTAATTGGAATTCATCCCGAATTCTGCAACGAGAGTTCTCCACTGCAACCCGTTTTGATGATAACAAGACTCTCTCGTGAGAAAAACTGAACTCTGGCCAATTTTTTTTTTTTTCCGCTTTAAATAATTTATGCTCTTCAAATCCATATGACTGCTTCTCCCCACTTAGTTCTCAACCAAACCTCATAATATCTTATCCTTACTATCATAGCTCCAACAACTCCCAATAAATAACACATATTTCACTTGTTACCGGCCATGTCCATTAGAGTCCGTTACACACTAAAATGAGGTTGTTTAAAAAATTTGCAGCATACAATTCTCGGAGAAAGTCCATCACTACATCCCATCTCTCTCTTGAGCCGAACAAAATACTATCTCCTTATGTGTAAATGGTCAACACTGACGTTTAGCAATATGAACATAGAGAACGATCAATGTCACGACTGCTACATTGCAGAACTTTTAGCTGCATCACTCTTTCTTTGGGTGAATCTAACTCGAATGAGCTCCTCTACTTCCAAATAGATTCTACTCAACGATTTTTTTTTTAATATCGGTCAACTCCGGCGATGACCACATTCATGCAGACGACCTTTCCTTACACCCTACTGCAGGAGAACGGTAAACATGCCTTTCACGGTTTTTTTTTTGAATCTACGAATGACGACCCATCACATGACCCGTCACATTTTCAATATCTGCACCCTGATACAAAACTAACTTCCAACTCAAAGTTTCATACCTTGTCGTTATGTTGTAGCGTTTTCCTAACACTTTCTCTTGGGTTTCCATCCTCTTTAAACTTTCCTTTTCCATTTCTCACTTGGACCACACAACATCCAACTTGCTACTAGGTAACTCGAAATGCAATAGTTCTTCTTCCCACTACCATTTTGGGACAACACACCCATCATTAACGATTGAGTAAACTATCTTAACTGCTTCAAAATGCACCAATAACTTGCATTGAACCGCACACTTTTCAATGCCACTAATGATTTTTCTTTTCTCTCTCTCTGAAGTTCCTTTCCTAGACGGCTTGCGTAAGAGTATAATCACTACACACGAAGTCTATTCCCGCAAAAATTTTCCATCATGCATTTGACTTAGTACTCATGGTTTAAAGAATTTTCCATATTCCCAATCCATTAAGCGTTCCTTTGCTTTTACTTATCTAAACATAAAACTTGCTCTTTAATATTTAGGTAACACTAACAACAATTAATAAGCGATCCTTGCTTAGCCATCATTTTAGCGGACACATCCAGACTGAGCATTGCGCTACCGCGCTTCCGCTGCGCCACTCTACTTCTCAGAAAATTTGAATGGACTCTTCTTTCTCAGTCTGCTACCTCTCTAATCCTTTCCTTCTTTCGAGTCGTATTTCCTTTACGGCAATTACACATGCTAACGTCTTTTCCCAGCAAAATGTCTTTGCACCATATCTTATCTCCCTTTTATTTAATATACATGATATAGCTCCTGTTCCTTTTGAGTCAATCCTCTATAACACGTTCTTGAAGATACCACCGTAAACATCCTCCGGAAGTTAATCTTGATACCCGACAACCATTCCAACACAAAGTTTCTTTCTTCACCATAAACAACTTCCGGTGTTGTGTCATTTTAGTAGAACTCTCCTCATCCTCATCCAATGCTACGATGTAGTGTAGAAAATGAACTTGAATACACACCATGAGGCCGTTATACATGTCCTTGGTCCATGATTCCTTTGGCTTCAACCAGACATCTCTGACTCTTATAAGTAACCGTTTCAAGTCAAACTTCACTCCATATCCTTGATACCATAATAACGATTTTACCCTTTTATCATTACATTTCCCACTTGGCATGCTTTTTCCCTCGAACTTCATCCGACGCGTCTACTTCGATCGTCGTTTCACCGATGATTAAATTTCCCACGGTTGCCATGAGCTTATACACTTCCTTTGATCTCGACATAACATCTCACTTCTCTTTCTGTGATCACCTTGTTCCACTTCAACTTCATTTGCAAAAGATCTTATGCACCACCAAATTTTTCAGCTTGTAACAAATGTCTTCTAAGTCTCCAAGAATTCACCAATGATGCTCGCACAATTCCAACTCTTCCTTGCCTTCTTAACAACACGCCTCAGGAAGCTCAACACTTGTCAATTTGAAACTCACAAACTAGGTGTGGATCCGATATTGAACAAAGTGTGGGGCTACACTCTTCTAACCGGCCAACTACACAACTTCCTATTTTTTTTTTATGAAACAACTTAGCCCTTATAACCTACCAACTCAATCAACTTAAGACGTACAACCAAACAAAACAATTCTAGCGCGAGACCATAGACACCTAAAGATCGTTTTCCATTAAACCATTTTTACCAAATCCTTTTGAACGTTTCCGGAAACATTTTATTTTTTAAAATCATTTTTGAAAACTTTTTTTTTTTTAAATCCGACCCACTCCCGAGAATCGGCTCTCCGGGTCAGAACCGGAGTAGCACCTTACGCTCTGATACCAAACTGAGAGGATCCGTTCCCGTCACCTTGGTGCCCTAGGTCTCGCGCCCTAACTTGCAACACAAGCAACACACCTGCAAACACTAAGAAGGAGAAAAAGAGGGGTGAGCAACGAATTACTCAGTGAGGAAAGATCATCCCTGCCCACATGATTCACACCATCAACAATATAACTCAGCAACCACATATACTAAGCCTAGAACTGACAAACATCACATAACTTATCATCAATCACATCACATATCATAACTTCACACATATCACATGACACATGACACTGACACCTGACACACTGGGCTGGCCGTCACCTCGAAAGGTCGTACGCCACCTTTGGCTCGTCAGCCGGTTTACGGGCTTCGACGGGATCGCCATGTCCTCGTCCTCAGTCCGACTACTGCACCGAAACATCGAACTTTAACGGGATCGCCATGTCCTCGTTCTCAGTCCGACTACACACATACATCATTCACTTTCCACAAAACACTTTATACTAACTTAACATATATTCACCCAATACACATAACAACCGTTTATCATCAATCTCTCACATCACCACAATCAACAAACAATCTCTTAAACTCAACATATGTGATTACAGAACTAGACCATTGAATAGTATGAATCCACAAGTCACAAATCCTCACCTTAGCCACTTTGATGTTGAATACCAACTCATCTTCTTTTTACTCTTTTAGGCAGATTCGTTACCTTAACTTCAACAGCATGATTTCATATGCTCCTGGATCTCAAAGAGGTTATCCTTCAACCGAGAGAAATCACCATGTCTTCTAAAAGTCTCTGCAAAGTTTCAGGTCAAACGGACGTCGTTTGCCTAATCAACTAACTCAATCCGCTAGACTCGTCTGATCTGCTCGCTGCACAGAATAGTCTCGGTATTTTAGTCATAGCTCCCAAACAACACGATGGATCACAGAGATATCCGACAGACAGCTAGGACTAAGAGTCAGGAGTCGCCGTACCAAAAATCAGCTCAAACGCATCACAGAATCTCCCGAATCGCAACTTCTCCTCTGTCTAGTCTCACACTTGGATTACACAAATCAGGTCCAAAAACGCATTCATAACTTTCATAACAAAATCCCAAATGACAATCTGATTTCGGCTATGAACAGATATTGGAGTCAGGGATTCTCTTACCAAATTTCAGATCGATCAGGATAGATTTACTATTTCGTTTACTTCTTCCAATACAACTGGACAGATTCGCGCTGGTTAGATATTCGGGCAGATTGAACCAGATGAGAAGAAACGGCTATAACTTTCATTACAAACCTCCGATCGGCACGAACGAGATCTTTCTGGAAAGCTGAGACTCGGGGCTTTCTATCCATAGGTAGTATGTCGCGTGGTTGCTCACGGTTCGCCGGAACAACATGTCTCAAGGTGGCGCATTCTGATGATATCCTTCTTCCCTCTCTTCCTCTTCTTCTCTTTCCCTCTTCTTCTTCCCCTTCTCTTTCTTCTTCTCTCCTCACGTGCCCTCTCCTCCTTCTCCTTCTCTTCTCACGGCAATCCTCTTTCCCTTCTGTTTACGTTTTCTCTTTCTCTGCTCGAGCGGCTAGGATTGGCGGAAAAAGAGGTACGTACTCTTACGTGTTTTGGTTTGTCAACAAACCAAACGGAGAGGAAATGGGCTTAATGGGCTTGATGACAAAAAGTAAAAATATGGTCCATTCTTCTAAATTCGGGTCGTTAAACGAAACTATATTTCAATTTGAACAAACTAATTATAAAAGATACTTTATCACATGGATATTTGTTTTGATATATGTTAAAAACACTTTTATTTTATTCGTTTGACTTGTCAAATTTTTTTTCATCTAACCTTTAAATAGAAAAATTTACTCCAATTACAGAATCCCATAATCTAAAACTTCATAGTAAACGTTGTTAAACGAAATCTTTAATTAAATCAAAAAAGGGAGAAAACGAATAACTGGTAAAGAAATATATCGTCATTTAGATGGAGGACATAAGAGACAATATCATATGGTCCAACTTTTTAATTAAGAGACAAAGACATAAAAGGGTATAAAACAACTAAATAAATCATCCACGCATTGGATGGGAACCTTCTAGTTTATAATAAAGACAATATCATATGTCCAACTTTTTAATTAAGCAAACCAAACGAAACTATATTTTAGTTTGAACTAACTAAATACAAAAGATACTCTATCACATGCATGGCTATTTGTTTTGATATATGTAAAAACACTTTTATCCTATTCGTTTGAATTGTCAATTTTTTTTTCACATTTAACCTTTAAATAAAAAAAATCTACTTAAATCGCAGTATCCCATAATTTTAAACTTCGTATTAAACATTGTTAAACGAAATATATAAATAAATAAAAAAAGGAGAAAAATGAATAAGTGGTAAAGAAATATATCGTCATTTAGATGGAAGACATAAGACAATATCATACGGTCCAACTTATTAATTAAGACATCTACATTTCGCAATTGTGGTTTAATTGATTTTTCAATCGAGGGAATACACTATTTTGGAAGGGTTGGCGAAGCGGACAAAATGTAAGATGTAGATTAGACAGAGATTTTGTTACAGAGGAATGGCATGATTTATTTTCATTCTCATATGTAGAATACTTACGGATGATTGGGTCGGATCATCGACCCATTGTGCCGACAATTAAATCGCGAAAAATAAAACGGCGCTACCAATTTAGGTTTGACAAGAGATAGATTGGTCAGGATGGACTGATGGAAGCAATTACTCGAGGTTGGGATACGAATACGCTAGACCCACCTCAGTCATTGGTTGATAAAATTGGTACTTGTAGGCATGCAATATCAAGTTGGCGACAAGAAACTTAAACACATGAGAGGAAATGAATTGAAACGTTACAACAAGATCTTGAGGAAATACAAAATGATGATAGTCGTACTCAAGAGAAGCTGAATGCGATAACTCAAAAACTTAAAGATGCTTATCGAGAGTAGGAACAATTTTGGCAAAAAAAGAGTCGAAATCTATGGAATAGATATGGGGACCTGAATACAAAATTTTACCATGCGACAACAAAACAGAGAAGAACAATAAACCGATTAATTGGATTACATAACAATCAGGGAGATTGGATAGCTGGAGATAATAAGGTTGAGAAAGTCGCAGTGGACTACTTTCATGAACTATTTACGAGTACTTCTCCAACGGCTTTTGAGGACGCTTTGGGGAAAATACAACCGAAATAACGGATATGGAAAATGAGGAACTCCTCCGAATGGCATCCGGGGAGGAGGTCAAGAGATCATTGTTTATGATGCATCCAGAAAAGGCCCCGGGCCCTGATGGTATGACGGCGTTATTTTTTCAAAGATCACGGGAAATTATAAAGGGGGATGTGGTAAGTATGGTTAATAATTTTCTCACATCAGGGACTTTCGACAAAAGATTAAACTTAACGAATATTTGCCTTATTCCAAAAACGGAGAGACCTACTCGTATGACGGACTTACGACCGATTAGTCTATGTAATGTAGGATATAAAATTATATCAAAAGTTATGTGTCAATGATTATGGATCCTGTTACTTGCGATTAGTTTTCGAAACATAATCAGTTTTTGTGTCAAGAAGACTTATCTCGGACAATATTTTTATAGCACAAGAAATGTTTCATGGATTACGGACGAACAATTCTTGCAAGAAGGACTTTATGGCGGTCAAAACGGATATGAGTAAAGCCTACGATCGGGTTGAATGATCTTTTATAGAACATTTACGCCGAAAAATGGAATTTGCGGAGAAATGGATAACGTGGACAATGTGGTGTATTGGATCAGTGCAATACAAGGTCCTAATTAACGGTCATCCAAGGGGATCTATTAAACCAAAAGGAGGACTTCGACAGGGGGACCCTTTGTCGCCATATCTATTTATTTTGTGCACATAAGTATTAATAGCTAATTTGAGGAAAGCGGAGAGGGAGAAACAAATTACGGGACTAAAGGTCGCACGGACAAGCCCGGCGGTCTCACATTTATTTTTTGTGGATGATAGTCTATTTTTTTGTAAGGCAACGCAGGAGGAGGCCACAATGCTCCTCAATATCCTCAAGCAATATGAGACGGTGTCGGGCCAACAATAAAGTATGAAAAATCTTCGGTTCAGTTCGGACATAGAGTTGATATGGTGTTAAGGGAGTCAATGCATATTACACTAGGCATAACCAATATGGGAGGTATGGGTACATATTTGGGAATTCCGAAAAGTTTTGGGGGCGCCAAAATGAAATTTTTTAATTCCCTACTTGATAGACAACAAAAGAAGGTTAATGGCTGGACAGCTAGATTGTTATCGAAAGGGGGAAAGGAGATTCTTATCAATTCAGTGGCTACGGCAGTTCCGACATACGCCATGTCATGTTTCAGGCTACCAAAGACGATAACCATGAAGATGATGAGCACGGTGGCAAAATTCTGGTGGAATAATAATGGACAAACACGGGGTATGTATTGGTTCGCTTGGAAGAGATTATGTAAACGAAAAAGGGAAGGGGGACTTGGATTTAGAGTTATTGAGGACTTTAAAACGGCTTTGCTTGCTAAACAGTTATGGCGACTTATTGAGTTTTGCAATCACTATTTGCAAGGGTTTTCAAGGGTCGCTATTTCAGGAATGCAACACCAATGGATCCCATACGATCGTATTCACCATCTTATGGATGGAAGAGCTTCACATCTGCTAGATCTCTGGTACAAAAAGGGCTCATCAAAAGAGTTGGTTCCGGTCATTCTATACCTGTTTGGAATGATCCTTGGATTCCATCATCACGCCCGAAATCAGCATCAAGCAAAGTATATATATTATCCTGAGCTGACGGTCAATCAACTAATTGATCCCGAAACATCATGGTGGAATATACCACTACTTGAACAGTTAATCGCTTCAGAGGATATACCATTAATTACGGGGATTCCAACGGCAAGGTCACCATGACCAGATGAGTGGGGTTGGAATTATACAAAAACAGGGAGGTATACAGTAAGATCGGGATATGTATTGGCCCAAACTTATCACCAAGAGAGTGACAGTCCGCGTTTTTTCGGACCGGATTTGAGTCAACTTCAGGCACAAGTGTGGAAAGTTAAATGTCCACCAAAAATGAAACATTTTCTATGGCAAATCATATCGGATTGTCTGGCAGTCCTGGATAGGCTTCAAAGCCGAGGTATAAATTGTGACCCTCAATGTATTAGATGTGGGGCAGCTAAGGAGACTATTAATCACACACTTTTTGAATGTCCTCCGGCATTTTAGGTATGGGCTTTATCGGTGATACCTACACCGATGAATAGTTTCCCAACGGCGGCACTAAATTCTAACATGGCAAATTTGTTCTGGGACCTCTCGAATCTCGAGGAGATGAAAGTGTACTCATGGCTTTTATGGTATATTTGGAAAATGAGAAATGATAAGATTTTCTCGAACATTGACCAGGATCCAAGAGAGATAGTCTGGCTAGCAACAGCAGAATCAATGGCATGGGAGGAGGCCCAAACAGAGGAATCAATGGTTGATATACCACGGAACACACATGATATGACTCTACGATTTGATGGATTGATATGCCACACAGATGGCTCATGGAAAGAAGGGGTCCCAAATGCAGGATTGGGATGGTATAGTCAAGGAGTCGGAATAGTAGGTACCTTAATGGGGGCA
This sequence comes from Alliaria petiolata, assembly GCA_020283515.1. Classification (NCBI taxonomy): domain Eukaryota; kingdom Viridiplantae; phylum Streptophyta; class Magnoliopsida; order Brassicales; family Brassicaceae; genus Alliaria; species Alliaria petiolata. The sequence continues at coordinate 93,211,664 of JAHZTW010000002.1, forward strand.
AGAAATGTAGGACGAAGTATCTCACCCTTACACATAGAGTTAGGGGCATTAATATGGGCAATTCATTGTATGCTTGATACTAGGAGATTGGAGGTGTCACAGATTGTTCCGAATTGGTGAAGATGATGTCTAAACTAGCAGAATGGCCAGCATTTTCAATACATTTGGAGGATTACGAGAAGAGTAGAAGCGAGTTCCAGTTCTTCTCCATTTCACACATTCTAAGAGCGCATAACACAAAGACGGACAAGCTAGCACGTGGTGCTCGTGACTACCTTTATCATTTACATTATGTAAACTCAACTCCACCGACCTGGTTATCTAGGATGTTCTAAGAGTATGAGGCTGTTGACCAAAAAAAAAAAAAGGAGAATAGACTCTCTTCTCATGATACCACATCATTTTCTCATATCTTAAAATTGTGACACATCATCAATTTATTTGTTAATTTGATTTGTTTTGGGTTGTTTAATTTAATTATCATAATTATTAGTATGCATTAATATTAGAATTAAAAAAGACATTTATTTATAAAATATAATTATTTTCAAGATCCATGATCTCCTTAATTTGAAGAGTTTATTCAGTCCATTGAAAACTAATATAGACATCTATTTATTAATTTGATTTTTTTGATATTATAAATAATGGATTAAATTTAATATAAATAGTATTAGAAAATATTTTGATAAATAATTTTAAAAAATCAATATGATTAGTTCATGAAAAATGTACATATTTTTAAAAACATTTTGCTTAATTTCATATTTTTCAATTTTAAACCTTTCTACTTGCTGTAAAAAAAAAAACTTTCTAATTAAGATAAACAAAAACATGCACTTTGATGGTCAAAATAGGTGTTCGAGAGGACAAGGATTCGTTCAACAATAGAATACTCACGGGAGCTTCTAAAGAGATGGAAACTCCAAACTTTTAAAAAGGCATGCGAGAATACATGTTATTAGAGATAAACTCAGGTATCACAAAACGTTAACATGTTCAAGCTGAACATCGAGAGCAGGACATGGTAAAATCTTATGAAAAAATTAGACAACGCTCAAGTAAGAAAGCATACATCGAAGAAAGCTACAAAAAGGAAATACATGAGGAAGATAATAAAGTCTAAGTGTAACCCTAAACAAAATGTCTTTGGTGGTTCATTTTATTGCGTTGATGAGAGATAGAGAGAGAAATTATGAATGCATCGCATAAAACACATCAGATGTTTATGGAAGGACATCAATGTTGTCAGTGATCTATCTAATATGATCAATGGTTCAATTTATCGAGTTATTAAGAGAAAAAAAAGAAAAAAAAAGATAATAAGTGTATCTTCAAAACACTTCATACATTTATGGAAGAAGATCAATATCGGATGAATAAACTTCCAACCTAGATATAAGAAAAGATAATTGTAAGTAGTGTTTGTTCTGCAGCAAAAAAAAAGTTTTGTTTCTTCTATAACATACATCTTTGATCCTTCTAAGAGTTATATTATTTTATATTATGCAAAATTTAAGAGTTTTCTTAAGATTATAGGTTTGGACACTCTATTTTTTGGTGGTTGGGTTGGGTTGGCGTGTGCTTAGTTGTGAGCATCCGATGACCAGCTCTCGGGTACTTTTGGCAAAAGTGATTTAACGCTTATTTTTTTAATAAACACGAGTAGCATGTATGGCACGTCTCATCTATCCAATGAGGACATGTCTACCATAATCTAATAGTTGAACGCATTTTTTAATTATAATATTCAATAAAAAAACTATGAACTTTTGATAGATATAATTTTCTATAATATATTGTATGTTGTTGATGAAATATAAAAACATTAAAATTTAGATATATCGATATTTTACATTATCAAATTTATTTTTAGTTATATCATTAAACAACAATATATATAAAATTCTGCGCAAAGCGCAGATCACCGACTAGTAAAGATATAAAAAGGTATAAAATAGCTAAATAAATCATCCATGCATTGTGGGCAACCTTCTAGTTTATAAAAAAAGACAATATCATATGGTCCAACTTTTTAATCGAGCAAACCAAACGAAACTATATTTTTATTTGAACTATTTAAATATAAAAAATACTTTATCACATGGCTATGTGTTTTTGATATGACAAAACAACCACGAATTCAGAAAATTGCCATAATTGAAATAACAAATAAATATGTACAAGTAACTAAGTAAGCCTCGGCATGTGCTCAACTATTATATATATAACAGTAGAGGTTATTCTTTTAGTGTGCACAGTTTGCAGAAATGTGGAAGCTGCAGCTGAGGCAGGAGACGACACTCACTTGTTCAGCACCAACAACCACTACAGGAAAAACGGGTATTCGTAGCACCGGAAAAACGCTATATAATGGTATAATAGCGTTTTGAGAAGCGCTCTATTATCGTCCGCGATAATAGGTCTGCCACTTTAGACAGCGCTTTTTGTCCATGCTATTATTTCTTCATATAATATAGTGTTTTCTTCATTGCTATAAAATATGCAATAATACTTTATAATTGTTATTAATAATAGTTTAGATAGCATTTTTTATTTGTTGTTTATATTATTTTTTATAGCGTTTGTGTAAATGCAATCATTCTTTATTTTCGGGTTTTATAATTTTGCTTATTAATTCAATGAATTCTTAGTTGTGAGTTACGAATACGAAAACATTGACATTATAAAAAGATGCAAATAATATATATAAGTTCATAACATAGTATTATCATAAAGAGTAACCATTACAAATACTACAACAAAGATAGTACTTTAAATCTGTCTCACAGCAATATGAGCTTATCGTTAGGCCAAGCTATTGTGGTTCCTATTGCATCAGATATAAACTCAACTTCAGAATTTGGTCTCCATACTCGTGCACCATCAGCCTTTGAAACCTCTACCCAAACCTTGCTAGCATTGGGACCTAAAGGAACGAAATGGACCATGTCTGTTGGATCTGTTGATGACACACGACCTAGAGCCACTCTCTGTCCAGAATTATCACATGCTAACAAAATACACTTCCGTTTTGCACCAGTGCTGTTACCAGTGCAAAGACTACCACTCTAATAATCAAAATTAACAAAACACTCATCAGAAGAACATCGTGAGTTACATTGAACACATGCAACAATAAAACATAAGTTACAGAACGTTACCTGAGGTGATTTTTTAGCTGATTCTTCCCTTGTAGGTATGGTAGCTAAACAAATCTTATCAATAGGCCATGCGATATTCCAATTAAGTGCATCACCCATCACTGATACCTCAGCACTTGGTCTCCATAAGAAAGCATCGTTTTTAACCACAAGTTTAATTTACACACTGGCAGCATTCGGTCCCAAAGGAATATCATTGACCATTTCTTTTGGGTCAGTTGAACACAAAATACCCTCGTGCGTATAATCTCACGTTGTCCAACTAAAATTCAAGAAAATTTAAGATCATGAGCACCGTGTTTAACAGCAACCTAGAAAACTCTTCTGTGAGATTAGAGAAACCTAAACTTCCCAATTCAAGTTGTCCTCAAAGCTCAAAGCTTTAATCGTCAAATTAGAACAGAGTCCTCAAAAGCTCAAAGCTTTAATCGTCAAATTAGAACAGAATCCTCAAAAGCTCAAAGAGTTAACCGTAAAATCAGAGAAGAATCCTCAAAAGCTCAAAGAGTTAACCGTAAAATCAGAGCAGAATCATCAAAGCTCAGAGCTTTAATGGTAAATTTAGCTGAAACAGAATCCTTAGTAGACTATCATACAGATCTAAATAGACAAATACATGCATATGTAGACAGAACACTTGATATCTGCAAAATCAAGTGAACTGCTCGCAAATCAAGCATCTAACAAAGATCATATATTACAGAGAATCTACGTGATGTGTAAGATAAAAGGGTCATGAATTTGATTGATGAACAAATGACCACAAATTCCATACATGTTCATATCAGATAAAAGGGTATATATAGAGAGAGAGAGCGAAACCTGGGAATGAGAGATTGAGATTGTTATGGGTTGGTGGAAACAATCGAACACAAGTGTATTGGGACAAAGTGGACGATGGAAGTAAATAACTTGGAGGGATGCTGATCCCTAATTTCATAGCAGTGAGAACAAAAAATGGTGAGGAAATTCAAGCTAATCCAAGACTGGGTTTTTTTTTTTTTTTTTTTTTCAAATTTTGGACTGATGATAATCACTTTGTTTTCGTGCGGATTTGAAGACTTTGACATCTGTCCAAATTGTATAACATTGCTCAAAGTAATACGAGTAATACCCATCTCCTTAAGGGATTGATTTCTATGCATTTGAAGGCCTCGCATAACCAAAAATAATCACCAAAAAAATGAGCTAAAAAAAATATAACAAACTATCACATCGTTAAATTATATAAAAACTAATCAATAAGAATAAGACATTATAACATATCATTTTCCGCTTTTTATACCACCAAACGCTTCATGAAACTATAAATGTTCAGCCCAAACAAATATAGTGAACACAATAGTCAAAGTAAATTATTTCAAAGTCAACTTTCAATTAACTATATAATATAAACGTATAGTTAGGCTAAATAATGTGTTCAGTTACAATTCTTTAGATATGCGGATGTCTAATTATAAAAAGTTTCAAAACATATTTAGTTCATTTATCATACTTATTTTATCCATCCAACAAATTTGCCTTCACCCAAAAAAAAAGAATAAAAAGAAGTCCAATTATAAGCTCAAAAACGAATTCACCAAAATTCGAATCATACAGACGCCCACTAAATCTATCGTTATAAAAAAAACTCAGTCCACTAATAAAAACCAATAAAAACAAAGTATGTAAAGGTTGCTAATATTTCTATGAATAATAGTTATTCTAATGATTAGTAAGAATTTCAAAGATTGAATGTTGCTTTCCATGCTTAATGCTTTTAGTAATAGTAATTTTTAATACATCCATATGTGTCGATGTATTATGCCTTGGATGCAGTTTCATCAGAAAATGAACTGAATATTTGTGCAGTTTTGACCAGAGTTCAAGCATGTGGTAGGTCCAATATAATAGAGTCTGTCTGATAAGAATTTGGAAGAAAATTAGCAGTTTTTGCTCTGATTATCCCTGATAATGTGTTTTAAATTGTTTATGTAAGCTGGAACCACTATCAGTTCTTTATACAATAAAAAACAAAAGTTGCGTCATCTAACATCTATCTGATTACATGGCCAGCAGTCGATTCATTCTAAGAAAAATGGAACATCTCGCTGAGAACTGACAGAGTAAAAGTTCATCTGTCTCCGTATAACGATGAAAAGCTCAGAAGAAAAATAAATGACATAGTTGGTGGTGAATGATGAGAGAGAAGAAAAGTCTGAAAAATATAAGGCAAAAGTTCACTAGGGGTTGGATGGTGAAAAAAATAATATTAAGCCAGAGAGAGTAATAAAAAAATTTATCAAATTGATGCAAAGTACAGTAATTAATTTCTTGCATATAGATTTTTTACTATTTTACTTCACATCACTAATCACTAGCAATAGTTGGGGCTTAACACTCTCCAACATTGATTTCTTCAAGTGCTAATATTGTTTGCTTACTACATAATCATATATTATTTGAGGTTTTTATAATAACAAAATTTTGGAATGAGAAGATTCTCAAGTTCGATAGTCTTGCTATACAAACAATGGTATCTGATAATAATAATAATCTACTACTACATATAATTATTTTTTTATTTGGGCTGCTAATGAAAAAAAAAATACTATACAAATATTATCGGGATAAAATCAAATCACAATTAAATTAAACAATCATTTGTTTAAATTGGCGATTATATGTTTGATATGTTATTTCATTTTCCTATATAACTTATTTTCTTTCCCTTTTTGGTCTTTATAAACTTATAAATCTTACTAAAGTACATATTAACACCTAAATCATGCATTAAAATTTATTTTATCAAAAAAATCATATACAAAAATACAGTGTTAACAACTTATATATTAAAATATATATTAATCCTAAAGATAGTTCCATTTAATTTATATATATATATATATAAACAAAATCTGAAATACACTCTTATGACACAAGTTATGCATTAAAAACAGAAAACAGAAAACTATGTTACTCACAAAAGTTAACCCAAAATTATACAAAAGTAAGAGAAAATAACAACCAATTATTTACATACCAAAATGCATGCATGTAAAACAAATGGTTTTTTTAAAACAAAACAAACAAATTTTCAAACTTGAAGGTAGAATCCACAAAAAAATAATTATATTTCGATAAATTGATTCACCAAAATAAGAATCTTTTTTAGAAAAAAGGAAAAAAATCATAGAACTAAGCGCAAAAAAACAAAAATTTTAAAGATCCACAAAAAACAATATGGTTAAGCTTAAAGGAAATCACGTACATCAAAATTTAAATAAATATTATATAAATTCAGTGAAGTAGAAAGTACAAATTTTACTTTTAATCAATTAATAAACAATTCAGGTAATATATTTGAAATCTGTTGTTATTAATGGTTCATATATTATTATCAAATCAGAAAACAAAAGTTATCAATAAAAAAAAATTAACAAAAAACAATATAAGGCAAAAATAAGTAAAGCGCAATATAAAACAAAAATAATCATCATATAACCACGCGTTGAACAATTAAATAGAATATTTATGTGTTTAAATTTGCGATCACATATTTGATAAATTATATTTTATTTTCTATATAACTTAATTTCTTCCTCTGTTTGTTTTTTTATAAACTTATAAAAACTTATTAAAATACATATTAACAAATAAACCATGCATTCAAAAATTATCTTATAAAACATTCTCTTCTATCAAAATACAGAGTTAAGAACATATATATTAAAATATATATTATTCTAAAAGAAAGTTCCATTTAATTTGTATATACATATATAATATGAAAGATAGTTCTACACTCTTATGATAGAAGTTATGCATCAAAAACATAAAATATACAACTATGTTCGTCACAAGAATTAACCCAAAATTATACCAAAAGTAAGAAAAAATAACAACAAATATTTACATATGTATAACAAATAATTTTTTTAAACAAAAAAATTCCAAATTGTCAAACTTTGAGGTAGAATCGATGGAAAAAAATTAATTATATTTCGAAAAATTGTTTCAAAAAATTAAGATTTATTTTTAAAAAGAAAAATAAATCAGAAAATTAGCACAAAAAACAAACGTTAAAGATCCACAAAACAAATATGGCTAAGCTTAAAAAATAACGTACACCATAATTTAAATAAATATTTTATAAATTCAGTGAAACAAAAAGAACGAGTTCTACTTCTAATCTATTAATAAAAAATTTAGCTAATATATTTAAATCATTTGTTATTTATGGTTCAAAAACAATTTAAAAAATCAGAAAACAAAAGTTCTCAATCAATAAAAATATAAGAAAAAATATACACGAAAATAACTAAAGCAAATATAAAATGAAAAAGAATCATCATACAATCTATGCGTAGCGGGGACAAAAAAACTAGTAGCGATAATAAAAGAGAAAGTTCTTAAAATGACATGAAAATAAGTTTTGGTTCCACAAATACCATACACTCTCAAATGTGATAAATATACCATTTTTCATTAATTTAAAGACCATATTAACCTCACTTAAATAAAAAACCTTTTAACATCAAAAAAAAGAAAAAAATTAGAAACCTACGCTTTCTACTTCACCATCGTCAATTATTTTGAAATCGCCGATCTTGCAGTCCGATCGCTGACCAAGTCTCCGATTGGCGTCAATTCCGACCAAGTCTCCATTCGTCACAACCATAGAAGCAGCTTCGTCACCATTGCCAAAGCAAATTCATCTGGGAGATGAGATCTCGTTTTTCTCCCTTCTCTTCTCAATTGTCATGTTCTGTATGTCTTCGTCTTCCAGATTGTTTCATTTGTTGCCTCATCTTCTCAATCGCGCAACTATCTTTGAATATATCGTCTTCTCCAATATAATCTTCTATCCTTCAAATTTTTCCTCTCTCTTTTCAATCATTTGGTTTCTGTCCCCTTCATCTTATAGATTGTTATCATTGACCATTTCTTTTGGGTCAGTTGAACACAAAATACCCTCAGCAACCAATTCACCGTCTACATTCCAATAAAAAATGCGCACTTTTCCAATCGATGAAGTTGTAGCCTATGAGGAATACATATATTCAATCTAGAATTAGTTATGTATTCTATGACTTCCAAAACTATATAAATTTATACGGCTATTACCTCAGATCCGACAGTGTTGGTTCCAGCAGGGGATTCGCTTAGTTCGTCTAAAATCATCTTATCAACAGGCCATGCTATTTTCTCTCCTACAGCTTGACCAAGAGAGACAATACTAGATGTAGGTCTCCAGACAGATACTTCTGAGTTTATTGCGGATTTGACAATAACAGCAGCCGCATTTGGACCTAGTGGGATGCGACCAATTTTGTATGTTGGTTCATCAGAGCATAATTCTCCTTCTCCAACAACAAACTCTTCACTGGAAAACCAATCTAGTAGCTGACACCTTATTCCTCCTTTACTAACTTCACTAAACTCAGACTGCGAAACTGATTGAAAGTGAGCCTGGCAATTTGGCACAATCAGAACATATAAGTTATTACCATGCTGTATATTGGGTTTAAGAAACAGAAAAGAACTAGCTTTATACTTTACCTTTTTACCAGCTAAATCACTAACCACAAGGCGTAATTCTTCAAGCTGGTTTATCAATTTAGCTTGTGTTGCTTCAATCTTTTGGACATGTGAGTCTCTTGCTTGTAAGAATGCTATCTTTGTAACAGTAGCTCCTCTACCCATCCCTCTGAGTCTTCCAGGTTTGTCTTTTCCTAATACTTGACTCACAGCATCTTCTCTGACGTTATTTGTGGAGTTGGAGTCCATCTCGCTATCGATTGATCTCACCTTTTCTTGAAACAGTATAATATACATTCATTATATAACATATTAAACAGTATACATCATTAATAATGTGATTCATTCTTACAATAGTCTCTGCGTATTCTGCTCTCACAGGTCTCCCGTCTGAATGCGTGTGTCCAGCTACCCAAACCTTACTTCTATTCACTTTCCTTGGATCCGAACTTTTTTTTCTCTACAAATACAAATTATTGCTCACCAGAAAGGATTTGATCAATACACAATATTGTTGACAATTAGTTCTACTGAAACTTAACTATCAAATACAAGACACATACCATCTCATCAGCTAGGCGAGTCATTCCTTTACGGCTGGTGGTGTGAGGAATCTGAGCAAGTCGCAGTTGCCTGTATTTGTCACTTTGCACCTAGGTAATCAATGACCAGATGACATCATTAAAAATCTCCAAATACAGGACAAAATTTTCATTAAACAAATAACAAATGAACGAATTATCAAACCTTAAAAGCCGAGCTAGTTCTGTTCTTCACCCAAGTATTCCAAGCTGCGACAGAGTGAATGTTGCTTGGTTTTAACTTTTGTAGTTGAGTCTTACTTTTCGTTGATCTCACTTGTCTAACAAGTTTAGATTTAGAAGATCTCCATATACAACCCATCTGCCTAAAAATAGATTCTTTTTGCCAATCTTCTTTCACATTAAACCTTCCCTGTATAAAGAAATCCATGTAAAACGTATAATGAGATGCTGGCGTATATAGTTAAAATCTATCAAAAGGACAAAATATATACCTGTATTTCTTCCCACATAGTCTCTTTTGTCTGATCATCGAGGTGTCTCCAATCTCCAAGAAGTACCGACACATGCTCTCTCACCAACGGACCAAGAAATGATGAAAGAGTAATTGACCCTTTACCGACATGTTCACCTAAAGAAGTAAATTCCACTTCTACTTTGTCTTCAAGGTTTGCAGCTACCTTACGCATTCTGGTTGGTCCTCTTGTTTTTTTCTTCTGGATTTCTGATTGTTGTGTTGCGCTTCTTCAGACCTCAAGGAAGCTCCTTCGGTGTTAGGAGAGAGAGTTTCTTTTTCCATTTGATGTGCTTGTTCTGGATCAACTTCTATTTCTTCATCATGAAACTCTGCATTTTCTTCATCCTCACCAGGAAATTCATTATCACATTCTTCAGACTCGTCATGTTCTTCTGCTTCTTCTGAGACATGTGACTCAGTTTCATGCAAATTAACATTACAAGCATCTTCCACCTGTGAGGACCTCTTGCTTTTTTTTGCATTCACCACCACTAGAGGACTCACCTCTAGACCGGCTTGACGCTTGCTGCGACGTTTTTTCATAGCTTCTCCACTTTTAACCATTACAGCTAACCTGAAACACAACCAACTTAATGATTAGACCTACAAATCATTCCATAATAAGAATCCCTTCACAATCATCCCTAACACTATAACTCTCGTCATCAGAAGATTGATTCCCGAATTCTTCAATAGGCTGGACAGATGCTTCTGCAGAAACAAACTCCTCTTCGGACTCTAACTCGTGATATCCTCTTGGTGGTGCCCTCATGACAACATACCACGGTGAAGAGTCATCTTCTCTGGAGTAAAAAACTTGTTTAGCTTGAGATGGCAGAATGAACGGATCTGATAGATATGATGACTGGTTCACTTGAAGGTTCACAAGTGTAAAACCGTCTTCCTCTTTCACTCCATTCCCTTTATTGGCCCAAGTACATCTAAATAAAGGAACTTGGAACATGTGGTAATCAAGCAGCACGATCTCTTTTATCACTCCATAAAATGTGACTATGTCTGCCGTTTGCCTAGTATCTCTGGCACTAGATCTGCACATTGAAAATGCCTCATATGTTACTCCACTGTTCTGAGTCTTCCGCTTAACATCTTCAGTGTGAAATCTATGTCCATTAATAATGAACCCCTTATATGTTTGAGCAGCTTGTCTTGGGCCAAATGCAAGCCATCTCAACCTGGTAGAATGTTCCTTGGAGTTTGTTGATATCTTCCATTCAAAAAAGAAAATAAGTCAATGAAAATAATATAAGTATTAGTGAATCAAATCGAAACTATAGTTGACATACTATACATAATTCGTACATTTTTCTTTATCCATAGAGGAAATCTTTCTGCATGATACTTCCATAAAAAAGTTTCATTTTTTGCGCATCTGACATCTGTAGCTTGTAGCTCTTCCAAATGTAACCTGCTTTCATAGTTGGAATATTGTTAATTACAAGAAAAAAAGACAAACATGAATATACATATGTAAAATTAATAGCACGTACTCAATATATGGATCCATAACTGCTGTATTCATTAGAACATAGCGATGTGCTATGTCACGCTCTTTATCGATTAGAATAACTTATGTAGCTTTATTGAGTGTACGGCCTTCAAGGAGCAGTTGATCTGACAGAACATCTTCATTGCGGTTTATGGCTTCTTGTACAGGTACAGATTTGTTAAGAAACTCTAAGGCAGAAGCCAATGCATTCGCCTGCTAAGTATCCCTCGGCCATACACGCTTCTGGTCTTGCAAAGTTCTTTACATATGCCTTGAGTGTTTTCATGTACCTACAGCTCATGAAAGAACTTGTTCATAAGTATCGGTCTAATCAGAATTCATAATTAATGTTTTTTATGAGAAGAAAATACCTCTCAAAGGGATACATCCACCGGAAATGTACAGGACCGCCTAATCGAGCTTCCCTTGCTATATGTATAGGCAGATGGAACATTATATCAAATAGCAAAGGATGAAAAAATCTCTCAACTTGGCACATCGTCTCCACAACCTCTGACTCCAACGATATTAACTTCCCTGGATCAATGATACGTTGGCATAATCTATTGAAGTAGTTACACAAGCGATTCACTGCAACTCTTGGCCCTTTAGGCAGCAGACCTCTTAATGCCNTTTCAGTCTCTACCTATGCATTTAGCGTTGCTCTGTACTAAAACTTTTGTGTGTTTTTTTTTTGTGCGAACAAACTTTGTGTTTTAACTTTTAAGGTTGAATTTTTCTTCAGTGATTGTTAAAGAAAGGCAGTGTCCCTCGTTATAAATTCGATGAAGGAGTTATAAGTGTTTCGATTTTAGATTTACCAAGTAATTCAATTAGCACAATTGGTAAATCATCACTTCAGCTAATCTCGAGTATGTGGGTTCGAGTAACAAATTTTGAATTGATTATTTTAATCACAATCAACAATATAAGGAAGTTTTTTTTTATTATTATTACTAGGAGAGAATCCGCGCGATGCCCGGGTTTTATTGCAATTTGAGTTTTAATTAATATGTTTAGATCTATATTTTGACTATTGATTTTATCTTATTAATGTAAGAATTTTTATTTTACACTTTTTTCCTTGAGGATACATTATTTTATGAATTTTTTTTTTTCAATTTACTCATTTCATTTGTCTAAATCTTAATATTATAATACTTTTAATTTTTTAAATTTATCATTTTGAGTTTATATACCTGTATTTTTGTATTTTTGCCATATTTTAAATTTTGTATATTTTTTTATCCATTCTTCTTTTTCTTTATTTTTTTCTTCTCTATATTTTTTTTATTAATTTATTATCTTCTCCATTTTTATTGAATATTTTGTTATGTCTTATGATTTATATGTTGTTGTTAACTTCTTAATTGATTTATTATCAAAAAAAAAATTCAGTTTTACCAGATTTTAATTATCCTAATTTCTTTGAAAATAAGTATTTAATCACTCAAAAAGAAGAAAATAGGATGATATATTTAAGATTTATATATATTTATGTTTTAAATTAAATTTGAATTTTATCTACTTACAATTATTTTTAAATAGTTGAATTCAAATTTAATTGTTTTCATGTATAGCTAATTATACATGTGTTAATTTTTATTTATGTTACTTGATGTTTTAAAAAATAATAATTTATTTATTTTATATGTTATACATGTGAAAAAAATAAAGTTGAGATTAACCAATAAGAAAAAGCTCAACTGTCATCTTCTGGAGAGTCTCATTCATCTATTATATAGTAGATGATGATTTGTGATTTGTGAATGTGTTATTTGTTTATTTTTTCTAATAATTGTTTTTCTAATAATTATTTATATACATAACCAAAGACACAATTTAATCTGAAAGAATAAGAAAGTGAAAATTAAAATTGTTTATAATTATGTTTAGTCTAAATCTTTTTATCTTATAAAGTTGGTTGCGACACGTGGTAAGTGAATTGGTTGACACGTATTGCGATTAAAATATTTTATATAGGTAAATTTAATTTTGTGAGAAGTTAGGTTTTAATAAATAAATGATATGCTATCAATTAAGAGAAGAAAAATAGAAATAAAAGTAAATGAGTTAACTTCATTTTAAGAAAAGATAAGCTGAAACACTAATCCTTAAAAAAAAAAAATTAACTTCAATGTTTTTTTTTGGTTTTGGGTTTTGTGAATAAGATTTTATTTTTCATTAATTACAATAGATGTTGTATAATCCCTTGTATAATCCCTCTGTTTCTTAAATAAAGTTTTTTTTGGATTTTTACACAAATTAAGAAAACACATTAAAACTTGATAATAATGTATTACTTTCTGTGATTAATAATTTCCATTAAATTTAAGCCAATAGCAATTCAATAAATTCAATTACTTTTATTAAAATTTACAATTTATCATTATTGACTCATAAAAAGTGCATAGAAAACTTAAAACTCCTATCTATTTGAAACAAAAAAAATTCTAAAAAGTCTTTCTTTAAGAAACAGAGGGAGTATAATCTAGTGATTTGTTAAGTGATAGGTATTGTTTATTTGAAGTTTTTTTTATTTTTCCTTCTGATTTATTTGGTTATGTTATTTTTAAAATTGTAGTGTATATTAGATCAACATAGTTTTTTTATGTCTTTTACTATTATTATAGTAATCTTCGCAAACTTTAACAAGGAACAATCATGGCATAATGGATAAGGCTCTTGATTTTTATTGAGAAGATTGCGGGTTCGAATCCCCTTGGATGTGAAAGAATAAAACTATTTTTTTTTTTAAATTAAATAATAAAGGACACTTGGCATATTCTTGTGTGCTGATGTGGCAGTCTCTCGAAAGTGTCATTCTACTTTTATATAGTAGATTGTAATACCACAAAGTTCTGGGCCGAAATCCGTAAATCTTTATGGGCCGGAAATGGATTCGTGATAATACCAATATATGACATAAATTATCCCTCCCAAAGGGGGTAGAACCTAGGGTGCAAATAAACTAACTCTTTGCACTAACCATTAAGCCACCGCAAATGGCTTAGGAAGTTATAAGATTGATGCATTTATTTTATATGAATGTTGATCTTGCAAAAAACATTTAATCTCAAGTTTTTTTTAAGTAGTCCCTAAAGAAGTTCTTCTTTCATAGAGAAATATTTTGTCTCACAGAAGAAACGTAAAATATTATATGATAGTAATATTATAGTATATGACAACGCATAAGAGCGTAAAAACAAATTCTTAATATAAATAAATTGTTTTGAATAGAAAAATAAAAATGATAGAAAGTATGTAATTCACAAAATAGAAAGTATGTAATTCACAAATCTAGTTTTTTACAAATATTTTAAATAAAATACGATAAAATATTGTAGGATAGTAATATTATAGTATATGACAACGCATAAAAGCGTAAAACAAGTTTCTAATATAAGAAATTCCTTTTGAATAGAAAACTATTACAGTATATGACAACACATAAAATATATTATCATATGATAGTAATATTACAGTATATGACAACGCGTAAAATAATAAAATAAATCTCTCAATTAAAAAAAAATTGATTTATAAGAAACGGAAAAAATTATTTTTTAGCAATATTTTCAATTAAAAATAAAATATTAT